>QJNV01000113.1:135260-157237 GCA_004155935.1 Monosporascus sp. GIB2 | reverse complement strand
GGGGTGTTTCCCTGAGGGGAACAAAGCAGCTCCGGCTGCGTGCTCACCTGAGGCCGGTGGCGGGGCGCCCGCCCGCCGGGTTCGTAGAGTGGTACGACCCGCTGCGCCGCCCGTGCGCCGCGTGCGGGTCCCGGTGCAGCAGCAGCGTGTCCCGGTCGTAGGCGTGTCGCTTCGCCGGCACCGAGAGCACCGAGTACGCCTCGCTGATGCGCATGAAGCGCCGCGAAGACCTCTCGCGATCCCCCGCGTTGTGGTCAGGGTGGTGTCGTTTCGAGAGCGTGTAGAATGACCTGTAACACGGGAGGGAGGCGGTTGTTAGTCGGGTTCGTCAGTTTGTGGCGCGGAGAAGAATTCGGGGCGGGCCATTGCCGTGAGGGTGACTAGTCGGTTGGGCGCCGGGGGGGAAGGGTGCGTTTGCGATGGGGATGTGTAGGAGACGGCGGGGAGGACGAAGACGCACTTCTTGATCTCGGCCGGCGTGGCACTCGGCTGGAGCTTGAGCGTCTCGTAGTGGTTCTGCGCGTTGTCTATCTGCTCATCTCTCAGGCGTGGCGTGCTGTGGAAGGGCTGGTGCTGTCCCCGCTGCCGTCCTTGGCTCGGCGTGCTGTAGAGGTAGTGGGAGAAGAAGCATGACGGCTGCGGAGGAGGGCGCTGGATCGGGGCCAGTGGAGTCGCTGCGTGACGGAGAAGTGGCATGCCTCATCCCGAATATGATGTTTGAGAGTATTTTTGGTTCGGCTATGTAGGGAGGAAATGCTAGAAAAGGAGAGACAAATGGGAAACGGCCGACAATTTCAGGGAAAATGATACGCTCTAACGTTAGGTAATAGGTAGGTAGCTCTAGAGAAAGCTCCTGTTTGTTGCACTTGGAACTGTGACGACATATATGTAGTTGGACCCGCCCGGGTCTTTGCCCCTGTCCATGTGGCGGTGCAACTTAGTCACACTAGAACCGCAAGATATAGAGCTAGACGGTACTGGTTCGAGAGTCGATTGGCACTTTTCACAACAGCCCCGCCAAACTTTTAATATCCTTGAAAAGTGGCTAGAGCAAGCAGTCTCCTGAACAACGAAAGGATGGATAGAATCCAGGACGTCAATTTTCCCCGCCGCGCCGATGATTATATACAGTGGAATATACAAGCAATGGTATCAAAGGCGAACGCTGTAGCATCTCCCAGCAGGGCCCCGGGGAATGGACGAATATTAAGCGTGCAAGAATAACTTGCCGTTTTGTCGGCTCACGACGTTCCATACTGTGTTAATTGAACCTACCCATGTAGCTTGTCGTCACCCATGGCGTAATGAGGGTCTATCGCTTCCGCGTTCCTTCCACGGCACAACCCTTCCAAGGCCATTACCAAGTCTCTGTACAACATTGATATAAGAAGCGGAGACACTAACCAACACCGCCATCCGACCAGTGCGCCCACAGAACCGGTCGATTCTCAATGGTTGTGATGGATGATATACGCGATGTATTAACAACATTGTTACTGTTCCTCCCGTTGTCTGTAATTTCGGAGGAAGTACTTGTGCCTTGTATACTCCTCCCGCCCCGATCAGATGTCACTGAACTGAACCTTAGCATTGAATATCACAACGCCGAACTTGTCTCATGAGAACATTAGGTATTAAGTCTGCGTCATAGGAGTATATCGTCATGTCCATCAGCTCCTAGCTTGGTAGCCCTGCGAGATACGATTCACAAGCGAACAATTTCTTCCTTCTAGAGGGAGTCATGAACAGAACCATGTATGGCATCAACTTCTTCACAACAGGGGTACGGGACGAAATATGTTTCAAAGACAAATGAAGTTTCTCGGCGCTATGAATATAGTTGGCATGTTCCCCTCCACCACACTTCACCCGAGAGTGAGCCTTGTGGATACAATGGCTACTCTAATGCACTCCTAGCCGCACGGCGGACAAGCAAGTCACTTCTCCGCTTACTCCCCCCTGCCACGTCCACTTGTCGTACTGAGGGTACGTCCCTCGTGTTCCGATATCAAGGGTGGGCGATTTCGGGAGAAGTAATGGATAGATCTACGAATGTATAACCACTCGCCGGATCGAAGGACTGGGGCTATAATTCACACCTGGTGTGGATCAGCCCCTCCTGACATGTACCTGTTAACCTGGACGTGCGAACCTGCAGTGAGATTAGCATCGTTGAACCTCGGGCCTCCATCGACAAGATGGTCTTACCCTAGTTGACGACAGTGGTGCGAAGCTGCCGTGCCGCGGTTGACTCTCATGATCGACTGTAGATATAGCAGCTGACCTGGTCCATCCAGTGGAAGACTGATGGTAGTCCGGGTCCCTACGGTACTTGGATGCCTCGTGGACATCAAGACTAGCGAATTCATTAGCGGGTAACCCTAGTCTAGCATCGCGTGGTACGCCTTACTTTAGGGAATACTCCAAGATACCAGTGAACGCCTGTCTGGGACTGACGGGGTCGACTAGACCTAAGCAGAGTTAGCTCTGCCGGCATGAAAAACCAGATCTGCCTGACGTACCATATGCAAAGTCGGCCATGGGGGTCTCTATAGGATTCTTGATAAGGTCCACATCGCGGTGGGATCGAGGGAGACGATACCAATAACTCGCTGGCGCAAGAAACGGCCCTTGAGAAACGAGGCCCAATGACTCGTGAAACAGTTCATAACATTCGTGAAGACCAGAAGACGCAGCGTAGACAAGCATAAGCAAAAGGAGGAGACGCCCGAAGGCGCCTCTCGTCTCTTCTGCCACTTGTGACACGGCCATGTCTACATAGCGGTGGCCCTTTGTACCAGGGAACCCATCTGCAGCATGGTACGTATTCCTGTTGGTCACTGTTGTTGTTGGGTATGGGCGTATGGGTTGGAGGTCTTTGAGAACTAGAGGGGAGAGCCGAAGGTATTATATGGGGTTCAGAGGGTCCTTGTGGAGGCTGGTCGGAACTCAGCGATTCGGCGGGTTAGTATAAGTTACTAGGATTGCTCGTACACCGCTACACTCGGTGTGACTTGATCGATCGGCGCTATACCTGTTTCGATACCTACGTTGGCTACAATGTAGGAAGAGTCCTCTCCCTTTTCGATAACATGCACGTCGGCAACGTGGGCATGTACTAGTATTGTCAGATATAAGGGACATCAGTTGTTGTTATATTCAGTGACCAGTTGCAGGTGCTCTAAGACGTGCGCTGCACTTTAAGGTGTTCTAGTCCTGGAACATATATGTTCCGATCAGAGGGAATCTTCCGTATATAAGGTGCTAACGCACCCCTGTTAGCTGACATACCCCCTTAACGCCTTAAAGCATTTCCGGCGTTATTCGTTACATTTCTTAAAGCTATAGCTGTTTAAAATTTCAATTATTAATAACGTTAAGTTCGACCTAAAATATAAATAATGTAAAATTATAAACGTTTTCGTAAATACTAATTTATTTTACGAAATATAGATAAAGACGAGTTTAAAATCTTCGTAACGTAATAAACTTTTTTAAATAAAAAAACATTATATAATATTAAAAATTACTTTTATTATAGCTAAAAGATTTTATTAAAATGTTAAAAAATTAGAACTTAGTTGTATTTTTTTTACAAACCTTATTAGTTTACTTATTAAAAAGTATTTATTTTCCTATAAGCAATATAATTATAATAAATTAAAAAGAAACTCCAAATTTCGACAACTATTTAAATTTTAATACGAAAATAATATACTTTTATAAAAAAAGAACTTATATTAATGTTTCGATATTAAAATAATTAGAAAGAAATTTAAACAGAAACTTTAAGTATTTTAATCCGATTTTATAAATACATTAGTTAACTTTACTTTTTAAATAAAATTAGTATTACTTTTTACCTCATACTTAATACGTAATCCGATAGTTATATAATTTTTATATTTCGATATGCCCGATTTAATTTAAATTTAAATAACGTATAATATAAATCTATCGATCGAATTATATTATATTTAGTTAAAATTAGAACGCTAATCGTATATTTTAAAAGCTAGGATTTATTTAATATTTAACGTAAAATGCTTTTCGCGAAAAATACGATTAATTACAATTTTTTTAAATTTATAGTATAAAACTATTTAAAAAAATAAAATTATAGTCGAATAAGTATAATATAATCATTATTTTTATAATAAAAACGAAGTTACTATTATTTGTATAAGTTATTAAAATATTTATTTAGTTTTCAATTAAATAAAAAATAAGAAAGCTTATTTATATTAATACCGCCATATAAATAATAAAATTAGAACATAAAAATATATAACGTACTATATAAGCGAACCGAATACATAAGCGAACCGAATAGTTTTTCGTATTTTCTAATAATAAAATCCAATTACTTAACTATAACGTAATAAATTAATTTAAATTAATCGGATTTTTCGTTGTTAGATACTTTTATATCCTCTTTATAGATACGCGTATTATGTCCGGGTTTGTTGTAAATGGTATATTTTCTTTTTTTCGCTTAAATCTTTTTACGACGATTATTTTCGACCGTTATTAATTACGATTATTTACTATTATCTTTTTTCGTAATTATAAACGTTTGTATTTTTTTATAATAAAGGTTTTTTTTTGAAAATATTTGTTTTTAATTTTCTAGCATTTACTAAAGATATAGTTCGTTTCGCGTAATAAGCCGTATTTCTTCTGAAAAGAAGTGTTTTCGTATAATAATATTAAATTAATTTTTATTAAAAAATTTACCAATTTAATTATTTTTATCGGCGAGTTACTTTAATAATTTTTAATTTTTTTTATAAATAACGTTTTCGTTAAATCGTTTCGATAATATTTTTTAAAAGTTTTCGTAATTAAGAACATAACGGAATTAATAAAGATAAGTAAAAAGACAGTAGGTATAAGTATAATTAGAATTTTTAATTCGGAAAAAACGTAATTAAAATCGAATGAAATAAGTTCCGTTTTTGCGAATTTCGATTTAATGTTATCGATTAATATAACGGTTTTAAACGCGTTATAAAAACCGGCGATAAAATCTTTTTTAATAATATAAATAACGTAATGTCGTATAAAATTTTCGATATATAGCGAATAAACGCGTTTTAATAAAAAGAAATAAAATATATTAAGAGGTTAAAGTATATAAAAAAATTAGCAGGTCTATAAAATGTAATAATATTGTAATTAGCGTAATTTCTTCAAATTTTATCGAATAATAGTTTTTATGGCCGTCGAAAATAAGGCGATATTTTAATTTTTTCGTACGCGTTCGAATATATTAATTAAAATGTTAAATTTATTTTAAAATTAATTTATTTATCGTTTAATCGTTTTCGCTTACAATAACTTTTTAATCGAGGAGAAATAAATTATTTACGAATTAATAAAGAAAATAATTTTTTTTTTATAAAGATAATAAATAAAGTTAAAGCCTAATTTTAAGAGATAATATTTTATATTGTTATATATTATTTCTAGTTTCTTTATTAAGTCTGTTTAAGTTTTTCACGTTTTTTAACATTAATATTAATTATCTCAGTTATTATGAAAAATTTTATTAAAAATTTATTTCGTTGAAATTATAAATATCTTTTTCCGTAATATCGTATTTTGCGATTATAACTCGAATAAGCTTAAACTATTTACGAAATATTTGTAAATTTTTATATAAAACCTTTTAATAATTTATTTTTCAATTTAAACGTATTTCGAATTTTTGTTATTATTTAACAAAGTTAGTTATTTAATTAACCCTAACGTATTCCGCGATACGTTACGTAAATAACATATTAGCTATATTTTTAATATATTAATGCCGGATAAAAAACGTTTACGTATTTAGGTTAAAAATTTATTCGATAATCGATTTTCTTTCAATAGACGTTAATTTTCGCGAATTAAAAGTAATATCGGTTCGGGTGCGTATACCGTTATATCGGCTATATAACGTAATTTGAGCGATTTGGTAAGTAGAATTAAGTATCGTATAACTAAGTTTCGGCGTTCGTTTTTTAGCCTAAATAGCTAGGTTTATTTTCACTTTTTTATAAGCCGTTCCATATTGTTTGTGTTAAGAAATGGATAATTAATATTAGGTGGTTAAAATGTGCGAAAATCTATTCGGTTCGCTTGTATATTTAGTTCGCTTGTATGGTACGTTATAATTATAATTATACAAAGCCATTAAAATTAAATTATTAAATAATACAACAATTTTCGATTAACGAAAAAATATTCTAAAGAGAATTTTAAAAAAAGAATTAACTAGTTTAAAATTTTTATAGCTAAAAGAAAAATAAATAAACAACTATCGCTATAAAAAGTATAGTAATTCACGCCGTAAATATTTTAAGGTGTTAAGAAAATGTATTAGCTAGCAGGGATACGTTAACACCTTATATATAGAAAATTCCCTTTAATTGGAACGTATATTATTAGATATAAAGGATATTAATTGTTATTATATTCAGTGACTAGTTGTAGGTGCTTTAAAACGCGCGCTACATTTTAAGGTAATTTAGTCTCGGACTATATATATTTCGATTAAAGGGAATCTTTTATATATAAGGTGTTAAAACACCCCCTACTAGCTGATATATCCCTTCAATACTTTAAAGCATTTATGGTATTAATTACTACAATTCTTAAAGTTATAATTATTTATTCCATCTTTTCTTCGACAATTAAATCCTTCTAATTAGCTAAAATCTTTTTTTAGCAATCGTTCGTAAAGCGTTTTTTGGTTAATCGAAAATTTTCATAATATTTTTTAATCTTAATTATTTTTTAAAATGCTTAAAAGGTTTACGTAATAAGGTTTTAATAAGTCTGTTAGCCAATATATTACTCGTAAACGTAGAACTTATTTTAATTAAGTTTTTTTACAGGTTTTAATGAATAATTATATATAATTATATATCGTAATCTCGTTATTAATAAAACAATATCGATATTAATAAATTTTATAATCTATTAAATGTTATATCGTATATTTAACGGTTTTATATTTAAAACAACCTTTAATTTTATAATTAGTTAACAATTAAATAAAGCTCTTTTTATAACTTCTATAAAAAATAATAATATCGCTTCGGTTATAAAAGTAATTATTATATTTTATTTATTCGCTGGTTATTTTATTATTTTTTTAAATAATTTTATAACGTAAGTTTGAAAATCTTTTCAAGTAATCGTATTATTCTTAAAAAAGGCGTTGTTTTAAGTATTTAATAAATCTTTGCCCTTAAACTATAACATTAACGTTTTAATTCAGATTAGATATAATATAATTCGATTGGTAATTTTATAATATACGTCGTTAAGGTTTAAATTAAATTAGGTAAATTGGGATATTATAAAAGGTATATCGGGTTGTATACTAATTATTACGAATAATATAAAACCGATATTTATTTAGTACTTGTTAGTAAAACTTAAATAAACTAAATTAAGTTCGGTAATAACTTAATAGAAATTATAAACGTTTTTAAAAAATTATTTAAATTTTCTAAGTATTAAGTTAATTAATTTATTTATAAAATCGGATTAAGATAATTATTAAACTATATAAATACTCGTATGATTTAACATAAAAATAAAAGTTAAGTTTACTATTATAATAAAAAGATAAACTATTATAAAAGTGTATATAAAAAGTTTAAATATATTAATAATAAAATTCCGATTATAAATTTTATCTAAAATGAACTAAAGAATAATAGTAAAACGGTTATCATAATTCGGATTAGTTATGAAAAACTATTTAGTAAAAAGGTTTAATAAAAGATTAAAAAAGCTAAACGGTTATCCTAAACCGATATAAGATAACATATAGTTATTTATATTATATTAAATTTAATAAGAAAAAATATACAAAACTACGGAATTCAAAAGAAAACCAGTTATTTTCCAAGTTTAAATGAAAATAATAACGATATAAGAAGTAAATTTTAAAGAAATAGTATAAGAAATATCACGAGTAAAGTTAAAACCTATATTTAAAAAAGTTAAACGTTATTAATAATTTATCTTATATAATTTATATAATATTAATAGTTTATTTATAAGAAATACAAGAAATAGATCGCTAGATATCTTATATGTAAATATAAAGAAAGGTTCGATATAGTTAACTAAACAGGGCGCGATATAAAATTTTAATAATAATATCGCTAATTATAAAATCTGGCGTTGTAAGAAATAATAAACAAGCTCGTAACGGTTTAACGCTAGATAAAAGGAAAGTTTTATTCCAAAAAAATCTCTTTTACTATTATAAAGTATATAACTATTAAAATTCTCCCTTGAAAAGACGTAACCGTGTAGATAAAATTGGATAAAATAATAAATTAATACTTTAATTCCTAGGCTTTACTAAACCGATCCCTTTCGCAGGTAAGTACCTCCAATATTAGAAAATTAGTACAATCCCAACCGTTTAGGCGTCTTATTCCAAGGCGATTTCAGGTTGCCTTATCCCGTAGCTCCTATTTACATTGATTCGCGTCGGTGTTTTAAAGTAATTTCGCTACCCGGAGCAGCCGGGTAAATTATTGGTTATATTTTAATTTACAACGTTCTAAAATTTGAAATTTAATATTTATTAACTGTTCCCTTTTTTTCTTTTCTAATTTTTTAATAATTCCTTTATAATTGCAATATTTTTCGACTTAAATTCGAGTAACGATTAGTTAATATTATTTTCGGAAATTAAATCGTATCCAAAAATTAATAATTAGATACGATCTTTTTAAAAAATGTTATTTAAGTTAATAAAATTATTAATATTTTTCGCTCGTTTTATTACTTTATAAGATTTAATAATTTTAAACGTAATGGTTTCGTTAAAAATTTTATCGATACGGATTACCGATATTATATACGAATTTTATCGTATATTAAGTTATAATGGTAATAATAATTCGAAAACTGTAAAACGATTAAGCCGTAAAATTAATAAAAACTCGCAAAAATTAACCTTTTATACGTACTTAAAGTTTATTTTTAAGGTTTACCGCGTAAAACTTTACGCTTTTTAAGTTATATTATGTAACTATGCCGAGCTATAACGGGTATAAGGTTTATTAAGATTGAAACTTACTGGCAACTACGTTTTAAAAAATAAGGTTTTACGGGATTAAAGTATATAATTTATCTTAAATCGTAAAAACCACTAAATAATTACCGTATTTCAAGATATTAGGTATAATATCTATTATGCAATTATATCGTGTAATAATTTTCGTATATTTAGCTTAGCCTAGAGAATATAGCTTGAACTTATTAGTATCTCACATTACTTTACGAAATGCGTTTATGCCGGAAAATTACGACGAATCTTTTATAGATTTTACTATATATTCGTTAATTTTTTAATGAAATTTTTTTTCTAGATACGATTAAGTTTTTTCAATTTCTATTAGTAAAAATATAACGACGTTTACAATACTGTTAAAATTATTTAAGTATATTATTATGCTGATAAATTTTATTAACTTAATAATTTATTTTTATCGAATACTTAAAAGAAGTCTTTACGATTTAATACCCGATATTACGCGGCTATTCGTAAATAACGTCGGCATTAAAAAATTAAAAACGCGGTACGATAAAAAAGAAATTTTGCCCGGGATTCGACGGTTCGTTTTTAAGTATATCGTTAATATAAACAAAGTATTTTTTAACTGCGAATTTACCTAAGTTATAATTTATATACAAAAGTTTTAATAATGTTATAAATTTACGGTTATCGTCGGATTTTTTTATAGTACGAATAATTATCGACCCGATATAACGAAAATAATGAAAATTTTGGAAATCGGATTTTGTAAAAACGTCTCGAAAATTAAAACCTTTTTAAAAATTACTATTTATTACCGGATATTTATTATATATTAAGTTATCAAATTAAAATCTTTTACTTATTTACTTCGTAAAAATTAACCTTTTATCTAAAGCTTTAATTAAAAACATATTATAAAAATATTAAAAAAAACACTTATAACGATTCCAATTTTAATTTCGTTAAATTATAACATTAAAATAGGCGAAATTATTATAAAGACGGATATATACAGAAAAAGCTTTAGAAATATGCTAGGTTAAATAATTAATAACGTAAAATACTTAATACGGTATAAATATAATATCTAGAAAAAAATTAAGTTAAATTATAATATTATCAAATTAAAATATCAAACTATTCTTAAAATTTTAAAACGATTTCGGAACTATATTTACGGAATTCGATTTACGTTAGAAACTAACGCTAAAATACTAGTTACTTAAATTAATAACTTTATAAGCTTTTTACTGAATATCTTAATAACTTGGTAAATTACGTAAAGCAAACTTTTCGATTTGAAAATTAAATATATCCTTAGGAAAAAAAAAATACGGCCGTTAATAAGTCATTAAAAAAGCTAACCGGGCCTTCTAACGAACTAAATAATTAATAAAAAGAAAAAATCGATAACTTTATTAATATCTAATTAAATATTATACGGCTAAACCTTATTACTAAAATAACTCAAACGAAGAAAAATAAACTTTTTATTAAAACATCGTTTAAACGGTCGTAAAAATACGCTAAAGTTCTTACGATATTAAGATTTTTTAATCGGTTCGCGGACGTAATAATAAAATAACAAATCGCCTTTAAAAACGAAATTTTAAAATATTTTATCCTAAACAGAATTTTATAACGTAAGGCAAAAAATCAATATAGCAGTTATAAGGTTATTAATAACGAATAAAAATAATTAATAATAATTTAATAATATCATAAAAATTGCGGTTATAAGGGACGAAATGCAACTTACTGACACATAATTACTTTATATTATTAACGCGATATATATAAGTATATACGAAAAACAATACTTGCCTATATTTTATGCTAAAAAAGAGTTAATCGGCGTTTTAAAAAGATTTACAGTATTTTAAAACCTTTAAGTATCGTTATTATTTAAGCTATTAATATTTAATTTATATCAAATAATAATAGTTATAAGGTTACTGTCGAGATTTAATACGAATTATCTGATTATCTCAAAGTAAAAACGTTACGTATAATTATGTTTACAACGATTAAAAAATTATTAAACGAATAAATCTTTTATTAATATAAAATTTCTATAAAAATTAAATTTAAAAAAATCTAAAAATAAGGGCGAAATTATTGAAATTTACGAAGCATTCGAGATTAAACAAAAAGGTAACGCTACGTATGTTATTTAGTAATAAAAATATATTAAAATAAAATACGTTCTAATTACTAAAGGTTTAATAAAAACGACACGTAATATCGGAAAAAATAAGTTAAGTTCTTGCCCAAAATAATATTTACGAATAATACTATTATAAAAAATTACGGTTTCACCTTTTATAAGTTGCTATACGGATAAAAAGTATTTTTACTAATCGAAACTATAATACCAATATAAAGAATTATAATATAAGAACTTAATACTTTAAAAAAGATTTAATCGCGCAAAGATTTAAGTTAATAAAACGTAAAACCGATAACGTTACCAAAGTAATTAAGGTAATTACTACGCAACGCCGCAAAATTGATTAACTCGCTAATTAAAAAAATAAAAACAAAATAATAATATAAATTTTAAAAACTAATAATTTAGTATTATTATATAATATAACGCAACATATTAATATATTTAAAGAAATAAAGTTAAAATACTAATAAATATAATTATATTAAATTAATAACATTTTTAATTATAAGAATTGTCGTTTAAAAGAAATTAACGAAATATTATTACGTAAAACCTTTTTTGCTAGCAAATTAAAGTAATTTGTTAAAAATATAAAAAATTAAAAACTAATTAATTTATAAAAAATAATTAAACAAAACTATTACCTTATAAACTTAATTAATTAAAGGATTTTATAACCGAAACGATTAAAATAAAAATTAAATTACCGGAAAATTAACAACTTCGGATTACTAAATTTATTAAAATAAATATTAAAATTTAAATACTGAATAAACTATTCAAAAATTATATAAGAATAAATGATAACAATATTTACAAAACTAATTAATCGGATAAGAAAAGGAAATTATTACGGTTATTTGTAAAATATTAATATACAAAACATCTAACCAGGTTCCCGTTTCCACTTGTTTCTTAAAATTACGGCCGGAAAATACTATATTCAAACTTATTAAAACATTATAATCTTTATTTCTACGGGTACAACTAATAAACTTATTTTAAATTAAATGTTAAAATATTTTTCTATCGAAAATACGAGGAATTAAGTAATTCAACTTATTAATATTTAACTTTACCTACGGATTTCGTATAAAACTCGCCTAAATCTTTCGAATTACTTATTTCGCAATATATAAATATAACCTTTAATCGATTTAATATAATTATTATAAAGACTTTTAACGAAACCCGGAATCGATATATAACTAAAGAATAAGTATATTCCGCGTACGCTTTTTATTTCAGAATAGTAATAACGTTTTTTATAAAACTTATAAGGCACTAAATTAAGTACTTTAAAAACCTGAATAAATAACTTAATAACGTATTAAAATTTTTTAACGAAATATATTTTAAGATAACTTAAAAAACCGGCATAAATAACCTCGATAAATATAATATTTAGTTTAAGCTTATTTTTAAAAATTAATATTTAAATGATTGGAAATTAAACGTTCGCGGTTTTCCAAAAATTAATACCAATAATTCGTTATCTTAAATATCGTCTCGTAATGAATTTCGAAAGAAACGTATTATATATGCGCTTAAATATTTACTATTAATTAATATCAAGACCCAAAAATAAAAAATAATAATATATTTCGAAATATTTAGTAATAATATAAAATAATAATTATATTATTATTTTAAATATTAACTATATCTTAAATACTTTTAACCTAATACTTAGACAATTCCAGTTGGTTTAAACTTATATATAAACCCGGAAATTTATCGGTAATCTTTTCTCTAAAAATTAATAAATTAAAAAAAGAGATAATTTTATTACCTTAATTTAAGATATTAAAATTATTAATCAGCGGCTTCCAGAAAATTGCTTAATGGTACTTATAATTTCAAACGCTACCGGATTACTTTCGATTAATAGCTTAATATTTCGGCGTATAGGAAAACGCGGATAATCCATAATAAGTATTATAGCAGAAAAACTTTTATTACTTAAAATAATAAAATTAAACCGCTACCCGAATTAAAAGCTTAAATTAGTTATAAAAGTCTAACGGTATATAGGATTTGAAGGTTTGCAAAAATTATAAATATTAATCGGGAATTTATTACTGCGTTAAAAATTAAAAATTAATAGTTTATTTATTTTACAGATAGCACGTTTAATAAAAAAATATTAAAAGTAACTAAAATATAGAGACGGACTTTTATAAAACAATTAAAGTTTTAAATATTTCGAGCACGTTTAGCCGTAAAATCGGTAATAAAAACTTAATTATTATTATTTTCGATAGAATAATATCCTATTTATTTAACTAATTATTTAGAATTTGCACTAATATGAAAGCTTTAGCGTTCGAGATGGTTAAATAACTTAAAAGTACTCATAATAGATTAATTAAACGATTTGCGTTAATGGATAAAAATAGGAAAACGAAAATATAAGAATATTTAAGATATGTAATAAAAATTATGAAAAAAAGGCGGAAAATACAAAAATTAAATATTAAAAAAGTATAAAAGTTAAATAACAATAGCCGATTAATTATAACTAATACTAACTTACTGCACTTTTTTTATTAATATCGGATGGAATTTTTTGAAATTCTTTCGATATATAGGATCTTTTTTAAAAAGAGTATTATATGTATTTAGTAAATTACTAATTAATTATAATAAACGTTTAAAACTTACGATTTAGATTTACTTATATATTTACATATCTTCCTTTTAATATTAGGTCCTGTTCCCAGTTTATTGTATGTTTATATTCGTTTATTTATATTTTCACATTTTACTTAATTCCGTAATATTTATTATAATCTTATTATCATCCAAAGAAATTACAAAAAAACCGCGAAATAATATTTTTAAGTTAAATTCCTATAAGCTTAATTAATTTATATTTAGAAATTTAGGTAAGATTGCTAAAGTCCATATTTTTAATAATTAAAAATTTATGAAAACATTAATAAGAGTATACTATAATTAAATACTGTATCTCCCCGTCGATTATATTTTCAAAAAAGTTAATTTTAACCGATTTATATTTATTACATTTTAAAATTAAAAAGGTTATCGCTTATAAGATAATAATAAAATCCTACTTTACTTTAAAAACATTTCGATAATTTAGTCTAAAGCCGCCGTTATACCGTTTTAGATAACTTTTATGTTTTTTTAAAATAAAAATAATTTCCGATTAATAACTATTATTAAATTAATATATATATTTATACGAAAAATAACTGAAAGAAAAATAGTATATATTATTAAAGTTAATTGTTTTATAACTCGCGGATATTACATTTTTCTGAAAACTGAAATAAAAGTAAAAATCTATAATTCCGATCTGGATTTCGTTTAAATAATAACTTAAAATGTTATCTAAATTAATAAAATTAAAAGCTATATATATTAAGTTAATATTTTATATATGTGATTAAAACGTATTATTATAATTTTCGATAATTATCTTTCAAATAATTGATATACAATAATACTTAAATTTTACTGATAAAATTAGAAATAAACTAAATTAAATAATCGCCTTATACGAATAATAACAATTAAAATATTAAAACAAACTTTAAATTAAACTTGTAACTTTTAGGTAGTGTTTATATTTTTTATTATTATACGAAGCCCGAAATTTTAAAGTAATCTTATAACAGATAAAATATTAGTTGAAAGTTTCGATAAAATAATTAAAAAGTACCTTGGTTTAAACGATAACAGTTACAATAAAAATGTACCTAAAAGATTTAGTCTAATAAACGTTTATTACTTATTTTAAAAAATTTTCCTAGTTTTATTTATTACGATTTTGTGAGCAGTTGAGGTGATTTTCTAAAAGGGCTTAGTTGTGGCCCTAGGATTGCAGGAACAAAGGGGTGGCAGCTATATCTAGCTGCCCTTCCCTCAATTGTTGATGAGAAAAGTTAGACAGGAATCAAGACACCAACCCAGACATCAAGTGCAATACATCTGCCGATAGATTTAACCTTAAGAATAAACTATAATACAATATTAAGGCGAAATATATACCTCGTCTGATAATTAGTAATTAACGGGCCCAAGCTATGTTAGCCGGTACTTATAAAACTTTTTATCGATAAGTAAGAGACTCGTATAAAACAGCTGGAAAACGTTTAGAGCTATATTTTATCACAGGATGGCCGGGTTAAAAAAATACGAAAAATCGATCAGCAAGCAAAAATCTAAAAATAAGGTACAGAATAATAAGAAAAAAACGTTACAACGCGAAGATTTGGTAAAAAAACGAAAACGGAATTTTAAATTAAAAATATCAAAGAATAAACCGCGTTAGCGAAAAAAAAGATTAATTAACGAATTATATATATTTAATTTCATTTCGGCGTTAAGTTTTTTTTATTTTTTATATTAGAATGAGGACGTTTTCTATTATAAGAAAAAAAACTTGAAATAAGACAGGGTATTACACCTATATTTAAATTCGGCGAATTAGTTAATTCGGATATTATATATATATTAGAATGGTTTTTTCGCTATGGGTTTAACCTTAAGGTATTACCTATTTAGTACGGTTTACATATTTATTCATTACTAGGTTTAACACTATAAATATATACGTTATCTTTTTCTATTAACCCTTATCTAGATAGTGATTTTCTTAGAAATTCTACATTGATCAGGATTGAATCTCCCCGGCTCATTTCAATGTTTCGAATTTTTAATACGCGTTTTAATATAATTATCGCAATGTTTATTTTATTTTAAACTTAATTTATTTATTATTTAACCGTTTTCGTTTACTGCAATTTTTAATTAGGTAGAAATACGTTATTAACAAAAAAAAAAAAAAAAGGAATTTCTTTTAGTAAAAATTATAAGTAAGAATAAAGTTTAACTTTAAAAGTTAACAGTTTATATTATTACAAACTATTTCCGATTTCTTTATTAAAGTTATTTAAGTTTTCCATTTTTTTATATTCATCATAACTATGCCAGTAACTATATAAAGTTTTATTAAAAACTTAATTTTATTAAAATTATAAATATCTTTCTTTACAATAACATACAACATAAATAAGCGCAACACATAAACGAACGCAATACTTTTTTTTAAACAAAATATTTTACTTATTTATCTTTAATTATTCATATTTTAATATCAACATTATAGAACGTTTTATAAAAAAAGTAAAAATAAACTTAGTTATTTAGATTAAAAAACAAAACGTAAACCTTGATTATAAAAAGTTTAGTTTTATTTATAAAATCTCATTTTCTACTATAACATACCGGTTTAACGATAAATACGCCCGAACCGATATTATCTTTAATTCGCAGAAATTAATATCGACTGAAAAAAAATTCGATTATCGACCATATCCTTTACCTAAATCCGAGAACGTTTCTTTATTTAATATTAATATATTAAAAATAATACAAATTTGTTATTTACGTAATACGTTACAAAACGCGTCGAAATTAATTAGGTAGTTAACTTTGTTAAATGGTAATAAAAATTTAAAACACGTTTAAATCAAAAAATCGTTTATTAAAAGTATTATACGAAAATTCAAAAATATTTCGCAAATAATTTAAGCTTATTCGAGCTATTATTGCAAAATACAATATTATAAAAAAAGATATTTATAACTCGACAAAATTAAAACTTTAATAAAACTTTTTATAGTAACGGGCATAATAATTACTAATACTAAAAAACGTAAAAAACTTAAATAAGCTTAATAGAAAGATAAAAAATAAATTATAATTATTTAAATTATGAATCTCTAAAATTAGGTTATATTGTTATTTATTATTATAATAAGGAAGAATTACCTTAAAGTTTAGTTTCGTAATAATTTACTATTAGCAACCTGTTAAAAAATCGTATTAAATAATAATAACTAAATAACGACCGAATTAAATTTAAAATAAGTTCAATATTACGATTAATATATTCGAACGCGTATGAAAAAATCGAAACGTTTCCTTATCCTTAATAGCTATGAAAACTATTATTCGATAAAATTCGAAAATTATTACGCGTATTATAATATTATTACGCTTTATATACCCCCGTATTTTTATATAAATTTTAAATTTTTAACGTATCCTATTTCTTTTTTTAAAACGCGTTTATTTGTTAATATCGAAAGTTTAATACGACGTTATTATTTTTTTATTATTAAAAAAATTTTCTTGTCGGTTTTTATAACGGGGTTAAAACTGTTATAACGTTCGATAACATTAAATCCGGATTTGCCGTAATTAGTTTTATTTTATTTAATCTTAATACCGTTTTTTCCGGGCTTTAAATTTTTTCAGTTATACTTATGCCGACCGTTTTCTCGTTAACCTCCGCCGCTTTTATTTCCCCGCCCGCGAAAACCTTTAAGAATATTAAGAAAGTGATAAAATAAAAACGTTACTTGTAAAAAAAAAAAAATAGAAATTATTAAAATAGCTCGCCGATAAAAACATTTAAATCGGTTAATATTATAACAAAAAATTATATATTACTTTTATATGAAACCGCTTTTTTTCATAAAAAAAACGTCTAATTACGTGAAATGAACCACGTTTTAAATAAACGTCGGAAAACTAAGAATAAACGTTTCTAAAAAGGAAAAATATTTACTATACAAAAAGAATAAACTTTTCTGGCCGAAAAAAAAGGGGTTAGTAGAAAAATGTAGTTAATAACGATTAAAAGTAATCGTTCTAAAAAGGTTAGAACGAAAAAACGAAAATATAACGTTTACGGCAAACCCGGATATAATACGCGTACTTATAATAAAATTATAAATACGTTTAGTGAAAAAAAAAATCCGATTAATTTTAATTAATACAAGATATTATTATTAAATTATTTAAATTATTTATTGGACAATGCTAAAGAATGTTACGTTCGTTTATATGTTATACTTATTTGTGTAATACGTTATTATATTTTACGATTATAATCCGAATAAACTTAAATTATTTATAAAATATCATTAAGTTTTTACATAAAACCTTTTAATAATTTATCTTTTAATTTAAACGCTTTTTAATTTTTCTATTCGTTTAATAAAGTTAAATATCTAAATAATTCCGATACATATCGCGACGTATTACGTAAGTAATAAATTTGCCATAGCTTTAATATATTAAAACCGGATAAAAAGCGCTTACACATTTTGTTACGGCTGCACCTTAGCCATAGCGCCACCAGGGCAAAAGATCGGTAGAATGATCGCAATTGTGACAATCACTCTTGGTGCTACAGCTGTACATGTACTAGAGCTGTCTTCGGTAGACATGGCCGTGACACATTTAGGTTAAAAATTCGTTCTATAATTGATTTTTCTTTAGTCGGCGTTAATTTTCACAAATTGAGAATAATATCGATTCGGGCGCGTTTACCATTATATCGGTTTTTTATAATAAAGTCGAAAAGGTTATATATTATACAAAAACGTTTATAACTAAATTTCGAGTTTTATTTTTTAGCTTAAACGGCTAAGTTCATTTTCACATCTTTTATAAGCCGTTTCATATTGTTAATATTAAGAAATACGCGATTAAAGTTGCGTAGTTAAAATAGTATAAAAAAGAGCGACTCGCTTATATAAGCAACTCGCTTATATTAGTAACTCGTTTATATAATACTTTATAAGATATTTAAAGAATTTTATATTATTATAATATTTAAAGCTAAATATTTTCTTACAATAATAAAAAACTGATATGCGAAATTAATTATCTTAAGATCTTTATTTAAAAATAGGATTATCTAATTAATTTCGATATGGTTTTATTAAAGAACTATAATATAATTTTAAGAAAAGCATATATGTACTAATATAAGGCGTTAATTAACAAAGCGATTATAAATAAAGCTTTTTTTATACCCCTGTCAACAATAATAAAAAATTAAAATTCTTAACATTTATTCAAAATAGCGACAAATATAGCATAAGAATATGATAAAAATATTATTACCTATAGAAATATACTATAAAGAAAAGGCATAAATACTTAATACAGTGTATTATTTCTATTATTAAAGTATACTTTAAATAATTAAATCATAAATTATAATACTAGTTTAAAAAATAGATAATTTAATTAATATATTATTATAATAACGTACTATATAAGCGAGTTAGCTATATAGGCGAGTTGGTTACTTCTTTTAACTTTTTTACCTCTTAACTTTTAAGATTTATTCTTTAATATTGAAGTTATCAAACGTTTTATAAAAAAAACAAGAATAAACTTAGCTATTTATACTAAAAAACGAGATTTAAAACTTAATTATAAAAACTCTTATTTTATTTATAATATCCTTATATTTACTTTAAAAGACGAAGATTACACCGTATTCTTTTAAGCCGATATCGTCTCTAATTTGCAAAAGTTAACGCTAACCGAAGAAAAATCGATTATCGAATAAAGTTTTAACTTATATGCGCGAGCGTTTTTTATCCGGCGTTAATATATTAAAAATCTAGCGAATTTATTATTGACGTAATGTATCGCGGGACGCGTTAGGGTTAATTAAGTAATTAACTATATTAAACGGTATTAAAAATTCGAAACACGTTTAAACTAAAAAATAAATTATTAACGGATTTTATATTAAAATTTAAGGAATTTCGTAAATAATTTAAGTCTATTCGAGTTATAATCGTAAAATACTATATTATAAAAAAACATATTTATAATTTCGACGAAATAACGTTTTTAATAACGCTTTTTATGATAACTGGCATAGTTATTACTAATATTAAAAAATTGTAAAAAGCTTAAATAAGCTTAAGCAAAATATAAAAATAATTTATAATAATATAAACTGTAAACTTTTAAAGTTAAAACTTATTTTTATTTATTATCCTTTATACAAGGTCGACTGGATCGAACATATGCTAATGGAAGCTCGGGCCTTTAAGGACCATGCCGAGCCGTGGAGCCAGCGGGCATAAAGTTCATCAGGGTTGAAGCTTGTTGGCAAAACACGTATCAGAGAGTAAGGCTCTACGGAACTAAGGTATACAATCTATCCTAAATCGTAAAAACCACCGATTAGTCATTATGTTCTAAGATACTGGCTATAGTATCTATCGTACGAAATATATCATATAATAATTTTTGTATATTTAGCTTAGTATAGAAATATATATTAAACCTAGTTATATCTTATATCCTGCATTTATTATCCTTACCGGGAAAAACTACCGTTTTCGCTAGTTCGTTAATAGCCTACTCCTCCCCGATTAAAAGATTGCTATAAACGAAAACGGCTAGAAAATAAATAATTTAAATTTAAAATAAAATTAATATTTCGATTAATATATTTAAACGCGTACGAAAAATCGAAACTGTTATATATTTTTAATAGTTACGAAAATTACTATTCCATGAAATTAAAAAGTATAACGCTAATTACGACATTATTATATTTTGCATATCCGTTAACTTTTTTTAATTTTTACTTCGTAATATTTTTCTTTTATTAAAACGCGTTCATTCGTCATATATTAAGGGTTTTATACGACGTTACGTTATTTATATTATTAAGAAAAATTTTATCGCCAGTTTATAAACCGCGTTTAAAATTATCGTAATGATCGATAGTATTAATCGGGATTCGTAAAAACGAAATTTATTTTATTTAATTTTGATCGCGTTTTTTTCGAGTTAAAAGTTTCAGTTATACGTATACCGACCGTTTTTCTACTTATCACAATTAATCTCGTTATTTCTCTATTTATGAAAGCTTTTAAAAATATTACGGAAACAATTTAAAAAAAGTTATTTATAAAAGCAAAATAAAAATTATTAAGGTAACTCGCCGGCAATAATAGTTAAATCGGTTAATCTTTTAATAAAGAGTAGCTTGATATTATTATACGAAAACGTCTTTTTTAAGAAAAATGCGATTTATTACGCGAAACGAATTATACCTTCATTAAACGCTAAAAAATTAAAAATAAATATTTTTTTCCAACAAAAGATATTTATTATAAATGAAAGATAAGCTTTTATAGTTACGAAAAAAGGTGATAATAAATAATCGCGGTTAGTAACAGCCGAAAAAAGTCGACGTAAAAAGGTTTAAGTAAAAGAACGAAAATATAACATTTATAGCAAGCCCGGACATAATGCGCGTATTTATAAAAAGGATATAAAGGCGTTTAGCGATAAAAGATCCGATTAATTTAAATTTATTTAATATGTTATTATTGTTTAATTCGAATTTATAGTCGCGAAAAAAAATATCTGACTTGCTTATATGTTTAACTTGTTTATAAGATACGTTATACTAATATATATTATATATTATAAATCTCTGTATTTAAATATTTTTAACCTACTTTATGAGCTCGTACTTTTTAGAATTATTATAAGTATTGTAAAGTTTAATCGATTTAATAAATCTCGTGAAATCTTTTTATTTTATATGTAAAAGAGCTATATATAAATCCTTACACGCTTATAATGTATTATATATTTATTATATTATTTCTAATTTTGCTATAAGAACAGTTATGCGTTATCATAATATTAAACTTTTTTTAAAATATTAATAATCATTAATTTATTTTTAAAAATAAAATAACTATAGTTAATAAATCTTTTATATTATATCTTTAACTTAAAATTTTAAACTGTTTCATAACATCCTATTAATTAGTTCTTGTTTGCTATCGTAGTTATTATGTTATTGGAGTTTAAATCATAAATGTTCTAAAATTCGAGAGGTGCAAATTGGAGGAGGGGGGGGGGGGTTGGCATTGG
>QJNV01000113.1:0-128824 GCA_004155935.1 Monosporascus sp. GIB2 | reverse complement strand
CGGCACCCCCCCCCCCCCCCCCCCCCCCCCCCCCCCCCCCCCCGCCCCCGCCCCCGTACGCTGTCTACAGGACATGAAATCCTCGCGGGAACCACTGTGGGGGTGCAGTCGTACTCTCTACATCGGGACGCGAAGGTATTCCCCAGCCCGGAAGTGTTCGACCCCGATCGCTGGCTACAGGCGACGCCCGAGATGCGAAAGGCGCTGTCCCCATGGGGTTTCGGCAGCCGCATCTGCATGGGCATGCACTTGGGCTACGTGGAGTTTCGGCTCGCGCTGGCCGTCCTCGTCGGGGACTTTGAGATCTCCCTCCCAGACAGTTTCGATCACAATGCCATGAGAATGCGCAATCTGTGGTTCGTCTTCCCGCAGAGAGGGGAACTTGGTGCAGTTCTCAAACTTTTAGAAGGGCTTGCTAAATGACCTTTTTTAATGGAGTAGTATAAAGGTCGGAAATTTCGACGAATCAAAACAAATCAGTAATGACTTATGATTCTTTTAGTACCGATTTCGTAGCTAAATACTTATGTTCATACGTTTAATAAATTTTTAAAAAAATAATTTTAATTAAGTATATAGTCGAAAAATAAGCACGGTATTTATAAATAAAAATAAAAATACCTAAGATACAGATTTTATAATATATTTTCGGAAAAATTAAAATATATTTAAAATTAACAATATTTGCTAAAAATTTAAAAATTGCTTTTTTAAATTAATTATGATCCGATTAAGTAATAGGAAATATTTTACTATCGAACTGAACTAAAAGCTGCTTTTCCCTTATTTCCTTTTATTTATTTAATTAAGGTATTATTCGGCTTATATTATTAAGCGGTTATACTTAATAAGGTTTATTTAAGAGAATAATAAAGGTAGAAACGTACCGCTTTTAGGTTTTTACTTATTGCCTTAAAAAAGATGCATACTTTTATATAATTTAAAAAGGGATATGGTAATAAATACGGCCAGCATTTTTAATATTCCGTTATAAAATGGTTAGTCCACGGTTGTAAGCCTTTTAAGCCGACATCAGTTAAGAAATTGCGTGCTTACGGGGCCTCAGCAAAAAATAAGGCTTTACGGGATTAAGGTATACAATCTATCCTAAATCGTGAAAACCACTGAATAATCATTATGTTCTAAGAATTAGGTATAATATTTATCGTGCGATTATATCGTATAATAATTTTCGTATATTTAGCTCAACCTAGAAAATATGGCTTGAACCTATTAACATCTTATATAAAATAATTGGTAATAGGTGTGACGGCTAGGCTAATTAATCAACTATTAAACCTAAGTCGACGGGTTTATGTTGGCAGAGTACTGTAAGAATCTGAGCAATAAAGTAATAAGATAACTTAGTTACGTCTCGTAATACCAAGGGTGCCTTAGGTAACGAAGTTATATTGTAAGCTGCTGCTATCTAACTAGGAATAACGAATGTATATATCTTATTATAGCTTTAAATAAATTTATTAAATCTTTATAAATCAATATTATAATTTTAAATGGATTTATTAAATCCTTATAAATTCATATCACAACTTTAAATAGATTTATTAAATTTTTATAAATCCATATTACGTATTTAACCCATTTGGATCCTGTTTTACGGTTTGCTAAAAAACCATTTTCCGAAATCCGATTAGTTATATTATAATACGATCCCTCTTTTTTCCAAATTTTCGTCCCGAAAATTCTTTGATAAATTTCCTTTTTTCATTATATCGGGCCGTATTACTAATCGAAAACCTCGTAATCGTCCTAACTAAAAGGAAAATATATTTTTTTTTATTTTTTATATTGTTAAATTTGGTTTTGAAGTTATATCGTATACTTTTTACTTTAAAAAAGAGCTTTAATATGTTATAATTAAAGATTTTAAGCGTTGCGAATAATGTATTCGTTATTATAACCGTCGTTACGATAGTTTAACGGTTTTTTTTATTTTTTTGGATAATATTAATCGTATTAAGGATCGTTTAAACCGCGAAAGGTAAATAATTTCCGAACGCCTTATCTAACTCCGGAAAAACCTTATAAATAAAATATCCGAAATTTTCAAACAAATCGCGCGTTTTATTCGTATCGATAAACAATAAGTTTTTTTACGCAAAAAGGGTATAAAGTTAATTCGTTAAGGGGTTAAAAATTTGGATAAATTAAAAAATCGAAAACGCGAAAAGGAGGAAAACCGTATAACGGCTAAATTTAAAACTATTATTACGTAGGGCCTTTTTGTTAATAATAGCTTAAAGTATTTCTCCGTTAGTAAAATCGATTAAGACGTTATTTTAAGCGTTGTTAATGGAAATTCTTTAATAATTGTTAGGTATTCGTAAAGTTTTTTGTGGGTTTTTAAGTATTTTTTAAATTTGGATAACCTTTTTATTTAATCAAATATTAAGTATATTTATTAACTTTTTTGCTATTAATAATTTTTTCTGCTTTATATATTAGTTTATTTTTTATTTTTACGTCGTTTTATTTGGTATGCATTTTAATAATATTTGCGGTTAATTTAAATAGGGATATATAAAAAATTGGATAGAGTTTAATTTTCGACGGCAAATCTAACTGGTAATTATTATTTAAAACTTTTTTAACGATTTTATAAGGGCCGATATACTTAAAATTGATTTTTTTGTTTGGGCATTTTATTTATATGTTTTTGGTAATTAGGTAAATTATTTCCCCTTTAAAAAGGTTGGTTTTTTTAAACCGTTTTTGATTATAATATTTTTTTATCTAATTACATACGAATTCGAATTCCGTTTTTATTTTTTGATGTAATTATTTAAGTTGTTTTAACGTAAAGATTATTTTAACGTTAAATAATTTTTTTATAATTCCTTATAAATTTCGGGGGTAAATCCGAAATTCGTTATAAACGGAATTATTTTAATGTTTTTATAATAATTAATGTTGTAAGTTATTTAGATTATTAGTAATTTTTTAATTTAGTTATTTTGCTTATAGTTAATATAATATTATAAGTACGTTTTAAACGTTTGATTTTGTCGTTTTATTTATTTATTTATTTGGGGCCGAAAGGTACTAAATAACTTATGGTTTAAATTAATTTGGGTTATTAAGTTTTGCTAAAATTTAAAAGTAAACGTCGTTTTTTTATTTAAAATAATTTCGTATGGTAACCCGTATATATTAAAAATATTTCTGAAAAAGATATATGTTATTTATTCGGTAGTCGTATTTTTATTATAAGGTAAAAAATAAGAAAATTTTATAAATCGATTAACGATTATAAAGATATTATTATAATATATATCCGTAATAAGGTTTTTTGATAAAGGAAGTTTGGTAATAAAATCTATAGTAATAAAATCCCAAAGTTGTTTTGCGATTGGTAATGGTTGTAATTTTCCATAAGGCTTATATCGTCGTATTTTCGCTTTGGCATATATGCCGTATTGTCGTATTACTTTTTATACGATTTTTTTTATTTTGGGGAATCGATAAAACCGTCGTAATTGTTTTAATGTTTTATTAATTCCGGAATGTTTATGTAACGCGTATTTATATATTTTTCGAATAAAATATTTTTTATATTTTTTAAGTATTTATGTAAATAATAAGTCGTTTATGTTTTATATATATACGTTAAAGTTTTTAATTACTTTATATATATTAAGTGGTATAATTGTAATTATAGCGATTTGTCGTAAACGTAAGTGTTTTTTTTAATGGTATTAAAAATTGTATAATTAATTTTAATCGTTTTTTTTAAAGTTAAGTTGTTTGTTAAGTACGTCGGTTTTGCCGTTTTTTAAGCTTTTGCGATAAATGATAACGAAATCGTATTCGGTTAGTTTTTCGGCGTAACGAAATTATCGTACCGTAAGTTTTTTGGTTGTAGTAAACCGGGTAAGGTTTTTATGATCCGTATAAACCTTAACCTGATACTGGTTACGTTTAAGAAAATATTTGAATTCGCGAAATGTTTTGATAATGGTTAAAAACTTTTTATCGGGAATAGTATATCGTAATTTTAGTCCTTGTAATTTGTAGGAAAAGAACGTAATAGGGTATAATATATTTTGTTCGTTTCGTTATCCGATTACCGCGTTTAAAGCATAATTTAAGGTATTAGTTTTTAACTTTACTAGGCGATTTGGATCGTATATAATTAGTATTGGTTAATTTGTAATTATTTTTTTAAATTATTAAAAAGCTTTTTCCGTTTTCGGCGTTTATTAGAACTTTTCGGCTTTTCGTATAAGTACGTTAAGGGGTATCGTTATTCGGCTAAAATTTTTAATAAACTTTCGGTAATAATTAACAAATTCGAGAAAGGTTTATATTTCCTTAATTATAATAGGTTGTATTTAATTTAATATTATAGCGATTTTCTTAAGGTTTATTTTAATATGTTTAAAGGTAATAATATAACTTAAATATTCGATTTTTTATGTATGGAATTGGCTTTTTTCTGCGTTAATTAATAAGTTAGCGTTTTGTAATAGCTGTAATACTTTGTGGATATGTTTTTCGTATTATTTCTTGGTTTCCGAGAAAATGAGAATGTCGTCGAGATAGTAAATTATAAAAATGTTAAGGTGTTTTTTAAGGATATGATTAATTATACGTTAAAAAGTAGCGGGTACGTTAGTAAGTTTTATAAAGGTAATAAGATATTTGTAAAATCCGTATTTAATTCGAAACGCGGTTATTTATTTATAGTTTTCCTTAATCCGAATTAAGTTATATCCGTTTTTAAGATTGAAAGTAATAAATTATTATGTTCCGTGGAAGCGATTTTTTATTTTATTGATTAAGGGTAATAATATTCGGTTTTTAATTGTAATATTATTAAATTGTCGATAATTTATTATTAGCCGTAATTTGCCGTTTTTTTTAAGTATAAAAATATAAGGTAACCGGCGGGTAATTTAAATAATCGAATCTATTTTTTTAATTAATTTTTTAGGTATTTTCGGAGTATTTGTAATTTTATTTCGTTAAGGTTGTAAATGGGGTTAAACTTGGTTAATATTCCTTTTTTAAAGATAATTTTATGGTTTTATTCGTTATGTTCCAGGAGTTTTGTTTTAAGCTTTTTGCTAAAAAGTTTCTTATATTTGTGGTATTATGGTAATATATTAGTTAATTGTTGTAAATCGTTATTTAATTGCCGTAATTTCGCTTTAATAGTAATAATAATATATCGATTTTTTTTATAATGCCTTTTTTCTTTTTTATATCGTTTTCCTGTTGGTGGTAAGGTTTTTGTCGTGTTTTTATGCCGGTATTCGTCGTTATTTTTAAAATTATGTCGTAATTCCTTAACAGTATAATATCGAAATTAATAGTTATATATCGTTTTAATGTAACGGTATCGAAATAATTAATTTCGCGTATAACTTTTCCGTTATTATAAAGGAATGGTTAATTTTCGGCGGTGTTCGCAATATAAGGGTTTTTTTTATATTTTTATAGTAATTTAAGTTAATTAATTATTTTAGGCGTAATGTAATTACTTTTTAGAGTTTCGTTGTTTATTACAGCGGTATATTAATATGTTCCAATTCGCAATTTTAAAATAATGGGATTTTCGTTGTTTTTCATTATTGCTAAAGCTTTTTTTGGGAGTTTTTCCTGTTTTCTTTGGGTTTCGCCTTCCCGTAGTTTTTTTATAGGGGGCTTGGTTTTTTTGGGGGTTATTCGAGCCATTGTATTCGTTTTCGAAAATTATTAATTTGATTTCTTAATTGTTTAATAAAATATTGTTATTGTTTAATTTATAGTTTTAGTTCGTTAATACGTGCTATATATCTTTTTGTATTTTTATGAAGTTTTGTGATTCGAAATTTCTGCATTTTTATTATTCTTTTTAATTAAAGTATTTTTTTTATTTATCGTCGTATTTTTTGATTTTATTGCGTAAATTGTTTTTCCATAGTATAGGTTGTTTCTTAGGTAGGAGCGTTTTTATCCGTTTTTTATAAATTCTTAATAGTTTATTCCAAATTAACAAAATTTTTTTTTGAGAATTTATAATAACGGATAATTAAAGGTAAAGGTTTACGATTAGTTATCGTATAAACGAATCGCGTTTTATTAATACGTTCTTTTTTTCTTGCGATAAATATTCGCATTTTTTAAAATAATAAAAAGGGTTTTTGCCGGAGTATTATTTTTTGGGGGGTTAATTGTAGGATATTATTTTTTAATTAATTTCCTTTTGAGAGCGCATAATACGAAAGTGACGGTATTACCGCTTATTCTGTTTGTTTCGACCGGTTTGGCTAAGAAAATCGAATTTTTTTTCCGTTATGCGCGTAATGCGCAAGTAGATGGACTATTTCCATTTTTTATGGTCGGGGTATTGTTATCGTTGGTAATAGAAGAGGGCTTTTTGGCGTATCGATTAGGAGTGCTAGGGCAAATTGCTTTTATCCATTTTTGATATTTTTATAGCCATTTTTTTTATTTCGTTTAAAGGTTTAATAATAAAAGGCTGATGGCGTATTATAATAACTGTTTTTCCTTTCGTATTATTTAAAGGTTATTTAGTTGGTATTAAAATCCATAATTTGTTTTGTTAAAGCTTTTTAGGCGACTTATATTTTTTTAGTTTTATGGCCTATTTTGCCGTAATTCCAGTATTTAATACGTTGTTTTTTTTGAATAGCGCCAATTTTTATGGGTTCCGGTTCGGTTCCGTATGCGATATTTTGTCGTTTGGGTGCGCTGGTATTGGCGTTATGCCGTGATTTGTTATCGTTTTTTCCTTTGGCATTGCGAGTTCGCCAGGCGTATTGCCGATCGTCGATTTTTACAGTTATTGCGATATAGTTAATTAGGTATTCCGGTTGATCCTTTTTGAATAATTTTTCTTAAATTTCCCGTTTAAAGTTATCGAAATATCGAGTTATTAAAGTTTTTTATCTTTAATTAAATTTCGAAAATAGTTAAATTAGTTAATTGCTATATTTAGAGGTTAATTCTTTTTGTCGTAACTGCTAAATTTATATTTCGGTTTTCGTTTTTTTATTTACTATTTTAAAAACTTTTTAAACGGTTTATTCGAACGTTTCGTAATTATTGTAAATTCGTATTATTTTAGGATTTTATTATTCTAAAGGGATTATAATATGTTTTCGCATAATAGGTTTAAATTAAGTAATTATATATTCCGAAAATTATTTTATTGCGAATTTAATTCGTGTAATTAAGGTAATTAGTCGTATTAGAAAACATCCGAAGTATGTTCGATATTAGGTAAAAAATAGTTGTAATTTAGTGAACGTTTTATTAAAAGGTTTAGGTTTAGGTGGTTTTAGTATTTCTCCGAGTTTTTTGCTTAAAGTTAATTAAACCGGTACTTTTCCGGGGTTTTGTTATGCTTGTTCTAGAAAAGTCCGAATGGCTCGAAAAGTCGTAGTAAGTTTTATATTATTTCGTTTAAGTTGAGTAATACGCTGGTTTATAAGGTCTAATTGTCGAAGGATTTTTTCCTTAGTTAAAGCAGGCGTTTATTTTTTTTCCTTTAAGTCCATATCGTTATTTTTTGGGATTTCGTAAGCGGGCTGTTTGTTGGCAAATATATTATCGAAATATTACTTAAAGTTTAACAGTATTATTAAATAAAAGCTTATAACGTATAACGGCTAGGTTAATTAACTAATTATTAAACTTAAGTCGACGGATTTATGTCGGTAGACTATTATAAGAATTTAAGTAATAAAATAATAAAATAATTTAGTTACGTTTCGTAATATTAAGGGTATTTTAGGTAACGAAGTTATATTGTAAGTTGTTATTATCTAATTAGGAATAATAAATATATATATTTTGTTATAGTTTTAAATGGATTTATTAAATCCTTATGAATCCATATTACGTAACTGACTTATTTGGGTCCTGTTTTACGGTCTGCCAAGAGACCGTTTTCCGAGGTCCGATCAGTTATATTATAACAATAGGATTAAAACGTTCTTTTTTTTAAGGAACAATATTATAAAAACCGGGGATTTACTATTATTTGCCGATTAAAATTATTTATGATATTATTAAATTAATAAAAAGTAATTCTTAAATTTTTATAAATGTTATTAATTTTAAATATATTTAGATTTTTTCGAAAATATATTAAAAAGTTTATATTTTAAGCACGTTTATTCTTATTTATAAATATTGTTTTTATTAATTAATTATTTTATTTAAATTTATTAAACGTACGGATATAAATTTTTAATAACGAAATAGGAACTAAAAGAATTATAGGTTAATAATTAATTTATTTTGATCCGTCGAAATTTCCGACCTTTACATTATTCCATCAAAAAAGGTTATTCAGCAAGCCCTTTTAAAAGTTTAAGAACTGCACTTAAGGCTGGTTGCTATAAAGTGTGCGTTTAGTGTTTTTTTCTTCAAAGCTTGATACAAATCACTGTCAATCATCTGCTTCTTTAGCGCATTCGCATTTTTGTTTCATATTAGTCTAATAGCGCGTACGGTATGAAGAATATCTCCTCAAGCTCCTTACGCCTTTTAATAATTCTTAACGCGCGGGACAAAACGTACTGTTTCCGACCCCGGATTTTTGAGCCGCATACTAGATTAGAAGGTCATTAATATCAATGAGTGGTTCGTGCTATGCTGTAAAAGCAAATAAATGTATGTAGGGCAGTGAATAAGGCGGTAGCGGTAATCTGTCGAAGCCCAAGACAGTGGGAAAGGTTCTATCCAATCTTGGTGTGCATTAGATTATGCGTCGAAAAGGAGACGAGCATATCTTACACAAGTCGCCTGCCGCGTAACCTGAGCATACCTAAATGGTATGCAGGCTAAGGTAACATCATCATTGAAGTCGCTTGGTATGCCATGTCCGGGCAAGCGGTGTTGTCCAATCCGTTTCTGCTGTCCGATCCATGCGTAGCTTGCCCCCTTCATCACCCACTCCCCCCCACACGAAGAAATGCATTCCTTGCGTTACTCGTATCAGCTTCTGTCACCCACCTACAAAGAGGTCGGAAGTCGTAATAATTCTCCGCGTATGTCTCGGAATCCGAATGTGTCCACGGCCCACAAATCCGATTTCTTTGGTACACCAATGTTAACTCCGGGCAGCTAACTCCGCTCGTTTCCGTTGAATGAAGACGAGGACAATATATCAGTTACGAGACCGCCAGTCTTCAATATGTAGCTTCCTGTCTTTCAACATCCCCTTGATGGCAAGACTCTCGCAATTCATTCATCGAATAACCAAATCATCCCCACACAAGACATCATCCACCAGCCAACCATCCTCTGCAAGAGCCCCAGACAGGCAGACTATCAAAATGCCCTCCAACAACAACCCCCTTTCCGCTGGCCCCATTGGCTTTGGCCTCATGGGTATGACATGGCGTGCGAAGCAGACGCCCGACGAGCAGGCCTTCGCTGCGATGAAGGCAGCCGTGGCCAACGGCGCCACCTTCTGGTCTACTGCCGACTTCTACGGCACGAGCGATCCCTTGGCCGGTGTTAAGCTGCTGCGCCGCTACTTCGAGAAGTACCCCGAGGATGCCCCCAAGGTCAAGATCTTCATCAAGGGGTGTACTGATCCCACGACCTTCGCCCCGACCAACGACCGCGAAGGCGTCCGTGCCAGCGTGGAGAAGTGCGTCGGTGTGCTCGGCGACGTTAAGAAGATTGACGTGTTTGGTCCCGCGCGTCAAAATCCCGGCGTACCGCTCGAGGAAACCATGGGTGAATTCAAGGCCCTCGTGGCCGAAGGTAAGATCGGTGGTGTCGGCCTGTCTGAGGTCGGGTCCGAGACCATCAAGAAGGCCCATGCCATCTGCCCGTTAACCCTGGTTGAGGTCGAGTTCTCACTCTGGAGCACTGACCTCTTGACCAACGGCGTTGCTGCTACCGCTAAATCGCTCAACATCCCTATTGTCGCCTACTCGCCCCTGGGACGCGGCTTCTTGACGGGCCAGCTCAAGAGCGTCAAGGATATCCCGGAGGGCGACATCCGCGCCTACTTAGACCGCTTCCAGCCCGAGGTGCGTACCTTCCCTCTTAACATATCCCCTCAATTTCCGTCGTGGCCAATACTGATTTTGATTTCCCACCATAGAACTTCGACAAGAACCTGGAGCTCGTCAACAAGCTCAACGCTTTCGCTCAGAATAAGGGTGTGACACCCCCACAGCTGGCTCTAGCTTGGGTTCTTGCACACTCGAACTCGGCCAGCTGCGGCACCATCATTCCCATCCCGGGTGCTACTACTTCACAGCGCGTGGAGGATAATACGAAGGTCGTCACGCTGTCGCCAAACGAGAAGGCGCAGCTCGATGCCATTCTCAACTCGGTCCAGATCGTGGGGGGCCGATACAACAAGCAATTGGAGATGACTCTGTGGGGATAAAGAGGCAGTGGCAAGTTAAGGGGAAGTACGACAGGGGGGGGGTGGATTTGAATAACGTAAAATAAAATAAAAATATAACTAGAGGCCTCGTAGTCTTTTATTAAAATAACGAAGGAAGTCTCTCTTTTATTAATTTCATCTTTATCCACTTCGTAGTCGCGGATTGGTAAATACAAGTCCTAGGGAGAGTTTATTTATTTAAGGTGCAGTTCTTAAAATTTCAAAAACTGAATTACAAGGCCCGTACTAACCCTATCAATCAACAAGATAGAGGTGGAACTGCTAAAGTTAAATTCTCCACTGTTTTAAGTTTAGCTTTAATCGGTTAATATTAACGAACGGATTTCGGCTTTTAATTAGCCTTGTTGCTTCGTAATTGTTACGGCACTAACAGTACGGCTTCGCTTAGCTAACGCAACACTATATATACGGAGGCACTTCGTACCTTTTAAATAAAATTTTTTTTTTCGTGTAATAATAAAATACGTTACCTAAATCCAGAAACGTTTTACGCCGTAATAATTTGTTGCATTTTTAATAAATTTTTACGGCAGCTAAATTTCGTTTCGTTTTAGATATATTTTTATATTACCTTAAATGCGTTGTTAATATGTCGTTATTTCGTTATATTTTCCTTAAATATTCTAATACAAAAAGGTATTACGGATGTTAATATTTTAACGCTTAAATAAACTTAAAATAACGGTATAACGCCGTTATTATAATTTATTAATTTTTAAATTTGTTTTAAAAAATTTTCCCCGTTTCATTATTATTACAGTATGACTTAAATACGATTTTACGCCGTTAAAGAAATTTTTCGAGTTTAGTGAATAACCTTAAAAAATTTTATAAAACGTTTTTATTATTTTAAAAAAAACTTATTAATATTTCGAAAACGAATAATTTTTTTACGGCGGCGTATTATTAACGTAAAATAATTGTTACGAAACGCGTAATAATTAATATACGAAATTTACGAATTTCGGAATCAATTTATTATAATGTAACGGGTAATAACCGAAAATAATTAACTAAAAAACGTTTAATAACTGCAAAATGATTATTATAATAGATTACGGCTTTCTATACCGTATTAATAATATTTACGAGTATTTTAGTATAATTAAGCCTTAATAATTACGCGCGATAAAATTTGTACACTTTATAAATTATTACTATTTAATTTTTTTTAAATTTTATCTTATTAGTAATTTAACTTATTATTACTATAACGGAAAATTAATGTATAAGTAAGTTAAAATTCTCGATATTTAAAAAAAGTTTAAAACGCGATAATTTGGAAAAAGAATTTATATTAATTAAAGTTATTTAATATGTTTTAAGTTTGTTATAAACTGAAACGCGTATTTATTATTATTAATATATATTATAAACTTTATTTAACGTTTTTAAAATAATACTTATTCCCGTATACGCAAAAGAGTAAATAAAATAAGAACGGAATTTTAAAATATTAAGGTATAATTATATAATTAACGTAACGTTAATAATATATTATTTTTTTTCAATTAGATATATATTACTGTTAACGTATTAATTTAAACTTATAATAATTTTTAAATTTTAAAATAAAGTTCGACTGTTTTTACTAACTTTATAAATCATTTTATTCGGTTAATTAAATAAAACCGGCAGTTACCCGTTATACGTATTATTGCTTAATAATAAAAAATTAATAAAACGTTATAAAGAATTTCGTATTATAAATATAACGTTTAAAATTTAAAAATGATAAAATTTAATTATAATTATTTAAAAACTTGTTTAATAATATAACAAACCGAATTTTTCGTAAACGTATAACGAAAAATATCCCGTATAACGTACCGATACCATAACGTTAATTTAATATGCTTACGGTTTCGAATTCGAAACTTATGTAATTAAATACCGTATTAACCAAATAAACGGCCCCTATAATTTATTAAACGATGAAAAATAATAACGCCGACGTAAAATAAATTTTTATATATATTTTAAAAAATTATTTCTTTATATATTATAATTAACATTTATAACTTAATAACCTTAACGGCGTAATTACGTTACAATAATAAAACGATAATATGACAAAAGAAAAAAACATTAACTTTTAAGATAAATTGTAATTAAAAACGTTTATTAAATTATTAACACGATAACGAATCCAACCTATATATACATTTTATAAATCTGAATTTTTCTTTACGTTTTAACTATAATTTAACGATAATAATATATTACCGGCGCGGTTTATAATAACTTACGGTGATTCGCTTATAGGATTCGTGAATAGTACTATTACGCGTAAAAATTCATTTTTTCATATTTTATTTTTTAATTCCGTTAATTTTGGTTAACGGATAATATAATCGTAAATTTTATTAATTTTACGTATACGATACGATTTCGCATAAATTTTATTGAAAAATAATAGTATATTATACCGATAACTTTTAAACAGTGCCGATATTATTTTCGGATTATTTGAATTTCGTAAATATATCTATAATCGATTAAATAATTAAAATTATACGTATCGATTACAAACCGTTTTCGAAATTTTCTATGTTATTTTTTAATAAATTCTTTATTTAATTCGGCATAATTATATTTTATTTATTATACGAGTAACGTTGTAATAAAAATACGATTATTTTACGTAATTAATTTTTTAATATTTTAATTAATTTTATAGACACTTTATAAAATTTTATGGTAATATAAATTTAAAAACTTTCTATTAACAATATAATATTATTAATATTTACCGTAATCCTTCGTAATATCCTTATTTAAAATAATACTATTAACCTTACTATTATTTTATTACGATTACGAACTTTTCATAATTAAATCGTAAAAACGCTTTAATTATTCCGCGTTACCGAAAAAAAATATATAGAAATACCTAAACGGTGAGTTATTTACGACGATAACCAAAATCCTAAAAAAAGTACCATTAAAATATTACAACTTTACGTAAACGTTTATTTTTTATAGCGTTAATAAGTTACCGCTGTATTAATTTTTCGGTTATAAAATCGAATTATTTCCGGATTAAACGTTATTATATAACCGCGCGCGGGTTATGTTATTATACGAATTATTAATTATATAAAAATATATAAATAATTATTTAAAAAAACATTTATCCGTTGTAATACTTTTTTCGCGATTATTTTTATTTTACTTATAAAAAACCGGAAAACGAAATCCGTAATTATGTAATTTACCGCGGCGTTAATAATATTACTGTAAAAAATTATTACCTTATTCCTTTAATTTATAAAACTTTAAACGTTTTCTATTTAACGCGGATATTTACAAAATTTAATATCGTCACGGCGTTTAACCGCTTACGTATCGTTCCGGAAAACGAATAAAAAATAATTTTTATAACCTGATTCGATATATTCGAATATTTTATCGCAAATTTTGATATAATAAACGTTTCGAATTTATTTTACTATTATATTAATTATACTTTATTTAATTTTTCAGATAAATATATTTCGGTTTATTTTAATAACGTTTTAATTTATAATAAAAATAAAAGAATATAAAAATTAAATACGTAAAATTATACGTTAATTCGTTAACGCGAGTTTAATAATAAATATCCGTAAATACGAATTTTATAATACGAAAGTATACTATTTAAACTTTTTCACTTTTATTGATAATATCGTTATAAACCTTGATAAAATAAAATTTATTTAGTAATAAAAAGTTTTCGAAACGTTACGAAAATTATAACGTTTTTCTAACTTCGCGAATTTTTACCAACATCTTATAAAAAGCATTTTTTCGATTATAAAACCTTTAATTATTTTTATAAATAAAACGATATAAATAAACTTCTTAATTAATAACGTAATAACGATATTTCGGTACCTTAAAAATATGTTTATTATAATGCTAATTTTAATATATTATAACTGTTAACGTAAAACGGGGTTAAAAAATTAATGTTTCTAATTAAATATTAAAAAAATACTTTATAAAACGATTTATAAGCCATGTTACAGTTTATTGGTTTTTTAACTAAATATAATTTAATAAAATATAATTATAAAATTTATAATAAACATTTAGTAATTATGATTAAAACTTTCGAAAAATGACGCTTAAAGTTATAAAAAACCGAAAAGCTTATATAAATTACTACTAATTATAAAAACTCTTGGTATTTTATTATTATAAAAGTATTAAATTAACGCCAGTTACGATCCCGGACGTATTTCTATGCCAACCTGGCGCCTAACCGGCGTACTATTATAATATTACTAACGATATTCTTATTTAAAAAATAAAAAGCCTTTTTAAAATTATGCGTCATAAGCGTTAATAAATCGATAAACTTATTTATCTATAACGTATACAAATTATCTTTCCTAATTAACGATATTTTATCGATATTACTAGATTTAATTTATAAACGATTTAAGTAAAATATTCGCAAAAACTTAAAATCGCGAAAATTAATTATAAAACGGTATAAAAACGTATTTATGTTAAAAATAAACTATTTATATTTAATAACGAAACTGTAAAACTTTAAATATTATATCGTAATTATAATATTATATTTATGGAATATGTTAACCGTTTTAAAATATATAACTTATTATAATAAAATTAGTATTAATTACGTTTATCCTAGGACATTATTACGGTCATATAGAACTATTATTTTTACTCTCGTATTAAAGTATTTAAACTTGAATTAATTAATTTTTTTAACTTTTTACCTATTTTATTTTATCTATAAAACGATATATCTATAAATTACGTTAATTTTTTCCCTTTTTATAAAAAATTAAAACGTACGTATACATATATTTTTATAATAATCGATAGATTTACTAAAATACGTTATTTCGTCGCGGTTATAAATATATCGGTAATTACTTTCGTGAATGTTTTTTTTTACGTATAAAAATTATACGGTACGTTAATTACGGTTATATTAAACCGTAATACGTAATTTATTAAAACATTTTAGAACAAACGAAATTACCGTTTTAACGTTACCTTTTATGTTTTAATTATATATTATCTGTAAATTAACAGTTAAACGGAATTGTTAACATAATAATAATAAAATATTTACGAAATTAGTATTTATTTAATTAAAATAATTAAGTAAATTAATTTTCTTTAATCAAATTTATGAATAATAATTGTATATTAAATTATTAACGTTTTATTATTTTTCGTTAATTACAGTTTTTCTTTCATTATAAATATGGAATTATAACGCGTGTTTATAACTCTTAAAACGATAAATTACGTAAACTAATTAAAATATATTTTGAATAAAGTTAAAACGTTACTAATAAAAACGTAAACCCGTTATATCGAATAAATTAACTAAAACCGTATTAACGTTAATACGTTTACCAAAAAAAAAAGAAAAAAAAACACCCGTATAAAGTAATATAAAATATATAGAATTGGGTAAACTTAATAATAAATTTAATGATAAATAAATAAGCTTTTTTATTATTACGAAAATATATCTTAATATTGGAACCGTGAAATTACTGGCTTAATATAAATTATTTTTAATTTTTTATATTGTTTTAATTTAACATTATTAACAAAATCTTTTAAGGTAAAACGTAATCAACGGGAAATATACGTATAAAAGTATTATCGTTATATACGGAAATAATTTAAAGCAAACCGAATAATATTTTAAAAAAACTTAAAATTTAAAAAGACGAAGCATAATTTTTAATAAAAAATTAATTAACTATATACGTATTAATTTTAAATATTATTAAAGCATTAACGAAAAATAACATAAAACGTACGAGAGGAAAAGAATTAATTTTTATTAAATTAACGATGCGATAACGGTATAATAATTATAATATTACATTAAAACTAAAATAAAAATAAAATATAAAGTTTATTAACATTATAAAGTACCAAATTATAAAAACCGGTACCCGGATAATAATACGTTAGTATAATAATAACGTAATAATTATAAATTATTAAAACGTAAAGAAAACGTCGTTATATTAACGTTTATTTAATTAAAACCTAAAAGCCTAAAATAATATCGTATATTGCTTAACGAAAAACGCATTTAATTAATATCCATAATTAATAATTTTTATCCCCGATAATTAAATAATGTTTAATTAATTTTTTAAACGGTAACCTAAAGGTTGTTTTACTATCGTAAAATTATTATCGCGTTATTACGGAATATACGTTTCGGTATAATTACGGTATTACCCGCGAAACAAAAAATAATAAACTTATATTAACGCCTGTTAAATGGTAATTTACGCAAAATAATCGATTTTTTTTAACATCCGTCGTACCGAAAACGGTATATAAACATAATACCGCCCCGTAAAATTGTTAACGGAAACCGTCAAAATACGCGTACGTTTTGTCGTTATTGTCGTCGAAATAATAATTTACCTAATAAAAAGAAGTATAAATTTGAACAATTATTTTAAAAATTTTACGCCGGTTATATATCGTAATATTAATATAATAATAATATTACATAAGCGTAACAATAATATTACGGCGTATAAAATTTATTAATTTATAAATTTTTCGGCATATAATATAAAACCTATATTTCCTTTTCGTAACCAATTCGAAAAAATAATATAACGGCGGTAATTCGCCAACGTGAAAATCGTATTTAAAAATAATATTCTTAAAACAAATTATATAAAGTTATTTAACCCAAATAAACGTTACGTAAATAATATACGGTTAAAAAAATATCGTTACGATAATAAAAAAATAAGATAAAAAAAGCGTAGCAGTAATAAAACGTTAATAATACGGCAGCCCTAAAAAAAATTAACAAAAACAAAATTAAAAAAATCTGGTATTTATATCGTGAAAATGGTAAAAACTTGAACGTAACAAAATCTAATCGAACTAACGTTATCCCGTATAACGATATTACTATTTCCGTACCGAAACTAATATTATATATATTTTTTTTACGGCAATCCCGTTATCCCGTTATTACCCCCGTCCTATTTCGGCTGTATTTCGCATACGCTCTATTATTATAACGGCACATTACAAATACCTAATATGCTACCAATTAAAATTCGAATCCGGAAAAACAATTTATATTTTTTCTTTTATTTAAATAGTTAAAAATAATTACCTTAAAAAAAGTTATTATTACGGCACTAATAATACGGCTCCGCTTAATTAACGTAATATTATACATATAAACATATTTCGTACCTCTAAAATAATTTCGTTTTTTTTTATACAATAATAAAATAGTTTATCTAAACCTAAAGACGTTTAGCGTTGTAATAGTAATATAGCTAAATCGTTACCATTTCTTAATTTATATAATTATAATACCTTTATTTATAACGTATTCGAAAAAAATTCGAATTAATTCGGTACTAACTATAACGATTAAGGATTATAAAAAAAGCTGCAATAGCAATAAACTTTCTTTATTAATAACGACGCGTTTTCCGTATTACGGCTATAATATTAAACGCGAAACTCGTTAAGTCTTCTTATGAAAGTACGAAATAACGATTACGAAAATTTAGATTTGTAGCGTTATTAAAATATATAATAAAAAAAGAGCTTAAAATTAAAGCGGATAGCTAGTTTTAAAAAAATAAGAACAGTTTGCTAATTCTAATACTAAATCCCTATAAGTTCGTGGTGCTAAAAGTTTAAAAACTAGCTCTAAAGTTATTAACGACCTCGGGTTAAAATATTCTACAGCGGTAAGAGCAATAGGTGTTATAAGAATAGCTTTAGGAATACTACGATTAGCTAAAGAAGCTAAGTTAAACTCCTCCTTTACGCACCACCCTCTTCACGCCTTATTTCCCTACATAAAATCTATAAACACATCTATATAATATTTAGGTAGGCTTTATTCTTCCCCAACCTTCCCTATTCAGGCAGTTATTAGCAGATATCTACAGTGAGGAGATGGAGACATTTATCTGCACTAAGCGCACCACTTCCCTATCTAAAGATATCTCTAACTTATCTGTTGCTATCCGAACTTGCCTAATAGCTATGCCGGATTCGTGATTCGGTCGGATCGCGGTAGTTTATGTAGTGATAAACGCGTTCGAATAATTATGAATACAACATTAGCCCTAGTGTTATGGCCTTGTCCACCGTAGACAGCTCCAGTACATATACAGCTGTAGCACCAAGAGTGGTTACTACAATTGCGATCATTTCACCGATCTTTTGCCCTGGTGGCGGGATGACTAAGGTGTAGCCGTAACATCTAAGTTCTAAAGTTTAACGCGTTTAAAAGTTATTTTTTAACAAGTTGAGCTATGAAGGTACTTACTCGAATTCGAAGTCTTAGAAAATATTAATAAGCGTTATCTCCAAACGTTTAATTTTGTATTTATAAGCGTAAAGAAATTTTTTAAAAAAAGTTAATAAGTTTTATAATGTAATATATAAGCGAGCGCAATATATAAACGAACGTAACGCTTTTTAGTACTTCATAATAACAAATTTAAGAAATTTAACAATAATATATTATATTAATTAAAATTAATGCGATTTGTTTTTATTAAATATATTTATAATTTTATTATAAGTATACGTATTATGTTCGAGTTTGTTACCAATATTACATTTCCGTTTCTTTATTATAACCTTTTTACTATTATTATTTTTAACTCTTATTACTTTTATTTTTTTTACTACTGCACATTTTTTATATAATAAATGTCCCTCCTTTTTAAAGACTTTTATTATTAGTTTTTCGACGTTTGCTTAAAAGGTGGTTCGTTCTAGGTAATTAGGTAATTTCTTTTTTAAAAAATAGTTTCGTAAAATAATAATATAAGATACTACTCGGTTAAAGCTATATTCTCTAGGCCGAGCCAAATATATAAAAATCATTACACGATATAATCGCACCATAGATTTTATACGCAGTATTTTGGAATACGATAACTAATTAGTAGCTTTTATAATTTAGAATAAATTTTATACCTTAGTCCTATAAAGTTTTACTTTTTAATACGCAGTTGTTAGCGAGCTTTGACCTTGATAAACCTTATGCCCGTTAGCTCTACGGTTTTGTATAGTTAATATGATTTAAAAGACGTTTAGTTTTGCGCGGTAAACCTCAAGGTTAAAACTTAAGATTATACCTTAAGTGTATATAAAAGGTTCGATCGTTTTACAGTTTTCGAATTATTATTATTATTATAATTTAATATATTACGAAACTTATATACAGTACCAGTAATTTATACCGGTAAGATTTTTAACGAAACCGCTTCGTTTAAATAATCGAAGTTTATAAAACTATCAAATAAAGGTTTTTTTTTATTTTTATTTTTATTTTTTTTGCGGTTACATTGTTTACGAATTTTAAAAATACAACCGGATATAATAATAAGAAGAATTTATAAAGCGAAGGAATCTTCAGAACGAAGATTTTTGAAGAGGGAGGATTGTGTTACGGCACAACTAGTAAGATCTTAGGAAACGATCTCTAGAGGGGACCGAAATAGGGCCCAAGTGGGTCAAGTCAGGTAGTGTAGCTCCGAGGGGCTTTAAGGGAGCGCAAAGGAGCTACGGAAGGATATATATTCTCGTTCTCTTCTCTATTAAAGATAGCGATAGCTTGCAATATAATTTCGTTACCTACGTTACCCTTGGTATTAGGAATTGTAATTAAGTTCTTTTTCGAATGTTTAAACATTACAGTTTTAATAATAATCATAACTTTTTATCGAAAATAACATAAAGTAATTTCAAGTTATATAACTTATAAAAAAAGGATAAACCGTAACTTATTTTAATCATCGCGTTATCCTATTATCGTATTTAATGTATAGTTTAAGGCGTTAGTTTTCTACTTAATAAAGCGATTTAACTTAAATATAATTCCTATTAATTAGCTGATAATAAATTTTTTAATCGATTTAAAAGACTTATTCTGCTTATAACGTTTATTAAAATTTTTCTCATTTTCGAGTAAGTTTCGTTAAGGTATTATTATATAACTAAAATTTTTATTAAAATTTCGATAATAATTAACGAATCTAAGGAAGATTTGAATTTTTTTAACTGTAATAGGTATTACCGATTTTCGTATTGTTGAAACTTCTTAAGATTTATTTTAATATATTTAGAAGTAATAATATAACCTAGATATATAACTTGATTTTACGTTAACAAATAAATTAGCTTCTTATAACGCTTTTAATATATTATAAATATAATTTTCATAAAGTTTCTTGGTTTTTAAACATTTGAAAATATTATGGAGCTATATAGTATAAAATATTTAAATGTTCCCTAAGAACGTAATTAACCATTCGCTAAAAGATTGCCGATAAAATAGTAAGTTCTATAAGGTAACCAAGTATTCGTATGACTCGTATTTAATTATAAATGTTATGTTCCATTTATAGTTATTTTTAATTTTAAAAAAGTTGTAGCCATTTTTAAAATTGAAAATAATAAATTACTAGGCTTTATAAATGCGATTTTTTATTTCTTTAATTTAAAGTAACAGCATTCGATTTTTAATATTAAAACTATAAAGTTGTTAATAATTATTAATTAATTATAATTTTCTATTTAGTTTAAATACGAAAACCATAAAGTATTCTACTGGTAATTTCAAAAGTTTAATTTATTCTTTGTGTAATTAATTTTATAGATATTCCCTAAATACGTATAATGTATCCCATAAGCGAATAAAACATATAAGCGAACAAAACACTTTTTGATACCCGTTAGCTTTATATTGAATTTACTTAATTATAATACATTAAATTGATTCCAATTAATCGTATTCTTTTTCGCTAACCGTATTTATAGCTTTTGAACAAATGTACGTATTATATTAAGGCTTATTACGGACGTATATTGCCATTCTCTTTTACTAACCTGTATGCGACCGACCAACCCCGAACGCGTTTAAGCTAATATTACCCCCATTCCGCAAGAATTAAAGCTGACCGACTAGATACCTATTTCTGACCAAATTCTCGACCCGTATACGTAAACCTTTTTTGTGTAGTTTTAATACGTGGAAGATATTCGCAAAATACGTCGTATTAGAAGGCTGGAGGGCGCGTTGCAAGGCTGCGGGGTAAGGCTGTAGGGCTTGTTATGGGGCGCGTCGGGGGGCCCGTCGAGGGGCCCGTCGGGGGGCGCGTCCCGGTATTATAGAACTTATCGAAGCAATAATTCGATTTTATATATATATAATTGTTAATATAAAGAATTCCAAAAAAAAAAACACTTACTATATACGATAATCAAATTCTGTAACGGTTAAAAAAGGTGGTAGTAAAATCGCGTTGTTGATAATGGCCGTCGTATACGAATTGGAAGAAAGGAATGGTAATATGGCGTCCGTAATAGGCTTTGATATAATGCGTGCATTTGTTCAAAAATTATAAATACGATTAACAAAAGAAAATACGATTGATAGAATCAATTTAATATGTTGTAGTTAAGTTAATTAAGTATAAAGCTGACGGATGTTAAAAAGTATTTCGTTCGCTTATATATTTCGTTCGCTTATGGGATATGTTAATTTTATTTCATTAAAATTATAAATGAAATAAAACCTAATCGAAACTCTATGTTTAAAAATAATCTTATGGTCCTATTTGTTATATTCGAGTAATTTCGTTCTCAGCTTTGTTCGAATTAAATGTTTATACTTATAATATTATAAAGATATATTAAATAGGTTTTTTTAGTTTCTCAGGTTCTGATTTTGTTAAATCATTACTTAATTACTATAATTCGTTTTAATAATAATAATTATACTTTTAATCTTTTGATAATATCTATTTTTCTTATCGTACTCCTTTAAGTAATAAAGCTTTTATCGTTTTTTATACTTATCGATAAGTTATAAAGTAAATTTTATTTAATTAATTTTCTAATTAATTGAGAGTTCTTATTAATGTAATCATACTTTTTTTACAATTACGTCGTAAATTTTTATTAGTATAATATCGAAATTAACTATTATTTTTTTAAGATAAAAATGTTAAAGTAATCAATTTTACGTATAATCCTTTTACGATCGTAAAAGGATAAGTGATATTCGGTTGTTTTCGTAAAGTTAAAGCTTTTGTTTAACAACGTTTTATAATAATTTAAGTTGGTTAAATATTTTAAGCGTAATATAATTTCTTTCTAAAGTTTCGCTGTTTACTATAGCGGTATATTAGTATGTCCTAATTCGTATTTTCAAAATAATAAGCTTATTATCGTTTCTATCGTTATTAAAACTCTTTTTAGAAGTTTCTTTTTAATTTCTTTATATTTTATTAGCTTACGGCTTTTTGAACTGTTTTTGGGAAGGGATTTTATTAAAGCTATCGAATTTACTCGCTTATTTAATTATTTTTCTACTATAATTACTTAATAATGGTTTATAACTCCTTATCTAGTTTCGAATTTGTAATAAGTTTTTTGTATTATTTTTTTATCTCTTTATTATTAATATTTTATCGGCGTATTATTATAATTCCGTATCTTACAGAGTAATAAATTTTCCTATACCTAAACAATATTCTATATAATAATATTATCTGTTTATAAAATTTGAATAATTTATTAAAATTCTATTAATTTTTTTTTTATAAATTAGTAATAATTATTAATTAAAGTTATAAATCTGTAATCAGCTACAGTATAAGTATATTAAGTCTTTTATAGCCACTTTTTTCTATTAATGGTACTTATACGTTTAGTAAAAATAAAGAAGATTTTCTTTCAGACACTTTTATCTCTCTAGCTAGCTTTCCGCTGCTATGATTTTATCCACCTTTTCCCTGCTGGTTTTTCCATATAAGTAAATATATTATTGTTAGTATTTCGAGTTACTTCTTTATTATTTAGCGAAATTAAAATTTTATCTTTATATTATATATAAAAAACGTTTAGTAATATATTTTATATTTTTCTTATATACCAGGTGCTATAATTATATATACTAAATTTTGTGAAGTTAATTATAGCGATTAACCTCTTTTGGGAGAATTTCCTTTATTTATCTTTAATAATTTTGTAATTACTTTTTAATTATTTAGAATATTCATCGTTGTACTTATATCTTCTATGCTTAGGAAAGTGTTTTTTTGTAAGTTTTTCCCACCTTTTATAATTTTAAACTTATTATTATAATGCTTTTTATCGTTTTCGTTCTTTTTAAACTTTCGCTTGAAATAACGTTTTAATTTCTTTTTATCCTTATTATATATTTGCTTATAATAGTTTTAGGGCGCCCTTTTTTTTTATCATATCATAGCGAAAGTTTTTCCGTCTTAATTATTTTAAGATTATCCTATAAGTATTAATGTGTAAAATGTATTTTATCGAGCTCCTCGAGAGTTTTTATATTAAGGTGTTTTATAGCCGTTTTTATGATAGTTTTAATCTTTAATATAATGCCTATTTCGTTATTAAATAGTTCCGATTTTTATGAGTTTATATTCCCTTCCATACAATGTATTACCCTTTTGAAAAGTATTAAAATTTATCTATTATTTAAGTTTGTTATTATTTTAAGTATTAATTCTTAAAGTATATCGTTCGCGTTATTTTTAACGTTGTTTATATTTTCGATTATTAATTTTTACCACCTTTACAATATATCAATTAATCGTAATAAGTCGTAAAAGTTTAATAATTATATTTTTAACCTTATTTTTTAATCTCTTATAAAATATATTAATTAAGTTACTTCGTTTACTGTCAGTTTATCCGGTTCTGGCTATAATATTTTTAAAAGTTATTATCTATTTCGATATTAACTTTTTTTGTCGAAGTTTTAAGATTTTTTACGCCGTTATATATATTTTTATCGAGGGTTTTAAAATTGGCCTTAAACTTTTCCTCGAAGCTGCTGTATAATAAGAAACGCTAAATAGTACCTGCCTTTTTATCCTTTTTAGCGTTATTTAGGTAATCTTTAAGAATAAATTCGAAATAATCTAAAATATCTCCTTTGAAGAAATTTGATTTTATAAAGATTTAATTTACGAGGTTGTTAAACGTTTAAAAGCGTAACTATAAACGCACTTAGATAAAGCAATTTTAAACACTTTTTTTTTTATCGTAAAGCTCCGGTTTTTAACACTAATAGTTACTGCATTAATTTAAATATTAATAACTTTAGTTTTAGCTAAAACCTGTTTTATTTATACCATTATAGCCTAGATCTTAGCCTGAAACTAATTAATATTCGTATTTTAAAAATTGGTCGACATTTTAACTACAGGTATTACTTAAAGTTTGACGGTACCATTAAATAAAAGCTTGTAACGTATAACGGCTAGGTTATTTAATTAATTATTAAATTTAATATACGAGTTTATATTAGTAAAAAATTGTATCGTTTAAGTATTATGTCGGCAGTTAGTGCTTTGAGGTGCCCACGGCTGGTGGGTCAGGCTGCAGGATGCAGCCTGGGACACCCTTTGTCTAGAAGAAGCTCTTTGAGCATGGATTTGGATATGTAATGGGAGCTTGGCCCAGACGGTTTTAGTCTAGAGCATCATCAACACACAGTTTGCGCCAGGCTACTGCATTTGATCACTGTGAGTGCTGACATGGTAGCATCTTCTGGTTTGTGATTGCAACCTAGCACGTTACACGAAGTGGTTATTTGCAGCAGTTGACGATGGCGAGCGAGCAACTAATCCCCGGGCAGCTCCCTGCTGAGCAAAGCGGCCCATCAGAACCCGAACCCCCATTCCCCTCTCCCCAGGAGGGACCTTCCCACGATGGGAGCGTTCCCCAGCACGAAGAATACTACAGTGAGGAAGAGGTGGAACAACAGGAGCCCACATCAAGTGTGGCGGCAGGGAAGAGACCTGCCTTCGGGGCGTCTTCAGAAGGGACCCCACTGATTCAGCTACCTCAACAACTGAGGAATGAGCGATACAGAACCCCCATCCGGAGACAGCAGAACGCTGATAACCTGAACAAGCTTTACACCTCCCTGGGTACCAACATGAGCGGTATCAGACGCGACGTTAGGGCACGAGAGGACAGGTATCAGCAGGTTGAAGATGAGGTTAGAGAGCTGAAGCTTCAGAACCAAAAGACCGGTGATACAGTGGACCGGCTCGAAAATGCGATGATTCAGCTGTTGGATGCGTTCCAACGTTAGAAGACGCGGAGCTTCAAGAGCTCGCGCAGCACTAGTGTGCAACCGAAGGCGTTAGAGAGCGCCCTACCTGAGGTCAAGGCAGGTGGCTTTAAGGAAGTACCCATCGCCCTGGAGAACGATATGGAGGAGATCAACCCATTAAGAGAAGGCGAAACGAAGCCTAGGAAGTGGTCCACAAAAAAGCCTAACCCCCTGGACCCCCCGAAGAAACAGAAAAGTAAGCCACCTAAGAGAAAAAGAGTGGCCCGTAATAACCTTAATAATCCAGATAATTTTTCTTTAAATTCGTCTGGGGGTCCTCCAAAAAAGAAGAAAAACCGTTATAACTCTCCTAAAAATAATTTTAATAATTTAAATCGTTTTAACAAGTTAAACTTTAGCCTAAAGGACTTTAAAAAATTTAGTAATAAAAATAGCAAGTTACGTTAATAACGCTTTAATTTCTCTTTAAATAAGAAAAATTATTTAGTAAGCTGGGTTAATTAAAAACTTTAAAAGAACGTTTTAAGTTTTATAATAGAAAAAATCGATTACGTAAACGGAATAAAACTAAATTAACTAAACCAGTTACGTTTAACGAAAGTTATTATCAAAATTTGCAAAAAAGCGCTTTTAAAATTAATTACAAATATCAAAAAAGGTACGAAAATGCTAAAAACGTTTTGGAGAATTTACGTAATAACAGGTAAATCCCGGTAAAAGTTTTTTTAAAAAAAACTTAGTAAAATTACTTACGATAAAAAAAATCTAATATAATTTATTATTAAGTTTTAAAAACTTTTTCGAAAGATAAAAAGTTATAACATGCGATTAAAAACGGAAAAACAAATTATTATATTTCTTATTGTTATAAAAAATCGCATTAGTAATTAATGTAAAACGATTTAATTAATGCTGCAGCAAACGGATTATTCTTTCCAGTAATTAATCGACAATTTTAACAGCGAATTCCATAACCGATTTAACAAAAAGAAAAACAACGGACGGTCCGCTAACGCCCGGAAGGGCAAAGGAAACATCCGAGATGGCAAGCCCGTATGTGTTACGACCCTACAGGAGGAGGGTCTCGGAAACGGTCCCTCTAGACCGAAACAGGATTTAAGTGGATCAAGTCACGTGATAGATCACTAACTCACAAAAAGTGATCCAGTAAATGAGATCACTAACTTATAAAAAGTAATTTAGTAAGTGGGATCATTATCTTACAAAAAATAATCTAGTAAGTTAGGATAAATATATACGTTCGTTATTACGTAATTAAATAACGACAGTTTATAATATAACTTTATTATTTAAAACATTTTTGGTATTACGAAACGTAATTAAATTACTTAATTACTTTATTGCTTAATTTCTTATAATACTTTGCTAATATAAACCCGTCGATTTAAGTTTAATAATTAGTTAATTAACTTAACCGTTATACGTTGCAAACTTTTGTTTAATAGTACCGTCAAAGTTTAAGCAATATTCGATATTATCAAAATGTCGATTAGTAATTTTTAAGCATTTATCTTTTAGGAACTCCAGGTACGTATTCGAACGTTAAAAGAGAACCTTTAACAATTTGCAGACCAGCTAGCAGGAATTGCCCTAATTCCCGTTATTAAAATAAAGCCCAAAAAGCCGGAACCTTGTAATGGCAAGGGGAACCCATAGGTTTTTTTCACTTAGGCACGCGTATACCTACGTTTCTTAAATATTAACAGCATTCCGGACCGAATCCTCGCTATAATAGCATGCCTTATTGGAAACGTAGCGGATTAGTTTAAGCTTATTATGCGAGATTACCTTAAAAACGTTAAGACAAATTAAGAAAGTTTTATTAAGGACATTTTCTTAGCATAAGTTAATTTTAAGGATAAATTTTGTTTTAATTTTGCTAATTCCGACGAAAAACGTTTAACAGCTTAAAAAATCTTTAATTTGAAACAAAAAAGCCCCGTATTTAAGCACGCCGTTACCTTTAAAACTTTAATCGCTAAAGCGGGATAAGGCGATAAAAAGGAAAATACTTTAATCGATATTTTTTATAAAGGATTTAAGGATGATATAAAGGATAAAATAGTTCGAGTGGAACGTAAGTTTACGTTAAACGAATATATTAGAGAAGTTATTAAAATTAATAATTAACAATTAAAACGATAATAGGAAAAACGAAAACGAACGATTACAAAAACTAATACCTAATATAACAAGAAAACCCGTTACTTAGCGAATATAAATACCCCTAAGAAAGAAAATACCTCGTATGGAATAGAATCCGGACCTATAGAAATTAGAGCTGTTTAACAACAAAATAAGCGACGTATCGAATATTGGAATTATGGCAAAATAAGCCATAAGGCCTCTAAGTACCGAACGCCCAAAAAATTACAGCAAGATAAATTATGAACTTTAATACCTACCGGATAATTATTTAATAATAAAAAAGGTAAAACTTTCGCCATAATACGCTAAGGAGAAAATCTCGTAAGGCCGTCTAACCAGGAGATATAATAAGGGTAAAGGGAAACTAAAAAATTTTCCTAAGCCGGGATATAACAATATTCTAATTTACTATAACTAATTTTACGAATATAATAAAAAAGAATTTAACGACGATTATTCTGGACGATAAAAAAATAATTAAAGGAATATTAAGAATAAACGAAAACAATCTACCTTGGTACTTTTGATCGTTATAAACGAAAATATGCACTTTTATACCAACGACGATAATGCCCTAATTATAAAAAATAAAAACGATCTATCGAGAAACGAATTATACGAATAGTTAAGGAAGAATTCAACTTTCCTAATAAAACAGGGAGAAATAAGTACGATAAGTAATGGTACCAATATTTTTACACTATCTACCCTCAAAAAAATATTAATTAGAAAACAGCTTTATGGAACTGGCCTTTAGGAAAGTAATACCCTTAGAGAGACCTTTTTTGTTATTATAAATAGTATATACACGATCCCAAAAATAAAGTAACCTTGGAAAAATTTAATCTAGTTATTCGACAGCAAATTACCGATCTTTACCATAAAATAGCTGTTACTAAAGATCTTAGGGAGAAAAAAGGAATTATAACGGAATTTACCTAACTTACTAAGGATCTATAAGGAAATAACAAAAATACCCTTACATAAAATACGGTCCACGCCATAGAAAAATAATTCACTTAATGGGATAAGAAGATACGATAACAAACGAAGAAAACGTTCCGATTAGAAAAAATAATTAAATTATAAAAATAACGGATAATTTAATTCCAAAACGAGACTAATAAATATAAAGTACGTATTTATTAATTGGAAAAATAAGCCGAATAACAACGATATATTATTAGATAATTACGAGATCAAACGGACGATTTAAGAAAACAAATGCGTTAATCAAAATAGTACTTAAACGAAAAAAGCTACCTATAAAAAAGCCGTAAGATGGCGGGACCCAAAGGAGTTAGCAAAAATTTGTAATAAAGGTTTTAGCAGCGATAAGGAATAACGAACATCCCATCATTTTGAAAATACAAATTAGAACATATTAGTATACCGTTATGGTAGATAACGGAGTTTTAGGAGGTAACTATATCACATCTAAGGTAATTAACCGACTTAAATTACTATAAAGATTTAAGAAAAACCCTTACATTACGAATACCGCCGAAGGTTTACCTTTTTTTTTACGACAATAAAAAAATCATACGCGAAATTAATCACCTTAATAGTTTTATATTAGGAAAACATATAACAATCAATTTCGATATCGTACCGTTAGGGAATTACGACATGATTTTAGGAATAATATGGTTACGCTAGTACAACCCCTTAATTAATTAGGTAATTGGCCAGGTAGAATTCGTTTTACAGCCTAGCGACAAATATAAGGAAAAATAACAAAAATTTTAACACTTAACCGAAAATAACGACGAATACCGGCATAAGGGCACGACAAAAACCTTATTAACAAAAATACGATATAAAAAAGAAAACGGGTATCATAAAAAATATAACGTATTATTATTATTATTAAAGCGAAATTATAACAATTAAATAACGATTTATAATAACCGCCCTTAAAATTAAAAAACCTAGTTAATATATTACTATAATATCATAAATACGAACGCCTATTCTAAAAAAAACTTAAGGCCGGGTTACCAAAATATAACGAATAAAATTATGAAATTATCTTAAAAGAAAACGAATTTACTAAGTTTTACCCCATTTATAACCTTAATAAAGTAAAACTATACGTACTTAAAAAATACCTAAAAAATCGACTTAAAAATGGATTCGACCATCGAAATTACCAACTAGATATCTTATATTTTTTATATCTAAGAAAAATAGAAAATTACGACTAATTATAAATTACCGATAATTTAACAATATTATTATTAAAAACCGAATATTATTACTTTTTATTAGTAAAATAAAAAATCGCTTCCATAAAATATAATAATTTACTACTTTCAACCTTAAAAACGGATATAACTTATTTCGAGTTAAGGAAAGTTATAAATAAAAAACAATGTTCCGGATTAAGTATAGCCTTTACAAATATTTTATTACTTTTATAAAACTTACCAACGTACACGTTACCTTTCAGCGTATAATTAACCACGTTGTTTAAAAATACTTTAATATTTTTGTAGTATACTACCTTAACGATATCCTCATTTTTTCAGAAATTAAAAAATAATACGAGGAATATGTCTATAAGGTATTACAACTATTTCAAAACGCCAATTTATTAATCAACGCGGAAAAAGGTTAGTTCTACCTATAAAAAGTCGAATATCTAAGCCATATTATTATTTTTAGATATATCAAAATAAACCTTAAAAAATCGCTATAATACGAAATTAGATAACGCTCACTACAATTAAGAAAGTATAAACCTTCCTCGGATTCGCCAATTATTATCGAAAATTTATCAAAAGCTTTAACCGGATAACAATACCCCTAAATAAATTTACCAAAAAGGGAGAAAAGTTTTAATAAACGTTAAAAATAAAAAAAAACTTTCTAATAAATTAAGAAAATAATTATCAATTAATTAATACTAATTATATACGACCTAAGCCGCCTAATAAAGCTAAAAACCAATACGTCCGATTATACCTTAGGCGTAATAATCGGATAACGAAAGAATTAAGGTATATTGTATTTTATTACTTTTTTTTCCTATAAATTATAAGGGCTTAAGTTACGATATATTATCCCCGATAAAAAATTTTTGGTTATTATTAAAACGTTTTATAAATTTAAATATTTTTTTAAAAGTAATTAATATTAGGTTAAAGTTTATACGGTTTATAAAAATTTTACCCGATTTACTATAATTAAAAAACTTATTATACGATAATTTCGTTATGCGGAAAAATTAGCGGAATACAACTTTATTATTATTTATCGCAAAAATTCCGAAAATAACAAAGCCGATATACTTAGCAAACGACCAAACCTCGAAAAAAAAATAATTAAGGTTAGTTATATAGTTTTCGACATTATTACAAAAAGATACTTTCGCCCGCGACAAATCGTAATAATACAAATAACACCTTAAAATATTTACTAGAAAATTAGGACGTATAACGATAATTTACCAGAAAAAACAAATAAGATACAAGTTCTAAAAAAATGTTAAGAAAATTTAATACGGGAAATATATAAATATCCCTTATATAAATATCTAAGAATTCATCAAACCCTAAAACGCCTTTAACGCGTATATTATTTCCCTAAAATAAAAAAGGTAATGCAAAAAATCCGACAATAATGCAGTATCTGTAATAAAATAAAAACACGACGACATAAACCTTATAAAGAATTATAACCATTTCTAGTTATAAAACGACCTTGGAATTTTATTACGATAAATTTTATTACTAAACTTCTTTTATTAAAAAACCTAGTTACGGGTATATATTACGATAGCATTTTTATAATCGTCGATCGATTCATAAAACTTTCCTATTTCCTACCTTATAATAAAAATACGAATACCGAACAAATAGCATATATCCTTTTTAAATACGTTTTTAGCATATATGGATTACCATGGGAAATTATTTTAGATAAAGGTACGACGTTTATCTTTAAATTTTAGCAAAGCCTAATAGCATAAATTAGCTTAAATTACAAATTATTTAACGTATTTTAACTTTAAACAAATGGATAAATAAAACGATAAAACCAAATGTTCGAAATATACTTATGATGTTATATTAACTATAAATAAAATAATTAGGTTAAAAAAATACTAATAACGTAAATAACTTATAATATTAGTTATTACGAAAGTATTAAAACCACCCCGTTTATAACCAATTTTGGGTTTACCCTAGAAATTTATAAAGAAATATAAAGGGAAAGACCACTTAATATTAAAGTAATTTTACGTTAAAACAGCTTAAATAATTATATCAGGAAATAAAAACGAAACTTAAGTTTATTCATAACCAAATAAAAAAAATACTATAACCAAAAACGGTTAAAAAAACCAACTTTATAGAAAAAAAAATGATCTACCTAACTACCAAAAATATTTAAACAAAACGCCTAAGCTAAAAGTTTAACTTTAAATACATTAGCCCATAAAAAGTTATTAAATACTTTTAGATAATAATTATTAACTAGAATTACCACCTAAATTAAACTCCATCCCATTTTAAAATATATCTCGATTCGAATAAGCCGCGGATATTACTAAAATATACACTAAGCAAAATAAAATAAAAATGGAAAACTAACAAAAATACGAAGCAGAAAAAATCATAAATATACGAAAAACCGATGGATTTACATAATATTTGGTTAAATAAAAAAATTACCCAAATTCCGAAAACTCATAAAAACCTGCTAAAAATCTCATAAATACCTAACGCCTATTAAAAAACTTTCACTAATAACGTTTAAAACGTTGAAAATAATAACATTCCAATCAATATTCGACAACGTTCCGTAATTTAAAAAATTCCAATTAATTACATCCACACCACCCGAAACCTGGACAGCCACCACAAAAAAAAACTCATCTTCTTATTTATTCAACAACTAAAAAACACGATTAATTAATTTCACACCTTCGGATTAATGGTATTATCGCTACCTACGTATACGGGAAAAACGCGCCAAAAATTTAGCCAAAACCTATTCAACAACTAACTTTTCTTTTTTTAAATAATAAGCTTCCGTTACGTAACGATTAATCATGGTAACAGAAATACCAGTACCATCACAAAAACGACCCCGGCAAATATATTCTCGGCAACAAAAAACCCCTTCCATCATTTTGTACTAAAGGTATCACGCAAAACAAAAAAAGTAAGGTATGACGTTAAAACCTTCCACATTAATTAAATCAGCTAATGCTAAACGCTAAATAATTTTAAAAGATCGATATTTAAAAATACGCGAAAACATAATAAAAAACACGTACGAAAAAACTTACCAAAAAAGCAAAAATCTTAAAGGCAAGATTTGCGGAAAGGGAAGATCGTATTACGACCCTACAAGAAAAAGGTCTCGGAAACGGTCCCTTTAAACCGAAATAAAATCCAAGTAAATCAAATCACGTAATAAATTACTAACTTACAAAAAATAATCCAGTAAATAAAATTATTAACTTACAAAAAGTAATCCAATAAATAAAATTATTAATTTATAAAAAATAATCTAATAAATTAAGGTAAATATATACGTTTATTATTACGTAATTAAATAACGACAACTTATAATACAACTTCGTTATCCAAAACACCCTTAATATTACGAAACGTAACTAAGTTACTTAATTACTTCATTGCTCAGTTTCTCACAGTACTCTGCCAACATAAACCCGTCGACTTAGATTTAATAGTTGGTTAATTAGCCTAGCCGTCACAGTATGGAACAAGGATAAGCAGCCACTTTGCTTCAACTGTGGCAAGTATGGGCACATAGCGAAGAACTACCCTGAACCACAAAAGGACAAGAATGGCAAAGGCAAGAAAGGAAAACAAGGTCAGAATGGTAGCCAGCGTCAGGGCAACAACAGCGGCAACAGCAGTCAGAATAACCGAAGCAACAGCTCTCGCAACACCCGCAGCGGTGGTCAAGCGAAAAGCAGTTTATTCCTAAAGGCCTGAAAAACCTGTACCGTTCAAACGGAAAAACCTTTAGCGTCCATATTAAGGATTAGCAGTTTTAGGACTTTATGCGGTGGTATAATAAGATAATTTAAAAAACTAACTCTACCGTGGCTTCAGTAATCGAAAACGCTAAAATAATTAAAGTAATTAAAGCTGCAGCAGCTAACTATACCGACTGTACTGAGATTAAAAGCCCTAAACGCATTAAGCTATAGGCGATTTAATGCCCTAAGCTGCAAGAAACCGATTGTCCTAAGCTGCGGCTGCAGGCGACTAAGAGCCCTGGGCTTCAGGCAATTGATCGCGCTGAAGTTATAGCAACTGGCGGCTTTGTCAAAATTGAGCCACAGGTGACTGAGCGCACTGAGCCACAGGTGGCGGACTGCCCTGTTGTAGGGCAGCGCCATGTTGTTGCATGTGCACTCATCCACGGAAGACGATAAAGACAAGTTACTTTAGGATTCGGGTGCGAACGTTAATATCACTAACAGTATTAGCGATATCGAAAAAGACTCGATACTGGATATTAGGTCCAAAGGAATTCACATTATAACAGGCGGAGGGCCTATAACTGCCATTTTAATCGGTATTGTGAAATAGCCCTTAAAAGGCCTTTATGGAGAAAACAACGAAGTTACAGTAAAGTATACGTTACATATTAGCAACTTCCCGCTAAAGGTATTTTCTAGAGAGATATTTTACAAAAAAGGAAGCTACCTGGACAAAACTACCTTAGTTAGCCCTAATGGAACTAAATTAACAACCATTAACGTTTCCCACAAAGGATTTTTCTTATGGCTTTATGGGAAGCCAGAGCCTACTATTAAGGGCCCAAAGTCCCTAAACGATAATTATCAATAAAGATACGGGCTGGGGGGGCCATTCGGTAAGAAGGACGGCGGTAACCTGGCTAACGACTTAAAGGACGCCCTTATTAGGGCCTCCAAATACGGTAAGGTTTTTATAACTAACGAAGTTATGAAAAATATCATTTTTTGGTACCGCCGCTTTTATTACCTTAATACTAAACGATTAATTTGGATTATCAAAAAATTACAGAAATAAACCTAAATCTTAACGATATAAAATTACTACCTTATATAATGTACGACGAAAGAAAAATACAGAAAATACCGTTTATTAACTTATAAAAAAAGCAACTTATATAAGGAAAATTATTTGATATAACGTAAAAACTATTAAGCTTATTAACATCGAAAATAACGGTTATTTCGGGCTTATTATAAACGATTTATGGCGTTATAAAAAGTATTATTTTTTTAAGATTAAAAACGAAACTTTAAAAAACTTATATACGTATATTACGCGGATAATTAAACGTTTAAAAACGTTACCACTTAATATAAAAGGTAAAAAAGAAAAATGTAAATTTTACGCTTTAACGGCAATAAAAGATTTGGCGTAATAAAAATTAAAAACTTTTACGTAATAAAGGGTATTAAACTAATAATTTTTAACATTTACAACTAATATCAAAACGAAATTATGGAACGCGGTATATAATTTTTTTAAGACGAAATATACGTAATAATAACGTAAATACAAATACTTATATATTTTTAAAACTTTATAATAAAAGTTATAACGTATACTATTAATCGAATTAAATAATTAACAATAAAAAATATAATATTAATCGAATATTTTAAAAACGTATTCGAACTTAATAAATATTATAAACTTGATAATAACCATTTTCGCATTTTTAGCAACAAATATATAATATTAATTAATAAAAATTACAAAATTAAATTAAAAAAGTTAACAACCCGTAAAGCAAAAAAAGTATCATTAAGTTATTAGGGTATATATAATTATAAAGTTTAACTATTAAAGGGCGGAAAACTATTAATAATACTATACGTTATTATTTATAAAAACCTAAAGGAATTAAGATAACCCCTTAGCCCGAAAAATATTATTTGATTACTTCCGTAGCCTGTATAAAAACGTTTAAAATACCGTCAAAGTTAGAAATAGGGCGTTAAAGTGTAAAACAGGGATGATAACGTCGTCTTAAAGGACGATACGGACCAGGAAATTAAGCAGGTTAAGCGGGGACGCCGGAAGAAAACGGTTCCCGAACTGTACACCCTAGAAGCCTTAGATAAAGCTCCAGAACTAATACATAAGCTAAAACTGGTTTTAATATAAAAGGGCGATTAATTAAAGGATTACGACCTATATCTTTTCCATTTCCACTCATTATTAACTGATATTAACGATGAAAACGGTTATAGGCTATATGCCGTAATAAATAACGGCCCGTTACTAAAGGAAGTAATGGAAGGCCTAAAACGCGAAATATAGCTTAAAGTTATTTTTATTAAAATTAAAAAAAACCTATAACGAAACACTTTTTATTTTACAGTAATTAATAACGGTTACGGGCACTTTATAAACGCCAAATAGGTACTAAAAAAGAAATATACGTTTATAAGAAAATTAAAAAAATATAAGGCCCGTATTTACGTTAAAGAATATATTTAACGGAAAAATATTAATTATAACAAAATAATAATTAATACTATAAAGGTTATTTATAAAAAGATTCTATTAACTTTAATTATTATCTTAAGTTATATATAATTTAAATCGATTTTATCGTTATCTATTTAAATAATAACTTAAAAAAGGATATTTATATAAAGTTTTTTCCTATATTAAAAAAGTATTTCGATACGTATCCGGAAAATAAAGTTAAATATTAGTTCTCCCTTAAGAAAATTATTAAGCTAATAAACTCTTTATACAGCCTAAAGCAAACCGGAATTATTTAATAAGAAAAAGTTAAAAAAAATACTAACGAAATAAAATATTCGTTTATTAATTTCGAATAACGCGATTTACCGTAATAATAAGTTAAAAGACGTTATCGCTTCGTACGTTGACGATTTCCTACTTATAAGCCCTAACCTTAAACGCTTAAAAAATATTATTAACAAAATCGTTAAAAACGTATTTATTAAAAACTTAGGTAATAGTAATTAATACTTTAACGTACGAATTTTCCGTTTAATACTTATTAAAAATATTAAAATTATTATAACTAAATATCATACGGAAATAACTTACGTTATTTATTAAGGATTATTTGTAATACGTAATAAAGTACGAAAACGTAATTAATAAGGAAAATATTTACGAATACGCAAACCTTATAGGAAAATTTAATTTTTTAAATTATATTAACAAACTGGATATAACGTTTATAACATTAACTTAGGTTAAATTTATAGGTAACCTATCTCTAAAGTACTAAAAATGTATTAAACGATTATTACGGTATTTAAATAATATTATAAACCTATCGTTTCGGTACTAGAAATTAAACGAAAAATGTTTGTACAAAAAATATAATAACCTAAACTTATTTGGAATAATAAATATAAGTTTTATGGATAGTAAATCGGCTAAATCCATAACAAGTTACGTATTTTTCATAATTAGAATACTCGTTTTATAACTTTTTTAGCTATAAGGTATTATTACTTAATATATTATTAAAACAAAATACGTAAAAATAGAAATAATTATAACGAAAGCAATTAGGATTAAAAATTTCCTAATAAAGTTAAAGCTTATACCAAAAAGCCCTATTCCTATTTTAGAAAATAATATAAATACGTTAAAATAAATAACAAAAACGCAAATAACTCCAAAAAAACGCCATATTCGGCTGGAGTACTATTACGTATGGCAGGAGGTACAGGAAGGAAATATCTACTTTTAATACGTTAAAAGTAAGGATAACCTAATAAATGGGCTTACGAAACCCTTAGATAGAGCTGATTTTAAGCGATTCGTAACGAGCTTAGGATTTAAAAGGATATAAAACGAATTAAAAAGTACTCGAGATTAATATAGGGCTTTAGTTCCTTAATAGATTAAAACTTAATTGATTGTTTTTAAAGGATTTAATAGCCGAGGACACCTAAAGCAAGAGGGCGTATCGGCAGTTAATGCTTTAAGGTGCCCACGGCTAGTAGGTCAGGCTGCAGGATGCAGCCTGGGACATCCTTTGTCTAGAAGAAGCTCTTTAAGCATGGATTTGGATATGTAATAGAAGCTTGGCCTAGACGGTTTTAATCTAAAGCAACATCAACACACAGTTTGTACCAGGCTACTGCATTTAATCACTGTAAGTGCTAATATAATAAAGTAATAACTTAATTACGTTTCGTAATATTAAAAATAACTTAAGTAACGAAATTATATTGCAAATTATCGTTATTTTACTATAAAATTTAACGAATATATATATTCTAATCTTGGCTCAAGGTGTTTTACGAGCTCAAGTCCTTGAACCCTTTAATCCCTTAAGCTATTTCCGAGCTCAAACGGCTTAAAGCGCTAAGCTCCTTAAGTCTCTTAAGCCAGTCACGTGACCCTTGGCCTAGGTCGGAGCTGGCTCCATTGTTGCTCCGACTGTCTAAGAAGAGGCTAAGGCCGTTAGGCCATAACATCCATAGTAAGGGGATATTCGGGACCATTCAGCAACGCCGACTTATGGAGATTCAGAACCAGATTCAGTAAACCGTTCGGGTCGTTTAGAACCAGCTATCTCCACATTTTTCTGCTGAAAATGGCTGGATCTTCTTAGCAGGCTCGGATAAATCATATTTATTCAGCATATTAAATTTCTCCTATTTCAAAATTAGCAACTTTGAGTTATTAAAGCTGTTAAACGATGTCGTATAAATTGCGTTAAAAGCTTTGCTCTAGCCCGAAGCCGTTTTTTTACTATATATCCTAATAACGCTATAGATTTAAACCTCTATAGCTATCGCTTTGTAATCTCGTGATAGAACTTAACGCTTTTTACGATCGATAATTATAGTAATTATATGGAAAGCGCGCCGTTTTTAACGAAAATATTTTTAAAAGAAATAGCTAGCTACTTTCGTTGCTACTTTCGTAGTTATTAATCTTAATTTTAACGCTATATAAAACTATATACTAATAATTTAGCAGGCGTTACATATATATCCAAGATGTTATATTCGGTTAATAATTATTTTCGAAAAATTATAAGGATAAGGAAGAATATGTATTACGCGTTACATAATTAGCTGTAAATAAATACGGGCTTAAAAACGTTACGAATTTCGGTAAACGAAAAAAAAAATTTCTATATTATAGCTTAAGAATTGTCCGTTCGGTTCGTTGCGAATCGTTTTATAAAAAGTAATAATATTATTTATCATTCGTTTTATAAACTTTTAGATTTTTTTAAATGTTAATATGTTTTATTGTTAAGTTTTTTGATATTCTCTTTTACCGAAAAATCGTAAATAATGAGAAATTTTTTCTAAAATTTAAGGACGTATTAAAAGCGCTTAATAGCTTTTATTTTAAAGTTAAAATTAAGGATAACGTTCTTAAGCGAAAGATATTAAAAAACCGTAAAAAGAAGCTATTAACAAACGTATTAACTGTTTACGATTTTAATAAAAGGTTTATTTACATATTAACAGGTTAGAAAAGTTTTGCGAATAATGGTAAAATGTTTAATAATACAGTTAATCGAAATAACTTCGTTATTTTTAAGGATAAGTACTATTAACAGGACTAAATATGTTATTAGCAGGCGAATCCTTACTCCGTATTAAGGAATACGGTATTATTTTCGAAAGTCAACGTAAATTAATATAAAATTACGTATATCGGAAAAGTTATATAATCTCAGATATGCGTAGTTGTGAAATGTTATTAAAAAAGCTTTCAGTAAATAAAAAAGTATTTTTAAAATTTTTAAGAAAAAGCTTTATTTATGTTACGGCTGGCCTTTTTAATTTTTTATTAAATTACGGCGAATTTAACCTTAACGAACTCGTAAAATTGAATTAAAAAGCTTATATTAACGATAAAAATTAAGCGAATGACTTTACGCGCGTAGAAAAGCTGGGCGGATTAATTTTCTTTACTGCTAAATATTATAATAAAATCGCGAAAACGATACGGAATACGTATTATACTTTAGAAAAGATTAGAAACGAAAATAATACATTACAAACGTTACTATTAATATAAGTTAGTTAAGAAAAAAAAAGTCTTAATATTAGAACGTAATAGATTAATTGTGACTTTTTAAATAAGTGTAAAAATTTTCTTTAATTCTTTCGTTATAATAACTTAAATGTTGTCAAATTCGTAATATATTTATTTTATATAGGATTGAATATTTTTATAACTGGGATAGTTTATATATTATATTATAACAAAATATGTTAATATAGAAAACTCTATTATCGAAAAAACATTAATCTTTTTTATATTATTTTTTTATTTATTTCTATTCCCCTATTTTACTACTTTTATAACTCTATGTCCGTATCGTTTTTATTATTTTTATTATCTCCCGTATTTAAGGAATTTATAATAGCTTTATTATTATTACAAAACACTTTTTCCCCGTTACCTTTACGGTCTTTGCCGCCCGAATCGTTAATTCTTTCGAAACTTTTAATTTATTCAAACTTTTTATTATTGTTTAAGCTAATAAGTATAATAATAAGGCTATCATTAAGCGCTTAAACTTAACTAACTTAAAGCAGCGTAGTATTATTAAAATAGCTGATATAAGTGTTATTGTCAAAATTTTAAAAACTAGTTTTATATTTAACTCAGTATTTTAGGTTATCTTTTTATTACGAATTAACGCTTTAACAACTTATCCGAGGCTTTTTTCTATCTACTTACCACTATTTTCCCTTAGGCTTTTTTTCCTACTACGTATTCGGGTTATTAATAAGGCGCTTGCGAAAGCGGCCGCGTATCCGCTATAAAACGCCATTATTAACGAACGTGGCTTTTGCCTTTTTAAGATAAAGATTGCGTTTTTCGTCGGCAGTTGATTTTTACGAGAATATAGTTTGTAATATTTTATAAATTAAGTAAGTAATAACTTTAGCTTTTATTTAAGTAAGTAATAACTTTAACTTTTATTTAAGATAGATAATTAATTTGCTTTTAATTTTAACAGAGAGCTCGAATATAGTTTTATAAAATTTTACGTACTTTAGAGCCTTATAGCGAAAAAGTTTTGCTTCGAGGTAAACCTAGATAACGGTTAATCATTACCATACGGTTTAATATAGGAAATATTATTAACCTTTAAGTAATTATCCTATACCTCGGGTTTAACTATAGGAATCCCGAGATTTTCATCCTAACCGAAACTATTTGCTTCCTTTAACGTAAACTATGCTTAAGTTTTTCCCTAAAGGTACGTATATTTATTTTTCATCTACTTTTTTATTACATAAATCCTTTAAGCGTTTAACTTATTAATTACGGCTTAATAACCGCGATTTTTATTTCCATAATTCAAAATACTAAACTTTTAATTAATTTAATTTTGATACGATTTAAGAAGCATCCATATTTCGTACGAAATCTACGAATAACGTTTATAAAGCTAACTTTAAAATTAATTACTTTCGACTTAGCTTAAGCTTTAACTTAATTACAAAATTTTAAAATCGATAGGAACTTTAGTAATTTTAATATAACGTTATCGAGTATAATTAGTAATTGATAAACCTAGAGGGTTGTTTGCCTTAACTTGCGTTAATGGAATAATAATTATATTAAGAAGAAAGTATGCCTTTTTTCGCGAAAATTTCGAATTTAAAAGGCTCCGGCATTAATCGTTAATTTTGTATGAGAAATTAGACTACCTTATAAATATTTTTTATTATCTTTCGTTCTCCGAACGAATCGACGATTTCCCAGTTAACATACCTCGATTCCTTTTCCAATACGTCATATTTCGTTGGATAAAAGTGTTAACACCAGATATATCAAGAAACGGTAACGATTTAGCTACATCACGAAGCAACAGGGCTAATTGGAGCCGAAGCCCGTTCGTTAAAATCAGCCGACTGAATCGAACTTAAAACAGTGGAGAATTCAGCTTCAGCAGTTCCACTTCTGTCTTGCTGAATGGCAGGGTTGGCACGGGCCAGAAGAATCAGATTCTGAATGGTCCCGAACATCCCCTAAGAGTCACTTTTGGCACGGTAATCGATCGATCTACTTTCTTCATTTCTCTACGCCACGAGACGCACGTAATATGCCTTACGTGATGGAGAAGTTGACGTCCTTGACATCCCCTTGAATCATCATGCCGTTGATAAGTCCGCTCAGATCCTTCATCACCGTCTTTGTTCGGTCGGAGCGGCACTTGGCTCTGACGACAAGCTCTTTCGTGGAGCTGTCCGTTGAAATCTGCCGATCCGCAGATGCTTCCACGCCGTCCAGACACCCAAGGCTCCCAAAGTAGTCCAGCTCGCCAAAATTGTAGCCTGATACACCGGGACACTGGGACTGATCGTGACTTGGAAGAGTGAGAATGGAACTCGGCGTCGGATAACTTGTAATATCTAAGTGCGGAAATGTCGGCGAACTCATTAAGCCGAGCATGATATCAAGGTCAAACTCGGGGGCGCCCGGGTCACCAGTGGCATGTTGACCGTAATTCAGGTTGAACATATTGTCGCCACCATCAATATCTATAGAATCAAACCCGTTGTCGTCAAGCATGATGGACGGCGTAGACGGAGCAGAGGATGGTGAGGCTGGTGAAGCTTCCACTTCGTCTTGGGCTTTTGTCCCCGCCCGGGCGTTTTCTATCCGCCGGTGCAGAAGAGAGAATCTATTCTTTGCCGACAAAGCCGTCCGGCCGGGGAAGTGCCGGTTGACGATATCGCTCCAGTTCCTCCCTAATGTCTCCACCGCTTTGAGTAGAACTGAATCCTGCTAAAGATCAGAATATTTGCACATTGGAAACGGCAGAGTTTCGGTTCGTACCTCGTTCGCATCCCACGGACTGTGGTCGATGTTTGGATCTAGACTGTCATTCCACCGCTTCCAGCATTGGTCACCATTCCTGGTGCCGACCTCTCCCGACACCCTGTTCCATCTGGTGCCATATTTCCTGACAGCGTCCCGCAGTCTCTGGTCTTCCTCGCTGGACCAGGGACCTTTCCGGAAGTCGCGGGCAAACTTGTAGTGCCATCGCTTGCGGCAGTCTTTATTTGTCCTGCCCGGGAGATGGTTTGCGACGTGATGCCAGCTGATATCGCCCGACTTGGAGGAACCTACAGTGCATTAACAGTTAGCGCTGGTGGGTTTCTTTGGCGAAGAGGCATTGTATGGAACTAGATACCTCTCGTTACAACGGATATGAGTATCGCGTCTTGCTCCGCCGTCCATTTCTGGCGTTCTTTGGTGTCTGCCGGGCGCGATGCAGGCATTGTGAATGAAAGAGCTTTGTGTTGTCGCCGTATCACTATCACGGACAGGCAGCCATGGGCGAGTCAAACCGAATAGCAAATTGAAGCTTCGGGAAGTCGGACATCAAAATATCCTTAGCCTGCGTCAAGGACGGGTCATCGCTTCAGGGTGTCGGTGCTGAGGAACTGGCGGATGTCAGATTTGGAACCATTCGGAACCCCCGCGATGATGGCGCTGGATGCATTATGAACGGACATTATCTCACCGCATTTTACATATCTACTCATCAAACTCATAGGATCGTGACGGATGGTAGGGTAACATGCGGCTGAGAGACGGAGAAAACGTAAGTGCCTTATGCTTACCTCAGCAGGAGAGACACGTTGCGCTGTAACCCTTTGAATAATTCGAAGGCAGACAGACTCTCCTGATACATGGGTGGCGGACGTAAGGGGGTGTAATACGCCGAGGGATTATACGAGCATGACATTTGAACCCTTGAAAAAAATATCCGCAGTTGAAGCATTTTCAGGACAGTATAGCTTCCGACTGATTGCAAGCGTTAACCGCTGACTTAGGGCTTGGTGAAAAGGGGATTCCAGGTCTCCCAAACTTGACCGGTGGGTAGGTTCCCCCTATATATTACTAGACTTATGGTATAATGTTTTTGATCGTCGTTATCGGGTTCTCCAAACCATTCATATAAGGAAATGCAATGGCGTAATGCATTGCCCGCACAACCAAAGTATCAGCAATTCCAAGCCCGATTGGAGCCCGGAGTACCGTATCCACAAGAAATCAGGTCAGCAAGGCAGTAGACCGGGTCTTAGGTCACTGCCGAGATATAAGGAGATTGGGTGGCACAGCATGTTACACAGATCACTTGGGGCAATGCCAGCGTGCATAGGTGAGAAAGAGAGCCTACTGGCACAGCGTCTACTCTGTAGCCGGCAGGTTTCTGTCGTACCTGGATATGCCCGAGTTCGACGACATCTGCGCCCAGGCCATGTAAGGGTGTGTTCGATGGATCTCAGCGGCCGCGAAGCATGTAGCTTTTCGCCACTCGCTCGCATATAAGCATAACGCCTTTCCTTATCAGGAAGCGACTATCGAGAGACTTCATGAGCAGCGGCTGCGAAACTCTAAGGAATGTACCCTTGGGTGCAGTTCTCAATCTTTCAGAAGGGCTTGCTGAATGACCTTTTTAATGTAGTACAAAGGTCGGAAATTTTCGACGAATCAAAACGAATCAGCTGTCGACCCACAATCCATTCAGTACCGATTTCGTAGCTGAATGCTTGTGTCCGTACGTTTAGCGAACTTTAAAAAAAAAATTTAATTAGATGCATCGTCGAAAAATGGGGACGATATCCATAAGCAAAAAAAGATATCTGGGGTATAAGCCCCGTAATATATTTTCGGAAAAGCCTAAGTATATTTAGAATCAGCAGCCGTTGCTGAATGTTTGAGAACTGCCTCTTAGCAACTAGCCTAGACGGGTTAGCTTATTGCGGCCGCTAAAGAAACGGCTGCGACGCGAAGCTGCCGTCGCGGCCACTAAAACAGCGGCCGCTTACATTGATTTTGCCCTTTATGATCTCACAAGTCGTTAATCTGATAAGAACTATTATCTAATATTATAGAACTATTATTAAACATGATAAAACTATTATTAAACATCAATATCTAATAATTATTATGCTGTTTGGAAACGGCGATATTATAGCTGTTATATGTTAATCTTAAGCATTTATATAAATTCTTAACGTAGCTGACGAAAAGGAACGCCTGCGATGTTAGTTATTAAAAGGCAGCAAAAGTGACGGTAACAGCAATACCTGAATAAGTGAGAGAAAAGCTACTTTCGTAAGCAAGTTCAAGCGCTAAGAGGTACATGGGCCGAAAAGCATGGATCCTGATGCTAAATATGTGGGGCAAAATGTCGCTTTTCCCTTCATCTGCCACTGCGGTCGGCAGTGAGATATGCTTGCAGAGCAGAGATGTGACAGAAGATGATGTGAGGGCGTAGGGGGCCAGGCAGGGGAGCAAATGAGGATAGCGCACCACGCTAGCGGTAAGAGGTTTCTGCATTAGCTTGGTCTCATCGAGACCAAGGCCCCCTTTTTAAGGTTGTACAGTAGCTGTTGCGTAGCCACTGCACCAAAAGACTGGATTGATAAGTGCGCACTTATTGCGCTACTTATCAGACACACCCCCTCAGTTGCTAGCGATCAGGTAGTAACTGTTTTAACTTATGGTACCATAATATGGCTCTTCAGCTTACAACATTAGCTATTTACCATGGCCCGTTACTTCATACTTAGATCGAACTCGAAGCCTTTAGGTAAGTGGTCAGGTGCAGAGTTACAACTTAGTAGCTGCGATGGTAAAACTCCACTTAGTGGAGCTTGTCTGAGACTCTTCGGCCCTATCATTGGCGGAGCATTCGTGAGCAGCTCTGCCGGTTGGCGTTGGGTGACTATCTACCGAAATCCGAGAGAATCTGCGCGATACTGATACTCTAATCAGGCCTTTTACATCAACCTCGTCATTGGTGCTGTCTCTACCCCAGTGCTCCTTGTCTTTGCACCAAACTTCCGTCCTCGGCCACTGGATGTGCCCGCCGTCAAAGCGCTGCAGAACATCGACTGGCTGGGGGCCGCGCTGAGCTTGCCTGCTTTTGTTCTCGGCATTATGGCCATCAGCTTTGGAGGGACGGAGTTTCCGTGGAACGCCCCGTTCATTGTGTCCTCCTTCTGGGCCGCAGGCGTTCTTTTCTTTCTATTCTGGCTCCAGCAGCACTTGCTTTTCAAGACAACTCGTGCTACCAGGCTGTTTCCTATTCACTCTTTCGCGAAGAAAAACATGTTCCTCCTGTTTATTATTCAAGGTTCGTTCAGATTGAGTTTGGTTATCACAGTACGTTGCTTACAGCTGTACGAACAACAGCTAGTGTTGGTGGCATTGTAGTCATCCCTCTTTATCTAATGGCTCTCTACTATCCTTTTGCCCAGATAAGTCCAGGCGTTCCTAAGAGACCTTATTCTAGTCTACCCCGCTAATTGAGGATAGAACGACACTGAACTACAAGCAGGCGTTCAACTACTCCCTCTTGTGGCGTTTCTCGTCGCAGCGATCGTCTTCAACGGTCACGCTATGGGGATTTGGGGCTATCATCAGGTATGGATCGTCGTAGGAAGTGCAATGGTGCTTGTATCTGACGTATTCTTCAGTCAGTACATGCCTCAATATACGACCTCGTTTCTTCTTCTTACACGTAATTAGGTCGACTGACCGTTGATACTCCCAACGTCACGATATACGGTCTTCAAGTTGTCCTTGGTATGGGCACTAGCGCCTTCAGCCAAGCCGGGTTTGCTATCGCCCAAGCCATGGCGGACGCGAAGGAATCCAGAATGCAATCTCCTTCATGCTGATTGGTAAGCGTGAATTTTTCATCAGCTATATATCATCTTGTGATCTACTAACCTGGGATCCAAACCTAAAGCACAGCTTTCTGGTACTTCTTTGGGCCTCAGTATCGGCGGGGCTATTTCCCAAAACCTACCAGTCCCCCAAGTACAAAACCTTCTGGGGCCTGCTTTCTCGCCGGACCAGGTAGTTCGAATAGTGACACGCGTCGACGAGACTCTCATCGCTTCTCTCCCCGATGATATCTTCAGACAGGCGCAGGACATTGTGGTCGGGGCCATTACACAAGGGTATATGGGAAACACTGACTTTCGATAAGGATTGAAGATTCATAATCTAACTCCGGGTTACTGTCTAGGCTTGTACTTATATATGTCGGCGGCGGCTTGTGCCTTGTATGTGGCGCATTACTGGCGGTGAGCTCCGCCCCAAATCGAATTTGTCTTCTGTTTGTGGATTTTTCAAGTAGACCTAACCGATAAGAATAGCCTAATCCTAAACTTCTCGGAAAGAAATCCGAGCGCCAGGAAACCGTGGTACAGCCGGGCATGGAGACAATCTTAGCACCTGGGTTTGCTGGGGAAGAAGCACACTTCAATCGCCCCGAGTTTGCAAGGGATGCACATCATTATTCCTCCGCGGAAGACACCCCACGAGAAGCCACTACGTTATCTCCCGCTCTCTCACTTAACTCTTAAAGTAGGGCCGCGCCGTCCTTTCCATAGTCCAATCCGGCAGTATCACGCGAAAAAGGATAGAAGGAGAGTAGCAGGAGTCGTTAGAAGCTCTGGTTCTGAAGGCGGTTCTGTTATTTCGTGTCATATTATAGTGACAATTTAGTATTATTACGCTTCTTCTATATGTTAGGCCATTCTCAAGGGGAGCTAACTGGACGTTGCCGCTTTCTTCATACGTGACTATATGCGGAATCTAACGATATGCTCAGTAGCTGCCTCCCGCTCATCTCATCCATCCTTACGGGATTAGAGTTATCTATCGACCTTCGGTTTATATAACATCAGAGTATATTACTCAGGGAAGGGAACAAGCTTACTCGGTGCTCATAACTTTCTCTACCCAAAGTCTAGAACAACTCACTCCGGCCGGAACAATATTCTCTGTGGCTATGTATAGTCTACATGCAAGGGCTTTAACCACGCGAAGGATGCGCTCCTCGCCATACTGTTCTGAAGACTGTATCAGTCACCCGCTCAATGCTTCTTACATAGCATACCCTGATCAACCTAGCCATGTGGCGGAAAATCATGTATTGGGTGGTCAAGGCTGGTCCGGATTATTCAAGGACCGGTCAGTGGCCGTCGCGAGACACGATGCGTGCACATCATAGCGGAGCGGAAGGCTGTTGGATGCATGCCACAAGTCTCTGATCAAGGATGTCTCATCTCTGTGTTGCGAGGCCCAGGAACATGTATCTCAGATATTCGCCATATCTTCAACCCAAGATACTCTGTTGGATCCCCTCCTGAAAAAGTGCCAAAGCCAGCCTATATGCTAAGGAACCACACTCTGTCTTTTCCAGCTCCTTCGCTATCTTGCGAGAGTCCCAAGAGCCCTGGCTTATCAAGAGGCATTCAATCACGTCAATAGTACCGCAGGGTTTTGCAGCGGCATTCTTCCGGCAGTAGTCGTAAAGTCATCTCCTACGATCGAAGACCTTATCGAGAATAGCATCCAGGTGTGTCAGAGAAAAGGGTAAAGTACGAGGTGAAAGGCAGAAGAAATAGGCTAGCAGGTGCTTCTTAGTATGAGTAGTAATTAGATGACCATATGCCTGTCCCTTTCTAACTCTTCGGGGGCGAGGCCCCCTTATATATACATGGACTAGAGCCATACTGGTGGGTCACTGGGCCCCAGAAAGGGGGTCGCACCTTGGCACCTGACAAGGCGTTTCGTGCAGCGTTCTGGATAGGCTACCCTGCAAGAGAATATTCTTGAAATATACCCACCAGCTCAGCGACGGACAATGGCCCTTGGACGTACAGCCTGAGTGGAATTACTGAGGCACAAGTTTCCCAGCCGAGCGCTGAGCAAAACTCCTAGTTAAATTAAAGGTTCAATAGCCAATTACAGGAAGTGGTTAGCAGGATCGTGTGCTGAATATTTAATTACCCACCAGGACGACTTGCACATCAACCTTGCAGGAATTATTCGCGATTCCAACGTCGCCATTAGTGGCTCGAGTTGGGCGTTAACGAAAGTCCTGTTGTGCCTATCTACCTCCTGCGTGGCCCGCCCAATTTGCGTTAACGCACTCTACCACGCCGGCGAGAGAATGACCAATGCTGTGGAGACGAGACTGAAGTATTTCGAGAAGTATCAAGTTAAAATTCCCTTCTTTGATGACCTCTGCCGTGTTGTTTTCAGTTCTGTTGATGAGTCGAGGTTGTCGAGTGCGGACCCTTCTATTTCGCTGGACCGACGTGCGTTGCAGCTGATGCTTGTTGAGTAAGTTAATTGGATGAGCGCTCTCCGATACATATGTAAAGAGGGGCAGAAAAGAATAGCAGTGGTGAATGGTCCTAACCCAAACATATTGATGCCGTCGTCTTTCGCATCTTCCAGCACAATACTAAATGAGTGAGAAGTCTCTCATAAGACTGGCGGTGTTCAGTTATTTTCGACTTACTATCCGAGCAAAGACGACATTGCCATCATCGGAGTCGGTTAGACCTTCCCAATGATTCACACCTCGATGGCTTCGGGCGCAATCTCCTGGATGCTATGGATTTACGTTATTAGAACAATTCCTTATGGTCGTTTCCCATGGCAGCAACAAGTCGTAAGGGATGTGCACGCTACTCTGTAACACGGCAACCCCATTTCCAACCCAAGGGACTTCGACCATGCCTTATTCAACATCTCGCCGCGTGAAGCCAAGCCCATGGACCCCAAGCCACGCGTGCTCCTTGTAAGAATTCGAGACACAAGAAGGAGCTACCCAGGAGGATTTGCATGGGAAAATGTCTAGGATAGGACCAAGGAGTGTCGATTTGTAATATGAAGCGGTATAAAAAACTATGGCCTTCCTGCAACAGCTTGGTGGAGAGGTGGCCCAAATATATATTGGTGAACAACCGATGTTATCAAGCAGGTCAATCATTTATTCATCATTATACCCACTATAATCAGGGGATGAATAATGGAGACCTATGGAGCATATGGAAAGATATGGAAGGGTATGAATTGATAGGGATAATTTTCCTATTCTTCGCTATATCGAATACGGGTCGCCCACTCTTCCCGGGGCAAAGTCCCTGGTTCCTAGACTCCTCCAATGCTCCTATCACGATCTACAGAAAGCTTGGTACGTTTCCCAATATAACTAACTGCTCCCAGCGAAACACTTTCGGGTGCTACGGCGGAAGCGCCACAGGCGATTACGTCGATAGGATGAGGCAAAACCCTGGACTTTTACATAGCCCGGGGATGCTGCGAGCCTTTCTCATCGGGCGTATCCCCTACCACTTCCGCCTTAACTGACCCCCTGTAGTTGCCGGCACAGCATGCTCGGGCTCTCTTGTCGCTATTCACCGGACTTGCAAGGCCCCCATTCCGAACGAATGCGGTGCTGCTCTGGCAGGTGGCGTTAATGTGATCCGCGGCCCTGATGCAGGCCAAAATTCATTACCTCCCACAATACCCGGTCCTCCTTTATTTTGACATCGCCTCCCTACAGATGCAGCGCGGCCTCGCGCGTGCCCGCTTTGTTAGTCCCACCGGCCAATGTCGACCGTTCGACTCCGAAGCCGACGAGTACTGTCATGCTGAGGGATGCGCGGCATTCGTTCTCAAGAAGCGTTCTACTACCTTAGCAGAGAACGATCGTATGGTAGGCGTCATCAAAGGCACAGGGGTCAGCCACTCCGGGAGCGCTGATTCGATCACGCACCCGCACGCCAAAACCCAGCAAGCGTTGTTCGAGGTAATATTTGACGGGGTCGTAAGTTCAGCCCCAGAGCATCACCGCAATAGAGGCACATGGGACTGGCACAAAGGTGAGATTCGTGAAACTTGCCTCATCTAATTCGCGATACTTAACTACGCCAGACAGGCGAACCTGTGGATTGTGAAAGCATAGCTGGTATCTTCGGCAAGAGGTATAGTATACCTCACCGAGTCCCCTAACCATATCCTCAATCAAGGGTAACATTGGCCACGCAGGAGCCCGCATCTGGCGGGGCAAGTTTCGCGGAGCTACTTATGATGATGGCCCACGGGAGAGTTCCGCCGCAGGCTGGTCTCAAAGTTCTCAACCCCAAAATTGCTGCCATCAAGAGGCACAACACAGATATCCCGAGGAAGCTCCTGGATTGGCCACGGTGGAAAGGTATGCCTCGGAGGGCGCTCCTGAATAATATTGGTGCTGATGGTTCCAATGCATGTCTGATGCTCGAGGAGTATGTGGACAGAAGAATGAAGCCCAGCGATGAGTGTCATCGTGGTGGAATGGCTCTTATATGTTTTTGTCCTCGACTAAAGATGACCTGGTTATCGAGCGCTATCGGGAGCTAGTCCAGAAGGACCCGCATCTTGGCAGATGCGCCTACGCGACCTAGCCTAAACTAATACCTCGTCGCACTATGCTGGCAGGCGCTAGTCGATATCGGTGGCGCACTACTCCGTCTAGCTTCAAAATCGCACTCAAAATGCCATTATCATGATGATTTCACTCCTTGATAACTTAACAAAATCGATAACGATGGTATGATATTTTTGCATTATTATAAAAAGCGAAATATCGCGATTATTCTGAGTATTTTTCCATCTTTTTTTTCCAACTTTTTCATATTTTTTTACGCGATAATATGAACGTTAATAATACGGTTATTAAAGTTAAGGTTAAAAGGGTTAAAAAGCTTAATAATACCTTTTACGTCGGTGCTTTAAATCGCCAAATTTTCAGGATATTCGACGTCCCGGAGATTATAGGCAGGCGTTAGGTAAGGGAAGAAATTTTTGATATATTGCCTTATGGCTAAAAAAAAGGAAGGAAGCGTAAATTCGACGAATTACAGGTTGACCTTATTAATTATTTTTATCAAAATACACCTCGCTTTTGGTATAACCACCGGTTAAGGTAGTAGGATTTCGTAAAAAAGGCCGGAGCGAATCCTTAGTGTTTTACGAGTATTTTTAAAAGGGCCCTTAAGCCGTTAGGGATTTACATTCGTTCTGAAACCAAAAAGCTTAAGTTTAACGATTTTATCAAAACGTAACGGGTAAAGCGAACCTAGCGAAAGTTGGATAGGGGCTATTAAGAGGACGTTAATTTCCTCGCGAGGTTTATTTCTGAAGATAAGATATATTTCGGCTTTAGAAAAAAAGGTAGAAATAACGTTAAAAGGAAGAGTAAGGGTTATAACGTATGGTGGATTGTTGCCGAATTTAACGTTATTATGGACCGAAAGTAACGCCGGTAAGAATAACGTTTGTAATAAAAGTTTTAGTACGATTTTTCCCTTAAATATTACGAACAAAAAGTTTATTACGCGGTGGGATTGATAGCTGCGGATAGCTGGCGATTACTATTTTTCTGGTACGAAATTAAAGACCCGCGCGGTAAGATAATTTTGGCGAAGTATATCGAAATTATGGAATGGACGATGGCTTTCGTAATGCTTTACTTCGGTCGTAAGGATTTGATTATATGGTAGGATAGCGATTTAAGCCATATTTCGAAAGTTACGAAGGAATGGTATTAAAAAAAGGGCTATACCGTTATTTATAACGTTTACGATAGCCCCGAAACGAACCCGATAAAGAGCATTATCAAGAAGGTTAAGTCCCATATCGCGAATAACTTTTATATTAACACGCGAAAGCTTATAAGGCTAGCTGAAGAAAGATGGGATACGATAGATAAGGGGCGGTAAAAGGCTATATTTAAATCCATAGTATAACGGTGGAAAAATGTTGTTAATGGTGAAGGACAGCGTATAGCCCATTAGATTAACCGCTAAAGTTATTACGAAAAGTGTTTTTAAAGCTTTATATCTATTGTGTCGCATATAACCCTTGTTGCATCTTGATATATATGTAAATTGCATGGAATTTTAGATGGTGGGGCGGTTGGGTGCGCCATTTAATTTGACCAGCGCCTGGCTGGGTAGTCGCCTTGTCGTCAAGACAACTCTAGATCGAACGGCTATTTCTGTCTCTTGCCAGCGCTCCCTCACGCATGCCCGGTCATGTCAAGGCATTGTATTAGTCTTCTCCGGCCAAGGGCCTCACAGTCTCGGCATGGGGAGCGAACCCTGCGACTGCCACATTCCAGAGACGACATGATGCGATGCAATGATGCCTTCGGCCAAGCTGCCCACCCCTCAATTTTGCTCCTTATTCAGACTCATAGCTCAGCAGCAGAGTCGCTTGCGGACCATGGCATTCTAACAACATATTGTGCGTGTAGCTTTAATATCCGTTACGGCAATTAATTAACTAAAGGCATATCGAGCAACTATTGCTCTAACGTTGGTTGGCAATTCCCGAGATAATGAAAAAATTAGATTTATGCCTCCTTATTTACATACTGGAATTTTTGTTCAATTGTAAATCGTTATACACCTTGTTATGTCTATATCAAATATAAGAACTGCGTCATTCCTACTTAGCATTACCTGCAATCAGGGTCTGGGCGGGAATAGTAATTCGCGATTATTCCCATTACGTGCTATTATTATGAGTTGTGCTATTCGCATATTAGTTTTTTAATAGAAGCTACACATTACTTTTTTTACACCTGCCACCGGGCCGTCAAATTTCTGACGGCCCGTTTAACGCGCTTTTCAGTCCGCTAGGAAACGCGTAATTGCTCCAATTTCCTATATTACAACAGGTGCACTATTATTGCGAAAGGGCAATTAGATTAACACCACAATAACACTTTTTAATATCACAACAACTACAGCCGCCATAGAACCTAATAAAGTTATCACGGTTTCAAATTGGTTTTTAGGGTCTAAGGATTTCAAATTTTCGTCTGATAATAAGCCGGAGGCCTATTTACCGCCTCGGCCGAAAGCAACAATAATCCCAAACCCCCCCGATAACCACTTAGGAACCTTTAAGCAATTAAACGAATTAAAATCCGTTTTAAAAATATTCGTAAAGGCTTAAAACTTTAATTTCGTTAAACGAGGTTTAGCTAACCTTAGGAAAGGTAAAAATGATAATAGGCTACTTATACGCGTTAATTTTCGCTATAATTAATACTATCGCCCCTTTAGCTTATTAACGGGTTTTTGCCGTACGAAAAGCAAAAAAATTACGGCATATCCCTGGAAAGCGATAATAATACGTAACCGTAAAAGTAACTGGAAGTAATTTTTCCGTATATATAAGGATAATAGAAGTTAACCGTTTTAACATAATTATAAGTTATTATCGCGTTCCGAAATATACATTACATATCGCTAATTAGGCGAAAATTTATATTAATAAATGAAAATTTTTATATATAATAATATATTACGTTTTCGCGAATTACGTAAGATTATTCGTAAAATAACCGGCGGCCGAAAAAGGTTAATATTTAAAAATATTAATAATATACGCTTGAAAATTCGGAAACGTATACGTAAAAGTTTTACTGTTACGTAAGTTTTCGTTAAATGGTTTCGTATTAAAACTTATTATTTCAAAATATATTGGAAAAATAACGATCTTATTATTAACAAATTTATCGCTTTTTTTTGGGTTATGCCGTAATATATAAAATTTTGGAAAAAAATTTATAAATACTTAATATGGATAATATATATAAAATTAATCGCTTTAAAATACTTTTTTTCAGTTATATAGGTTAAACGGTTTCGGGTTTTGTTTTTAACCGTATTTTCGCTTTAATCGGTAACGAAATTTACGAAAATTACAAATAAGTGCTTTTTTGTTTAAAACGTTTTCGTTAGAAAATTAAGGTTATTAAACTTAACGTTATTATTATTAATTTTGATAATTAATTACGAAAAGTTATATAAAAAATTTTCCGAAACGTTAAATTGCAGATTTGTATTTTCCATATTAACAAAAACGTAATCGCTAACGTAGGGCGGAAATGGATCAAATTATTAACTTTAAATAATAAAGAATTTTCATAATTTAAAAAACTTTTTTTTATTAATGGGAACGATATTATTTTTAATTTAATAAAACGTTTATTATTTCGGCGATATAACCGTTTTAGCCGGGATTAATATTTTTATAAATAATTACTTAATAATATATTCTTAATTAAAGAAAAGTTCCTTATGTTTTAAAGTTTTATGATTTACGTAAAAAACAAAACTTAATTTGTTAAAGCCTGGAATATAATCATAATAAGGTTCGGTAATATATAAAACCTAGTTATCCGATATTTCGAATCTACATACTTTCCTTATTGCGATAAATGGTTTTATACGTAAACGATCGAAAATTTTAATTTCGGCGTAAAAATTATATCTTTAACCGAAATTAGTTATAAAACGTTAAAAAGTTACGTACTTAATAATAAGGCGGATTTTTTAAAGTTTTAAATTAACTTTAAGTAATTATTTAAAACTTAATAAAAAAATTTCGAGATATAAATAATTAAAAATATTTTTAAATTACGGAAAAATTAAATCGGTAAAAAGTATTTCGGTAACGCGTTTACGCAGTATTTTTATAAATATTTAAAATTAATTAACGCCGAATATAAATATATCTTAAGCTTTATCTTTATACGTTCGTAGCCGTAAATCGAAAAAATACCGTTTTGCGAATACGAAATAATTAACGTTAAGCGGTATTTTGGGATTTCGTATTATTACGAAATATATTAAAATATCCGTTATACGTAAGAAAAGTTTTATATCGTAAGTTTACGTAAAAAGGATATTTATTAATTTTGGTACCTAAATAGGAATTTTGTTAAAATCGACCCCGAATTAGTTATCCGTAACTTTTTTATAACCGTACCGAAAAGCTATCTAGCGTCTTACCTTATTATAAGGTTTAGCGAAATTATCACCAATATATAAAGATTTCGGGCTAGGGAGTTACGCCTTATGGATAACCGTACGAATAAGTAAGGTAGTAATTTAACTTTATTATAACGGAAAAAACGTTCTTATTAGAAGGAAACGGAAAAAACAAAACGATTTTTACGTCCGAAAATAGGGGCGATTCGCCGGTAGCAAAAATCTCGTAATTAATTATTAATTTTAGCGTTAGGAACGAAACGGACGGGTAATTATATCGTAATAGTTTTAATTAAAATCTTTAATTAACGTACGGAATTTCGGATTTGGTTTTCGAAACGGTTTCGTTTATTAATTATAACGAAAATTAGGCGGTAAGGAGCGATTAGTTAAGCTATTTAACGGGGAGTAACCTAAATTATTAAGATTTTTTTAAATTTTATAAAATTATTTAAAAAACGGGTTATTTTTGTAATAATTTCGTTATTATGTATAACGTTATTATAGAAATTATAAGAATTGCCTTAACTTTTTATATTAAGAATTAAACATATTTACTAATAATTAAACCTTATTATTATGATATTTTTCGATAAATTAATTGCTTTAATTAAAACGATAAAAACTATATAAAAATTATCGTAATACGATAAGTACGCGTTAAGATATTAACCGTTTTTTTCGTTGTTATTAAGCGAAACGTTATATAGGTGCGTTATAAGGCTAAACTTTTTAAAACATTTTAGGTAAACTCCTTTTTTCTTTTTGCAGTTATATCCCTTTTTTACATCTTATATTTTACTTATACGTATTTTCGTAACGAAAAATCGGAAAATTAAACGGATTTTAATTTTTTTACTTATAGCTAATAAGGATTAAAATAAGCTATAAAAGTCTTTTAGGAGACGTTACGTTGTTAAGTTATTTGAAGATAAGTAACGAATGTTATGAGGTGATTAAAATGGTAGCGGGTCGGTGGCAGGTGTAAAAAAAGTAATGTATGGCTCACATATAAAAAACTAATGTGCGAATAGCACAACTCATTATTATAAGGTTATGCCCCTCTCAAGGGCCCCGACTTAATAAATATTAGGTAGGGAGTTCGGGAAGGTTAAGACGTCACCCATCCTGGAACCATGCAGCCGAGAAAATATCAGAGTATCCTCCCGGCAACGTCTTTACAACAGGAGGAAGCCTCATCGCCATCTACTCAACAGAGCACGACGGTAGATCTGTCTGCGAAACGCCCCGGGAAGCAAGTAGCCTGTAATGAGTGTCGCCGTCGCAAGACTAAGGCAAGTAATAAAATGCCTTCCTACCACCTTCTATCCTTGTTCTCCTCATCCTTTCCACTGAGCTGTCTGTTGACACTATGCAGTGCAATGGTCAGCGGCCTATGTGCTCGAACTGCCAAAAGCGAAGGCTGTCATCTTGTGTCTATGCTGAGAAACTCGAGCCCGTCCCCGAAGTATTACTGGAAGTACTGGGGCTTCTGAAGTCTCTTCCTGACGGCCCCGCATCTGACCTGCTGCGTATCCTAAGGGAAAATGATGATCCTGCCACGCTCTTGTCCACATTTCGGGCCCCCCCGGGGGGGGGGGGGGGGGGGGGGGGAGAGACGGGGAGCGGCCGTACCCGGAACCAAGTTCGGACTCTGAAGCACCTCCTGCGGTCGCGAATTCACTAGAGGCTGAATTGATGGCGAAGAACCCAGTTTCTTATCCAGCCTTGCGTCCCATTATTCCGTCGATTTTAGCTCAAAGCAACCTCCTTCGCCCAGCGAGGGAATCAGTACCAGTAGACCAAGAGTAAGCCCACCCTAGCATCCTTTAACCCCGTTACGAGACTCATCCCGCTTTCTCTCTTTGGCGCTTTAGCGGAGATCAACGGACAAACAGACACAGGAACTGAGAGCATCAATCGAAGAGAACCGCCTTCAGTGGACGCTGATTCGACTACCAGACACTTTCGGTTTGCCAATCCCCCTAGGCAGGAAACCAGCTATTGCGATGAACGACTGAACGATCTTGGTATTTCGTTTTGGACTGATGTGAACGTCTCGAATGATTCTGCTGCAAGAGTCATTTCCTTGTATATAACGACGGATCATCCTCTTCTCGGCCTGTTCAGTCCCAACCTTTTCCTTGCTGACTTGGTGGGAAAGCAAGAAAGATTCTGTTCTAAGCTGCTCGTCAACGCCTTATTATGCCTCGGCTGTGTGAGTAATACTCGCATATGCAATGTCATAGGTTTTCTGACAAAAGATTCCAGCAGATGTATAGCGCCTTTGACAAAAGCGCTATTCAGAGCGCCGAGATATTCTGTCGCGAGGCAGAAGCCCTATGGGAAACGGAACAGACTCGCGATTCGTACATGACCATGGCCAGCGCAGTGGTGCTTAGTCTGTGCCTGATAGGGCGTGGGAAAGATCACGCAGTCCACTCCTATGCAAAAAAGGCCTTGAGCATGGGAACGCGGCTTGGCCTCTTCGAAAGTGAGGAGGCACCCGCAAACAAGAAACCTCTTGAGAAACTGTCGCAAGGCGATATGACTGCGAGGTGTCACGCGGCGTGGGGGGTGTTCAACTGGAATGTGCTGGTTTCAATGTTCTACCGACAACCAGAGTCAGAATGCCCCGTATCCAGTCCCACACTGCCCATTCCGGGAGACGAAGCCGCTAAAACGGCGCGGGGGGAGCTCCCTGAAGACGGCCATTCGGTACGCGAAGCACTACTAGGAAATACGTTTCCAGCATTGTGCCATTTCTGGCGGATTACCTATGGGGCTCGATGGATATATTATCAGGATAAAGGTTGCCCTCCCGACAGGTTCAAGATGGCTATTGCCGAGCATAAGTTCCGCGAGCTCATTGCTTGGGCCGAGCGTCTTTCCCGTCGTCTGGTTCGGAGAGAACAAAGTCCCCATCATGTAGCCGTATTACAGTGAGTACCCTGTAGTATAACCCAATTGTGAAGTCTCATGTAAGTGCAATTACAGACCCGTTTGCTGACTGGAGGCAGCATATGGTTGCATTGTATAATGCTTGACATTTTCCGGCGCTTCGTGAAACGATCATCAGACGATCGATTCAGAATGGCGACGTTTTCGGCTTGGGACAGCTCCCCAGACGCAGCATTTGCTGCATCGGTCAATCAACTTAAGACTCTTATTGTCGAATACCGCACCAATTACATGGCATCTGCGTACTCGATTCTCTGGCACAGTGGACTCATGTATCTCACGAACGCCATATTACAAGATACCAGCGACCCCGAATGGCGTCTCTATTTCCTCCTATGTATCTACGGCTATGAGAGCCTTAGTCGCCCCTACCGTGTATCCGAAGTAATTGCGCAAGGCTTGCTGTCTATGACGCTAAGGGACACGAACATGTCGGCGAGCGAGGCTCGGAAGATCATGGAGGACCTTCATGAATGCGGACTGGATCATGTCAAGAAAAACATGGAAGAGGAAGTTAGGGCCACCTTCGTGCTAGATCAGACGCTCGCCTTAAGTGACTCGGCGGGGGCCACGGTTGAAAATATGGCCGAAGCGTTTGACAGTTTTGCGATATTCCAGGATTTCCTCGATCAGAACAAGATGGAAATATGACGCAACTGGGTACGGATTATTGATACGAAAGAGGGAATAGTATCTTCCTTAGATCAGGCGGTTTAGAGTTGCGGGCATTGTCAGATAATTATCATTTAATTGCTAGTGTTAGTGTGGGCTGATACCCCGAGAGCTATAGACCTACTGCGAGAAAGGAAAAGCCAGGATTCACATTGGACATATCCTAAGGATCCAAGCGGGTGCGAAATTAGTGGATCTATTAGTTACGGAGCTAATAGAGCTGAGGGAAACGGGGCTGCACTCAGCCGTATAATCAAAGCCCTAGCCTTTGATACACCATAGTAGGATGCATGAGCCCATTGTATTCTGGTCGATTTTACAATTATTGCATAACGGTCTATCAAAGATACCTTGGGCATCCGTTAGCTACCATTCTAATTTGGCAGTATTAAGGGTCTAGGGATTATACAACCTTACATATATACAGAAGTGTAGATAGTCCTGCCCCTATCCTAACCCCCATTTCAATGCAGAAGTAGTTTGTGCCGACTTTAGCATAACCACGGGGCTCGACTCCGTATTATAAACTTGACTCTTTCCATGGTAGTTAAGCCACCTATACCCCCGGTATGTTTTGTCGCTACCATATCTCTTTACAACATTGTCGGGACCTTTTAGGGCTATTTGAATACTTAGTAATCAGTTACATAGTCCGCATAAGCTGAATTCCCGAATCCGCAGCACTTTAATGCTCGCGAGAGAACAAAGGAAAGCCTCAGAAGTATTGACAACTTCAGGAGCTAAAGTGATTTATCATGACTGCGGAGATAAGGCGGAAAATCGTGTTATATGCTCTAGTTCTAGTATACGCGGAAATTGACGTCAACGAGAGTCCTCCTGTCGTCTTAGGTTGCAGCCACTTCTTCACCTGGGAGAAGATTGACGGACTGGGCGGTATGGCGGGTATTTACACCACAGATAAGAAAAGGGAGTACAGCAGTGTTGGGATCTCTCGTCCGTCCCCAAAGCCGACGCCGTCCCTGCTTCCCAAGGTTGCAAGCGCCCCATTCATCAGTCCGCCACCAGACATTACAATCACATCATCAACAGGGCTGTCATGTATGAAACGTCAAAATGATTCATTTCGAACAGTCGCAAAGACCTGATTGTGCTGGAGGAGCGTTTGAAGACTATTGAGGAATCGCTAAACTCCACGCGAACTCTCATGCTCAGTGGTAGTGCCAGTAGACGCACCCCCAAAGCGCTCATTCTCAGATGCAGGAAAACAAGATTGATAGATCGACAAGCTAGCAGCCTTTGGACTGCTATGGGCGCCGCCCATCAGCCAAGCAAGGAGCTGCTCGATACTTAACAAAGTGTGCGCGTCCCCCTTACCCAGATTCACAAGCAGCCCGAATGAGCCGGCTAAGCCTTACCCAAGACCGCCCAGCTTTCGACATATGCGTGACGCGCGGCGCATGGCTTGTCAGTGTCAAGGTGCGGGAAATAGTATTCCGCAACAAGTTCAGCATAGCGAAAGACCACGACATGTCATCATTACCCCGGGGTCTGCCGCAAAATCATGCTACATCATCCCCTGTGCGATTGCAAGACCCTGAGCTCCCAGACCCGGGAAACGTCTCTATTTCGGATAGGGTTTGGCGCAATATTATCATACGCGAAGGCATCGCAATGAGTAGCATGACGGACCCGTATCCCAGACTTGTCATCACCAGTTCTCGAAGTCGACGACGGCTGACCCATAATCCGACAGAATTAACGCATGGTACTGCCGAAGCCATCCAGGTTTGGGCTCCGCAGGGCTCGATCGAAGACAATCTGTTCGTGACTTGCTCGATGAAGCCTTTAAGATGTGCAGCCAACCCCAGGACTCGCATGGGGTGGTCTTAAGAGATTCTGTCGAGGCTACGATGCGCCTGCATGAGACCCCTCGATATGAGGAGCCCACACTCGAAGAGTTGGTAGCTATCAAAACGGCTATGGTCAGCGGAGTCGGCGGTATTGCCTCCCATTCGGGCCATCGGTGCTGCGTAAATGGGTACCCGGTGAGTTTTCTCCCTCATCCTCTCTGTTGTCCTGCATCCAACTTACAGGGTTTTGTGGGAATAAACCACGGGGCGGCACGATAGGTGCTACCTTGATTTATACCAGTTTTTCCAGTGTCACGTTATCACTTCTCCACGGCTCAGTGGCAGACTATAACCTATCTCTTTCTTGTTTGCAATCGGTGAATATTGGTGGCCAGTTGTGCCAGGGCGTGCCAGGAGCAGCGAGAGCTACGAAAATGGAGTAATAGAACCAGGTCGCCGGACCTTCACATAGATTGAGCAGTGGATGTGTTATGCCACTAGTTCATTTACTAGGCATGATCATCTTCGAGTCTTAATCAAGTCATCAAAGTTCCTCAACGATCGGGGTTCCTTTTTTTTTTTTTTTTTTTTTTTTTTTTTTTTTTTTTTTTTTTTTTTTGAATGGTAGCTGATGCCGTGCATCGTAACAGACTCGCTCGCAATGCTTGGTTTTTAAATACAGTCTCAGTGCAGAACCCCTGTCTTTTCACACTATCTACTCACCTGGGCTACTCCTGTCCCACTCTACCACTCCATCTCTCCATCATGACCGATGAACTTCCCAACATCGTTGTCCCTCTCCCCCTCAGCGACGCCCCGGAGTATCCTGCCGCCGACGCTCGCGTGCTTAACTCCCAGCCGCTCCTTCATCTCGGCGGACAAGTTGCCGAGCCCTGTATCCAGCATGCCGGGTGCGACGGCCCAGACCTTGACGCCGTCCGCCTTCAGCTTGTGGTTCCAGTCCAGCATCAGCATGTTGAGGGCCGTCTTGCTGCACCGGTACCCAATGGTCTCGAAGTCGATATTTTTGGGCCAGCCAGAGGGCTGCGGCGGAGTTGGGAAGTACGACCGCGCCGCCTGCGTGATGTGCGACAGCCCGGCCACGAAGAGCAGGCGCGGGTCCGCCGAGCGCAGCAGCAGCGGTGCGAATCTCCACGTCAGCACATTGGTCCCCGCCACGTTCACGTCGTACGCCCTGTTGAAGCACTCCCGCAGCGACATCCTGTCGGCGAGGAACTCCATGTCGAAGGCAGCGCCTGGATAGTTGGAAGAAAAGATGTCAGTAGGTTCTCGACTGGAGAACAAGAAGTGTTCGCGGGGGGATAATGAGGTGGCTCAGGCATCGAGGAGGCCAGGGCAAGACTGATCACGATCACATACCGGCATTATTAATAAGGATATCGAGGCGCCCGGGACCCGACTTGACCTGCTCGAAGGCGTTCTCGATCGACTGGTCACTCGTAAGGTCGAGGGGCAGTATCTCGACGGTATTGGTAGCCGCCGGCACCTCCTCGTGGAGCCTCTCCGCGGCGCGCTTGGCCTTCTCCAGGGATCGGCTGCCGAGGAAGATGTGGTAGGCCCTGTCGGACTGCAGCAGCGCCTTGACGGTCTCGTAGCCGATGCCGTTGTTGGCGCCAGTGACGAGCACGATTCTCGACCCTGCCGCTGCCATTTTTAGGTGTGAATAGTTCTAATTTGAATGATTTCCTCGTGATGGGTTTGGATCAGTAAGACCAGAGGAGCTGTCGACGACGCTTAATACTTCTCTAATATTATGGTCACGATTCAAGCAGGGTGTGCTGCCCTACCTCTATCCCCCTTATATTCATTCAACTTTCCCCCTTCGCGGCGTCCATGCCGTCTAGACTTCGGATATACTGGACCTACCGGATCTCCCGGAAAATTACGTTGTCCTAATGCCGTCGGCTGAGCTTGTACCTCCCCTGGACTCTTCGTAACGAATCAAATTATTCGAAACCGTTATTTGATGGAAGATAGATCTATTTTAAGATTAACGCTGTAGCCCCTTCGCTTAGTGCTGGGCTCTAGAACCCGGGGGAGGTATAAAGGATATCAGCACTCTAGCCGACCTGACGGATATACAGAGATATAGACGGACTTAAGCTTAGTAATATCCGAATAACACAAAACTTGGCCCGCCATGACTTGGCGCTAATTCATCTAGCACTCCTCTTTTGTGACTACTTCGTAAATAGTGAAGTGATTGGGTTCACCGGTAATTCAAGGGCAGAAGCAGCGGATGTATGTGGGTTGCTGCTACATACTGGAGTTCAGGGGCTTACCACCGGCTTGGTTTGGTATCAGAGGTTATATTTCACAACGACGGCAGTCCTTTAAGACTGCTTCTATGCGTCTTTTTCGTGGTCCTCGTCAAACATGACTCCCGCAAAGCTACCGAGGGAAATATGCGACTATCCTGAGATACATCATCGAAGTTTGTAGACAGGGGGAGCTGCTGACCTTCACGTTCCCATACCTCCTGAGATCATGTGGAAGGGCGACTAGTCCGAACTGGGTCGGAAACATGTTTTGCAGACAAAATAATTGTAAATCCCCAAAAACGCCCAAGCAATGCCAGGTGTGCCTCATTAGGCCACTACTGTATACACCCGAACGCCAAACAGTGGTGGACGACCAAGTTTCCAGCAGTGCCTATAGTTTGAGCACATGAAACCTGCGAATCCTGTCCTGCAACCCTTATCCATACCAGCGAATTGAAGAACCCGTCCTTTTACGTTACTTTTTGCCTCTTCGCATCTGTACCACCATTCCCAGCTGTGTTGACTGTATTGTTGGCCGAGACATCCGTCAACGGTGTCCTATTTCCGCCCTCAACTACGCTGGGGGCCGGCCGCTTCACAGTCGGTGGCTTGTATGTGTTGCGATTCGCCAACGGACTCCCACCGCCGCCTGGTGCCCCGATTTGTCTTGTGTGGTTGAGCATAGGATTACCAGCGTTGCCCATACCCGGTCTTCCGGGTCCTAAACCGGTCCCACTGCCCAAGCCTCTGTTACCGACAAGGGGGCTCTGAGCATGGGGCGGGTCGGCATCCTTCTTCGCCGGTGGCACATGCTGTCCATTCTTTGCTACGGGTCGGGAAGAATTATGGTCAATACCAGGCGTCTTCCGAATCGAGGGGCTCTCTGCACGGGGATTGAATGGTGTAGCGCCCTCTGGAGGGACGGTGGCAGCACTGGGAGCGGAGGGCTCTGCTAACGGGTTCACCGTCCGCGCCGAGAAGAACGCCACTGGCACTGGTGGACCCGCATTAGGCGGAGGAGTGCTTGTTCTACTGCCTGTCCCAGTTTGCTGTGCAGGATTAGTAGGCTGGGGTTTCGCGGTAGCTTGATTCTGAGCTACTTGGGGATTCGGCCGACCTTGAAAAGGAGCCCCTGACCGGTGCGGAGGTTGGTTTGGTGTTTGGGGTGCTCTGGGCGGCGGGCCATTGGAGTTAGTCCTCATCATAGGTCTCGCAGGTGGTTGCATAGGCCTCGGAGGGGCACTATGAGTGGATGGCCTATTGGGATCACTGCTACTACCAGTGGATAGGGACTGAGGTGTCTCATTCGAATTCGTTCCGTGTAAATTGGGCAGCACCACCTCGTCAGGGTGGCCCTCCTCCGTGACGCCGAAGTCGGCCATATCAAAGTCTCCGAAGTCGTCATCTAACGAGTCACCCGGAACTACGAAACCAGGACATCAGCATCCGCCCAATCGATATCATCCGAGTAGAACCCACTCAAGGAAGGCGCCTGAACAGCACCGCTCTTCTCTCCTTCACTCCTTACGGGAAGCTTCGGCGGTTCCGGCTCTTTCCTGGCGAAGTCTGCGTGGCGGTGGAGATTATCTTCATCGAATTTGGTCGGCGCAACCTTCATCTTGGTCACCTTTGCGAGATAGTCCTTGTCATAAATGCAGTTGCCGAGGACATTGCCGAAATTCCGTAGGGCTCGCTTCAAAGCATCAGTAGTTCCCTCTTTCTTGGCCTTCTCAAATGCCGCGGCCTTTCCCTTGCAGTTTTCGATGTGACCATACCCGATATCCTCATGGTAGGTACCATCCCGCAAGGTGACGCGAACAATGACGGACAACCCAAGAGATATCTTCAAGGAATTGGGGTTCTCATCCACGAAGTCGACTTGGATATTCTGGATACTGGATGACCATCCATTGAAACCGAAGACTTCGTTGGCAAGCGCGATGCATTTCTCGGCAGCGATGTAGTGCACCTTCTGGCCGGATGGGCCGCTTCTCGCAGAGAGGTATTCCGGGCCGAGTTGCTTCTCCAACCTGGACTGCAGAGTGGCGATTTCGCTGGCTGTGAATTCAGAGATGCGAGGTTTCGCTTCCTCGAAAGGGTTGAGGATACCGTTGTGCTGCTCGCCAGGGCTATGTAAACAAGTATCTGATCAGCCACGACGCGTTCTTCTGAGCGCGCATCTTCTAGGGACAGCTGCAAGGGTCTCAACATACGCCGGCATCGCTGTAGATGGAAAGTCAGTTATTGGGTCATTTAATTCGGACCAGAGTCGCAGGAAGAGGCGCTATGCTGTAGCTTAAAGTGGAATATTGTATGCGAGATGAAGCGATGCTGAAAAGCTGCAAAAGCTTCGATCAATTATCAAATGCCCTACTAAAGTGCATGAACGCGTTGATTACACCTGGAAGTCGCCTCTCGCGCTTGTTTGACCTGTCAATAACGTCAGCAGCTACCCCACCCGACCCCAGGCAGCACAGTGCACCAACGCCTGATCACGTGACATTTTAGCAAGCACGGTAACTTTAGGCAGGCCCTAGGCATTGGTGAACTACACTTCCTCAAGTTTCCACAAGGATAAATTTTGTATCCAGTCACTCAATACCAAACTCCTATGCATCCTCTGAGTTTCCTTCCGAGAGGTCATGTAACTTGAAGAACCGGCACGATCATTATACCATATGGGACCGGCTGACCTATCAACAAATCACGTCTGTGACGGTCCGTCACTATCCCCCCTGATTACTTTAACTCGCTGTACTCATAGTCGGTGATGCCTTCGACGGATGCAAACTCTCGCACCCAAAGTGGTAGGCTGGCTTGCCTCCTTAATATCTTTGCAATCTGCATCAATCACCTCTCGCGCTTGAATGCTGTTGGATCATGGAAATACCGCTCATCATGGGCAGCTGCCCCCCTGCTAACCTAATTTTTTTAACTGATGTCGGCTTGGAAGGTTTATATGCGTGGTTACCGGCAAGCTTCGACCTTAATAAACCTTACGTCCGCTGGCTTTACGGTTCGGCATAGTTACATAATATAATTTAAAAGACCTTAAATTGTACGCGATAAACCTTCTGGTTAAACCTTAAATACGTATAAAAAGCTTTACGAGCTTTCGCAAGTTATACGACTCGATCATTTTATGGTTCTTAAGTTACTATTATTATTATAGCTTAAATAGTACGAGTATTATAACATAACATGTTACGAACTTCGTATACGTTATCGGTAATCTGTGTCGGCAAGATTTTGAACGAAATTATTTCGTTTGAAATAATTGAATTATATAAAGGTACCGAACAAGCGAAAAATATCGATTATTTTATCGAATTAAAATATCTCTTTTAAAACATCGCCTTAAATTTTTAACTCTTAAATATGATATTATTTGTAAAAGTAACGGTAATTATTATATATTAGGAATATTAGTTGTTATTATATTAATAACTAGTTAGAGATGTTTTAAAACGCATACTGTTAGATATAATAGACATCAGTTGTTGTATTCAGTGACTAGTTGCAGGTGCTCTAGAACGGGCACTGCACTTTAAGGTGATCTTGTTCCGGAATGTTCTGATTAAAGAGAATCTTCTGTATATAAGGTGCTAAAGCATCCCCCTACTAGCTGATATACCCTTTTAACACCTTAAAGCATTTACGGTGTTAATTATTATAACTTTTAAAGCTATGATTATCTATTTACCTTTCCTCTAGCAATTAAATCCTTTTAATTATTTTTTTTTTGGAAATCGTTTATAAGATATTTTTCCGTTAGTCGAAGGCTTTTATAACATTTATTAATCCTAGTTATTTTTTAAAATGATTAAAAAAATCGCGTAGTAAGGTTTTAATAAGTGCGTTAGCTAATATATCGCCCGTAAATATATAATTCATATTAATTAATTTTTTTTTTTATTTTTTTTATTTTTTTTTTTTTTGCGGTTTTTCGTAATTAGTAAATATATATATTTACATGCCGCAATTTTAGTATTAATAAAACGATATAGGTATTGATAAGTTATATAATTAGTTAATTATTATATTATATATTTAATAATTTTATATTTAAAGTAACTTCCAATTTTATAATTAATCGAAAATTTTAAAAAAATTATAACCTGCGCAAAAAATAACAACTCCGTTTCGGTAATAAAAAGAAAAATTATTTTTTATTTAGTCGCTTATTATTTTATTATTTCTCTAAATAATTTTATAACGTAAGCTTAAAAACTTTTTCGGTTAATCGTATTATAGGTAAAAAAACGCCGCTTTAAATATTTAATAAATTTTCACCCCTAAATTATAACGTCAACGTTTTAATTCCGAATAGGTATAATATAACTTAATTAGCAGCTTTATAATATACGCTGTTAAGGTTGAAGTTAAATCGGGCAAATCGAAATACTGTAAAGGATATATCGAGTTGTATATTAATTATTATAAAAATGATTAAACCGATCTTTTTTCGGGTACTTAGTAATAAAATTTAAATAAGTTAAATTAAGATTTAATAATAACTTAACGCTAATTGTCACGAATCGACTAAAGGAGGGTCTCGGAAACGGTCGCGCTAAGACCGAAAATAGGACCCAAGTGGGTTAATCACGTATCAAACTCCGAACCGCTCCCATAAAGCGCAAAGAAACGTAATATATCTAAACAAAAAGCTCCAAATCGTTTCCATAAAACGTAAAAAAGCATAATAAAAATATATACAGATAAAAACCAGCGGTTAAAATAACCTTAGCTTGCAATATAACTTTATTACCTAAAGCACCTTTAATATTACAAAACGTAACTAAATTACTTATTACCTTATTACTTAAATTCCCATAATATTTTACTAACATAAACCCGTCGACTTAGATTTAATAATTAGTTAATTAACCTAACCGTTATACGTTACAAGCTTTTATTTAATAATACCGTCAGATTTTAAACAATATTCCGACAACATATTTACTAACAAACAACCCATATATGTTACACCCTATAGGAAGGAGGTCTCGAAAACGGTCCCTCTAGACCGAAACAGGATCCAAGTGGGTCAAGTCACGTAATGGATCACCAACTTACTAAAGGTAATCCAGTAAGTAAAATTACTAACTTACCAAAAATAGTTTAATAAATTAAGATAAACATAAACGTTTATTAATTCCTAATTAAATAACGATAATTTATAATATAATTTCGTTACTTAAAACGCTTTTAATATTACGAAACGTAATTAAATTACTTTATTACTTTATTAGTTAAATTTCTATAATACTTTACTAACATAAACTCGTCGACTTAAGTTTAATAATTAATTAATTAATTTAGCCGTTATACGTTATAAACTTTTATTTAATAATATCGTCAAACTTTAAGCAATATTCCGATAATATATTTACTAATAAATAACCCGCTTATTAAGCCCTTAAAAATAATAACATAAATTCGGATAAAAAAAAGTAAATTCTTATTTTAACCAAAAAAAAATCTTTTAACGTTTAAACCTTATAAATTAACGTATTAATTAACTTAAGCGAGATAATACGGAACTTATTTCGATTTTTAAAATTATTCGGAACCTTTTAAAACAAATTTAATATATTTTTAAAAAAATACCAATTTAACCAATTTTAAATAAGAAACCCGGGGAAATATTAAAACCTTTTAAACCTAAACCTTTCGATAAAATATCCACTAAATTACAGTTATTTCTTACTTAATATCGTTCGTATTTTGGATATTTTCCAGTACGACTTACTACTTTAACAGCACGAGTTAAATTTACGGCCGGACGACTTTCGGGTAATACGGCTATCTGGTTCGAACCTACTATGCGAAAATACGTTACAATACCTTTAAAATAACAAAACTCTGAAATAATGCGAACTTATAACAACTACGAAACGTTCAATTAAGCCCTTCAAAAAGCTTTCGAAATAATAAATAAGAAAATAAAAGCCGAAATAAAAATCCAATAACTACGACAAAAAAATCGGCCTCTAAATATAACAACCAATTAATCCAACTTTCCTCAAAACTTAATTAAGGATAAAAAGCACTAATAACCCGGTTTTTTAATGGTTTAAAGCGAAAAATCCAGGAAAAACTATTTAAGGAAAATCGACCGCAGTAGTTAACTAATTACATCGCAATAATAGTTAAAATCGATAACCGACAATATGCTTAACGAACTCGCAACACTAAAAGCAAGCATAACAACAAATTACGCTATAATACTAATACTAGCGCTTAACGACAATAAAACACATTATATGGAATAAAACCTGGACCCATAAAAATTAACACCATCCAACGACAAAACAAACGACGTATCGAATGTTGGAATTATGGCAAAACAGGCCACAAAGCTCTTAAATGTAGGTCACCCAAGAAATTACGACAAAATAAATCATAAATTCCAATACCTACGAGATAACTTATAAACAACATAAAGGGAAAAACGGTTGCCATAATACGCTACGGACCTACTACAATTAAGCCTTTAAATATTATAGAAAATTAGCTAACGGAGCATTAAGGATAAATCAAAACTATTTACCCCGGTACGCCAGATCGGCATAAACGGAAATATGTGATATATTACCAACGACCGAAATGTTTAACCCATAAAGCATGAAAACAATCCATTTACCAACGAATTATACGCATAGCCAGAGAAGGATTTGATTTTCCCAACAAAACAGGAAGCAATTAAAGGGACGAATAATAGTACCGACATGTTAAAACTATCAGCACACAAAAAAAAATCGATTAAAAAACGGCCGAATAAAATTAGCCCACGGACGAACAATACCCATAACAGGACCCTTTTTGCTATTATAAATAATATACACATAACCTAAAAAATAAAGCAGGTTTGGAAAAACGTAATCTAGTCATACGGCAACTAATAACAAACCTTCACCTTTAATTATCCACTACCATAAATTCTCGAAAAAGGAAAAAAATTTTGGCCGATTTGGAACAAGCCATTAAAAATTTATAAGGGACGAATAAGGATACCTTTATATGGCAAGCGACCTATGCCATGGAAAGGCAATTTACTTAATAAGATCAAAAATACGACAACAAGTAGAAAAGATATTCCAATTAAAAGAAATAATAAAAATATAGAAGTTTCGGAACGCGCAACTCCGTAACGATATAAAACTGTACGTAGCACGTATTAACGAACTGGAACCACAGGTTAAGTAACAACGCCACCTTATCAAATAGCTACGAGATCAAATCGACGATCTACGAAAACGAACACAACGGCTAGAGCAGCCCCCAAAAGAACCAAGCCCCCTATAGGAGAGCCGCGGGGAGGCGAAACCTAGAAAAAACAAAAAAAACTCCTAAAAAGGGCTCTAGCAGTAATAAGGAATGACGAAAACCCCATCATCTTGAAAATACGAATTAGGATATACTGGTATACCGCGATGGTAAATAGCGGAGCTTTAAAAGGTAACTATATTACACCTAAAATAATTAACCGATTTAAATTATTATAAAAATATAAAAAAAGATTTTTATATTACGAATATAACCGAAAATTAATTATTTTTTTATAATAATAAAAAAATTATACGCAAAATTAATTACCTTAATATCGTTATTTTAGGACGATATATAACTATTAATTTCGACATTATAGCACTAAAAAATTAGGATATAATTTTAAAAATAACATAATTACGCTAATATAACTTTTTAATCGATTAAATAACTAACTAAGTAAAATTTCTTTTATAATCTAACAATAAATATTAAAAAAAATAAAAATCTTAATATTCGATCGAAAATAACGACGAATACCAGCATAAAAATACGACAAAAACCTTACTACCCACAAAAAAACGACATAAAAAAAAAGGCATTATAAAAAGATTCGACGTATTATTACTACCATTAAAACGACATTACGGTAATTAAATAACGATTTACAAAAATCAACTGCTAAACCAAAAAAATTAACTAATATGCCACCACAATATGACAAATATAAAAAGTTGTTTAACAAAAACCTTAAAATAAAATTATTAAAATATAACAAATAAAACTATAAAATTATTTTTTAAAAAAAGAGTTAACCAAATTTTACCTTATTTATAACCTTAATAATATAAAATTATAAATGCTTCGAAAATATTTAGAAAACCGACTAAAAAAAATTAAATTCGATTATCCAAATTACTTACCGGTTATTTTATATTTTTCGTACTTAAAAAAAACGGCAAATTACGATTAATTATAAATTATCGTTAACTTAATAATATTACTATTAAAAACCGAATACCGTTATTTTTAATTAACGAAATAAAAAATTACTTTTATAAAATATAATAATTTACTACTTTTAATTTTAAAAATAAAAATAATTTAATACGGATTAAAAAAAATTACGAATAAAAAATAACGTTTCGAACAAAATACGGTTTTTACGAATATCTAATTATCTTTATAAAATTTACTAATATACCTATTACCTTTTAACGTAGGGTAAATCATATTTTTCGAAAATATTTTAACATTTTTATAATATATTATCTCGATAATATTTTTATTTTTTCAAAAGCCAAAAAAAATACGAAAAATATATCTACAAAATATTATAATTATTTCAAAACGCCAATTTACTAATTAACGTAAAAGAAAATTAAATATCTAGGCTATATTATTATTCCTAAATATATCAAAATAAACTTTAAAAAAATCGCGGCATTATTTAATTAAATATAATTTACCATAATTAAAAAAATTTAAACTTTTCTCGGATTTGTTAACTATTATCGAAAATTTATCAAAAACTTTAACCAAATAACCATACCCCTTAACGTACTTATACAAAAAAAAATTCTAATAAATACTAAAAATGGAAAAAACCTTTTAATAACTTAAAAAAAATTATTACTAATTAATTAATATTAATTATATATAATCCAACCCGCTTATTAAAACTAAAAATTAATACGTTAAATTATATTTTAAATACAATAATTAAATAACGAAATAATTAAAATACTTTATACCCTATTACTTTTTTTCTTACAAATTATAAAAACCAAAATTACGTTACGTTATTCCCGACAAAAAATTTTTAACTATTATTAAAATATTTCGCGAATTTAAATATTTCCTTAAAAATAATTAACATTAAGTTAAAATTTATACAAATTATAAAAATTTTACCTAATTTATTATGACTAGAAAACTTATAATACGACAACTCCGTTATGTAAAAAAATTAACCAAATACGATTTCGTTATTATACATCGCAAAAATTTAAAAAACGATAAAACCAATACATTTAGTAAACGACCCGATTTCGAAAAAAAAGCAATTAAAATTAATTATACAATTTTCGATACCACTACAAAAAGGTACTTACGGCTACGACAAATAATAACGATACGGGCAATAACCCCCGAGTTATATTAAAAAATTAAAACATATAATAATACTTTTCCAAAATAAACTAATAAAATATAAATCTTAAACGAATGTTAAAAAGATTTAATACGGGAAGTATATAAACATTTTTTACATAAACATCCAGGCATCTACAAAATATTAAAACGCTTTTAACGTATATATTCCTTTCCGAAAATAAAAAGTATAATACAAAAAGTCCGATACTAATATAACCTATATAACAAAATAAAAACACGACGATATAAGCCTTATAAAAAGCTATAACCTTTATTAATCGCAAAATAATTATAAAACTTTATTACGATAAACTTTATTACCAAACTTTCTTTATTAAAAGACCTTATTATAAACATATATTATAATAATAACTTTATAATTGTTAATCGATTTATCAAATTTTCTTACTTTTTACCTTATAATAAAAATATAAACGCTAAATAAATAACATATATTTTCTTTAGAAACATTTTTAATATATACGAATTACTATACGAAATTATTTTAAATAAAAAAATTACGTTTATTCCAAATTTTAGCAAAATTTAATAACTTAAATTAGCTTAAATTATAAATTATTCAATATATTCCGATTACAAACGGATAAGTAAATAAAACGACAAAATCAAATATTAAAAACGTATTTACGATATTATATTAATTATAAACAAAATAATTAAATTAAAAAATTACTAATAACTTAAATAACTTATAACATTAATTATTACGAAAATATTAAAATAACGTTATTTATAACTAATTTTAAATTTACTTCAAAAATTTACCGGAAATCTTAAAAAAAAATTACTTAATATTAAAACGATTTTTGCGTTAAAATAATTTAAGTAATTACACCAAAAAATAAAAAAAAATTCGAATTCGTACGTAATTAAATAAAAAAATTATTATAACTAAAAACGGTTAAAAAATTAATTTTTTTAAAAGGAAAAATAATTTACTTAATTATCAAAAACATCTTAATAAAACGAATAAATAAAAAATTGGATTTTAAATACAATAATTCGTATAAAATCATTAAGAAAATTTCAAAAAATAATTACTAATTAAATTTACCACCTAAAATTAAGTTCTACTTAATTTTTTATATATCTTTACTCGAATTAATAACAAATATTATTAAAATATATACGTAATAAGATAATATAAAAGTAAAAAATAAATAAAAATATAAGGCAAAAAAAATTCTAAATATACGAAAAGTTAATAAATTTACTTAATCCCTAATTAAATAAAAAAATTACCCCGATTCGGAAACCTTTTAAGAATCCGTTAAAAATTTTGCCGGCGCCTAACTTTTGCTAACAAACTTTTACTAATAACGCTTAAAACGTTAGGAATTATAACGTTTTAGTTGATATCCGATAAAAAGCCATAACCCAAAATACTTTAATTAATTACGTTTATACCCCCCGAAATTTAAATAACTATTACGGAAAAAAATTTGTTCTTTTATTTATCCAAGGATTAAAATACGCGATTAACCAATTTCGCACCTTCGGATTAATAATACTGCTGCTACTTACGTATGCGGAAAAGGCGCGCTAATAATTTAGTCAAAACCTACTCGGCAATTAACTTTTTTTCTTTCAAATAATAAACTTTTACCGCATAACGATTTATTATAGTAATAAACATATTAATGCTATTATAGAAACGGCCTTAACGAACGTATTTTCGATAACGGAAAACTCCTTTTAGCATTTTACATTAAAAATATCATACGGAACAAAAAAAATAAGATATAACGTCGAAATTTTCCACATTAATTAAATTAACTAAAATTAAACGCTAAATAGTTTTAAAAGATCGACATTTGGAAATACGGGAAAATATAATAATTACATACGAAAAATTTACCAAAAAAAGCCAAAATCTTAAGAGCAAAATTTATGGAAAAAGGAAATCGTATTACGACTTTATAAGAAAAAAATTTCGGAAACGGTCCTTTTAAACCGAAACAAAATCCAAATAGGTTAAATTATATAATAAATTACCAACTTACTAAAAATAATCCAGTAAATACAATTATTAACTTATTAAAAATAATTTAATAAATTAAGATAAATATTAATATTTATTAATTCCTAATTAAATAACGATAATTTACAATATAATTTTGTTATCTAAAACGCTTTTAATATTACGAAACGTAATTAAGTTACTTTGTTATTTTATTACTTAAATTCCTATAATAATTTGCCAATATAAACCCGTCGACTTAGGTTTAATAGTTGGTTAATTAGCCTAGTCGTTATAATATATAAGGTCCCTAAAAATAACGATATAAACTCGGACGAGAAAAAACAAACCCCCGCCTTAACTAAAAAAGAAATCCTTTAACGCCTGGACTTTATAAATCAACGTATCACGCAACTTGAACGAAATAATACGGAACTTACCTTAACCCTTCAAGCTACCCGAACCCTCCTAAAATAAGTACAACAAACCCTTAAAAAAAAATACAGGTTCAACCAATAAGCAAAAAGCCAAAAAAAATATTAAAACCCCTTAAACCTAAACCTTTCGATAAAACGTCCATTAAACTACAATTATTCCTTACCTAATGTCGCGCATATTTCGGGTATTTTCCAATACGACTTACTACCCCAACTGCACGGGTCGAATTCGCGACAAAACGACTCTCGGGATATACAACTACTTAGTTTAAGCCCGCTATACGAAAACATGTTATAATTCTACTAAAACAACAAAACTCTAAAGTAATACGAATCTATAATAACTATAAAACGTTCGAATAAGCTCTTTAAAAAACCTTCGGAATAATAAATAAAAAAACGAAAACTAAAATAAAAATCTAATAATTATAGCAAAAGAAATCTACCTTTAAGTACGGTAATAAAATAATTTAACTTTTTTCGAAATTTAATTAAAAATAAAAAAACCTTAATAACTTAATTTTTTAACGGCCTTAAACGAAAAATCCAAAAAGAATTACTTAAAAAGGATTAACTAAAGTACCTAATCAACTATATCGCCATAACTGTAAAAATTAATAATCGGCAATACGCTTAACGAATTCGTAATACCAAAAGAAAAAACGACAACAAATCGCGGCATAACGTCAACACTAATACACCCAAACGACAAAACACTACACATAAAACCGAACCTGGACCCATGGAAATCGGCGCTATCCAAAAACAAAACAAACAACGCATTAAATATTAAAATTATGGCAAAACGGAATACAGGGCCAAAAAATATAAGTTACCTAAAAAACCGCCGCAAAACAAACTATAAACCCCAATACCTATAAAACAGCTATCCGACAATGTAAAAAGAAGGATAATCGCCATAATACATTACATACCTCTAATTATTAAACCTCTAGACGAAATAAAAAAATGATTCCAAAAACATCAAGAATAAACAGAAACAATGTGCCCTAGCACTCCTAATCGACACGCCAAAAAGCACCCCTTTTACTATCAGCAATAACAATACCCTAATCATAAGGAATAAAAACAATCCATTTACCTACGTATTACACGTATAACAGAAAAAGGATTTGATTTTTCTACCTAAATTAGCCAAAATAAACAAAATAAATAATAATATCGCCACCTTCGTACCTTACGCTCTTAAAAAAAAATCGATCAAATTATAGCACTATATAGCTAGCCTACAGAAAAACAATATCTCAATAAAAACCTCTTTTATTACTACGAAAAATACGAACACTTAACACACAAAAAAAAAAAAAAAAAAACAAATAAAACGTAATTTAATTACCCAACAATTAATCGCAAATCTCTATCTTTAACTATCTACTACCATGAACCCACAAAAAAAAAAGGAATTATGGCTAACCTAAAATAAGCTACCAAGGACCTATAAGGAAAAAATAAAAACATTCCCACTTAGGAAACAATCTACGTTATAAAAAAACAGTTCACCTAATAAAATCAAAAAATGCGATAATAAACCAAAAAAATTCTCCAACTAAAAAAAATAATAAAAATATAAAAATTTCGAAATACGCAACTTTGCAAAAATACAAAGCTATATACAGCACGCATTAACAAATTAAAATCGCAATTTAAACAATAACAACACCTTATTAAACAATTACGGAATTAAATCGATAATCTCCGGAAACGAACATAACGGCTTAAGCAACTCCCAAAAAAATCAAACCCCTTATAAAAAAACCGCGGGAAAACGAAACCTAAAAAAAATAGGAAAAACTCCCAAAAAAGGTTCTAGCAATAATAAAAAGTAATAAAATTCCCATTACATTAAAAATACGAATTAAAAGATATTAATATACTGTTATAATAAATAACAAAACTTTAAAAAATAATTACATCATACCCAAAATAATTAATTAACTTAAACTACCATAAAAATATAAAAAAAACCCTTATATTACGAATATAACCAAAAAACAACTATTCCTTTACAATAACGATAAAGTTATACGCGAAATTAATTACCTTAACATTATTACATTAAAACAATATATAACTATTAATTTCGACATTATACTACTAAAAAATTACGACATAATTTAAAAAACAACATAATTACGCTAATATAACCCCTTAATTAATTAAGTAATTAACTAAATAAAATTCTTTTTACGACCTAACGACAAATATTAAAAAAAAACCAAAATCTTAATATTCGATTAAAAATAACAACAAATACCGGCATAAAAATATAACAAAAACCTTACCATTTATAATAAAATGACACAAAAAAAAAACAAAATACCGAAAAAAAATTTAACGCATTATTACCACTATCAAAACAAAATTACGGTAACTAAATAATAATCTACAACAACTAACCTTAAAATCAAAAAAATTATCTAACGTACTACCGTAATACCAAAAATACAAAAAATTATTTAACAAAAAACTCGAAACAAAACTACCTAAATATAACGAGTAAAACCATAAAATCGTTTTCAAAAAAAATTATTAACCAAATTTTATCCCATTTATAATCTTAATAAAACAAAACTACAAACACTCCGAAAATAGCTAAAAACCAACTTAAAAAAATAAATTCGATTATCCAAATTACTAACCGGTTACCTTATATTCTTTATACTCAAAAAAAAAAGCAAATTACGACTAATTATTAATTACCGCCAACTTAATAACGTTATTATTAAAAATCGAATACTATTACCCCTAAATAACGAAATAAAAAACCGCTTTTACAAAACATAATAATTTATTACTTGCGATCTTAAAAATAAATATAACTTAATTCGAATTAAAAAAAATTATAAATAAAAAATAAGGTTTTGGACAAAATACGGCCTATATAAATACCTCGTTACCCCCATAAAACTTATTAACGTACCCGCCACTTTTTAACGTATAATTAACTATATTTTTCGAAAACATTTCGATATCTTTATTGTATATTACCTTAACAACATCCTTATTTTTTCGAAAATTAAAAAATAATATAAAAAATACGTCTATAAAATATTATAACTACTACAAAACTTTAATCTATTAATTAACGCAAAAAAAAGTTAATTTTACATACAAAAAATAAAATATCTAATTTATATTATTACTTTTAAATATATTAAAATAAACCTTAAAAAATCGCTATAATATTCGATTAAATTTAACTTACTATAATTAAAAAATATAAACCTTCCTCAAATTTATTAATTACTATCGAAAATTTATCAAAAACTTTAGCTAAATAACCATACCCCTTAATATTCTCATACGAAAAAAAAAATTTCCAATAAATACTAAAAACGGAAAGAATTTTTTAACAACTTAAAAAAATAATCATAAATTAACTGGTATTAATCATATATAATCCTAATTACTTAATAAAATTAAAAACCGACGTATCAAATTACGTTTTAAACGCAATAATTAAATAACGAAATAATTAAAATATATTATATCCCGTTACTTTCTTTTCTTACAAATTGTAAAAACCAAAATTACGATATATTATTTCCAACAAAAAAGTTTTAACTATTATCAAAATATTCCGCAAATTTAAACATTTCTTTAAAAATAACTAACATCAAGTTAAAATCTACACGGATCATAAAAATCTTATCCGATTTACCACGACCAAAAAACTTACAACACGATAACTTCGTTATACCAAAAAACTAACCGAATATAATTTTATTATCATTTATCGCAAAAGCTCAAAAAATAAAAAAAACCGACGCATTTAACAAATAACCTAACTTCGAAAAAAAAACAATAAAAATCAATTATATAATATTCGATACCACCACGAAAAAACACGTTCGTTTACGATAAATCGTTACAATCGCAACGGCAACCCCCCGATATATATAAAGAAATAAAATTTTTCAATACATATATATAAAATATAAATAATTTATTATTCGCACAAATACTTAAAAAATATAAAAAAACACCTTATACAAAAAATACACGAACACGCTTTACACAAATATCCGGATATCAAGAAAATACTAGAAAAACTACGACGATTTTACCGTTTCCCACGCATAAAAAAAACAATACAAAAAATAATACAATAATACGGCATATACGCTAAAATAAAAATATAATAATATAAGCCCTATAAAAAACTATAACCACTTCCAATTATAAAACGACCATAAAATTCCATTACGATAAATTTTATCACCAAACTTCTTTTATTAAAAAACTTTACTACGAACATATACTATAATAATATTTTTATAATAATTAATTATTTTACAAAATTTTCCTACTTTTTACCTTATAACAAAAATATTATTACCGAACAAATAACATACATTTTTTTTCGAAATAATTTCACTATATACGGATTACCATACGAAATTATTTTAAATAAAAAAACCACGTTTACCTTCAAATTTTAGTAAAACCTAATAATACAAATTAATTTAAACCATAAATTATTAAATACGTTTCGACTATAAACAAATAAACAAACGAAACGACAAAATTAAACACTTAAAACGTACTTACGATATTACATTAATTACAAACAAAATAATTAAATTAAAAAACTACTAATAACTTAAATAACTTATAACACTAATTATTACGAAAATATTAAAACAATACTATTTAAAATTAATTTTAAATTTACTCTTAAAATATATAAAAAATTACAAAAAAAAGCCACTTAATATTAAAGTAATTCTTACGACGGAACAATTTAAATAATTACATCAGGAAATAAAAACAAAACTTAAATTCGTACGAAATCAAATAAAAAAATATTATAACCAAAAACGGTTAAAAAAACTAACTTTTTCAAAAGGAAAAATAATCTACCTAATTACCAAAAACATCTAAATAAAACGTCCAAATAAAAAAATCGATTTCAAATATATCGGCCCTTATAAAATTATCAAAAAAATCTCAAATAACAACTACTATTTAGAATTACCATCAAAAATCAAACTTCATTCAATTTTCCACGTATCCCTATTCGAATTAACCGCAAAAACTATTAAGATACATACCAAACAAAATAAGGTAAAAATAAAAAATAAATTAAAATATAAAACAGAAAAAAATTTAAATATACGAAAAGTTAACGGACTTACTTAATATCTAATCAAATAAAAAATTTACCCCAATTCGGAAATCTCTTAAAAACCCGTTAAAAATCTTACCGGCGTCTAACGCTTACTAAAAAACTTTCACCAATAATACCACGTAAGTAAAATTCCTAATCGAAATCAAAAATAAAATTATTAAAAAAAAATTTAATCAAAATCAAAATCAAAAAAAAAGCCTTAAACCGTAACCGTTCGGCCTTTAATTATTCAACCTTCTCCTACTCCTCCAATTCATCTAGAAATTAAAAACCGCAATTTACCATCTTAACCCCCTTTTTATGAAAAAACTCTTACTAAGTACGAAAACGATTTAAACGAAATAAGGTTTCGTCTAAATAACGGAAAATAACTTCCAACTTCCCGCGAATATCCCGTAAACGCTCCCGAATTAAAGATTTTTTCCGTTTCAAACGCTCCATTTCGTTATTAATATTATTTAAAAATAATAAAAGAACGCCGGAACCGTTATAATATCTCTTTTTCAAAATGCAATTATCGCAACGAAACATATTTTCCGACATAATACAAACGTCGCCGATACGGAAACACGAAATATAAAGCATAACTTCGAAACCTAAATTAACAACAAAACGAACCAATGTTTCTTTCTTTTTTTTGCGATTACGTTCGGACATTTCTTTCTCCTTATAAAAACGCTATTTACGAAACTTAATTATACAACCCGATATCGTAAAAAAACGGACTTACTATTAAAAAAATTTTTCGGAACGAAAATTAAAAAAGGAAAAAATCGTATTACGAATCGACTAAAAAAGGGTTTCGGAAACGGTCGCGTTAAAACCGAAAATAAGACCTAAATAAGTTAATTACGTATCAAACTCCGAACCGCTCCCATAAAACGTAAAAGAACGCAATATATCTAAACAAAAAGCTTTAAATTACTCCCATAAAACGTAAGAAAGCGCAATACATTTAAACAGAAAGCTCCGAATCGCTCCCATAAAACGCAAAAAAACATAATAAGAATATATACAAATAAAAACCACCGGTTAAAATAACCTCAGCTTATAATATAACTTCGTTACCTAAGGCACCTTTAATATTACGAGACGTAACTAAATTACTTATTACTTTATTACTTAAATTTCTATAATACTTTGCTAACATAAACCCGTCGACTTAGGTTTAATAGTTGGTTAATTAGCCTAGCCGTTATACTAATTATAAGTATTTTTAAAAAATTATTTAAACTTTTTTTAAAAATTAGGTTAACTAATTTATTCATAAAATCGAATTAAAATAACTAAATTTTCTTATAAGGTTCATTCTTAATTATTTCGATACCGAAATATTACTATAGGTTTTTACCCTTTATAAAAGTATACCGTTTCCTAATTTATTAAATTAACTAATTAATATCGCTTTAATTTTTTTCGTAGTATGTTATATTAATATCGTCTATAAAAAAGAAATAAGTAGTTTTTAATAAATAAAATAATAAGGTTTATAAGAAATAAAACTAAATCTTAATTTATTAAACGTTTTAATAAAATCCTTTTACTATAATAAAGGTAATTTTCTTAATTTATATAATACCTTATTAAAAACGTTTTATTACGTTACGGATATTTTGAACGCATTTTTATATATACTTTGTAAACTAAGTTAGTATTAACGAAAACGTTTATAATGTTATACTGCTTAAGGTTTAAGTCGAATCTAACCGCGATAATAATTAAAGTTCGAAACTGTCTTATAGCAAATATAAATACGTATGTATTATTATACGCGTTTTTAAGTTGTTAATTACTTTATACGACGAAACGGGTCTTACACTTGTTACGGCACTAACAGTGCGGCTCCGCTTAGCTAACGTAACGCTATATATACGGAGGTACTTCGTACCTTTTAGATAATTTCCTTCTTTTCTTTTCCGTACAACAACAAGATACCTTACCCAGACCCAAAGACGTTTAACGCCGTGACAGCTTGTTACACCCCCTTTTATATATATAAAAAAACTCTTACGGTAGCTAAGCTTCGTCTTATCTCGTATCACCCTAGGTCCGTCGTTAACATGTCGTTATTTCGCTATGTTTTCCTTAAATATTCCAATATTAAAGGGCATTACAAATGTTAATACCCTAGCGTTTAAATAAACTTAAAGTAACGGCATAACGCCGTTATTACGACTTATTAATTCTTAAATTTTTTTAAAAAATTTTCTTTATTTAATTATTACTGCGATACGACTTATATACGATTTTACGCCGTTAGGAAAATTCCTTAAATTTAATAAATAATCTTAAAAATTTTTATAAGACGTTTTTATTATTTTAGAAAAAACTTATTAGTATTTCGAAAACGAACAATCTCTTTTACGGCGGCGTATTACCGATATAAAATAATTATTACAAAACGTAGAATAATTAATAAACGAAATTTACGAATTTCAGAATTAATAAATTATAATATAACGGTTAATAACCGAAATTAATTAATCAAAAAACTGTTTAATAACCGTAAAACAATTATTATAACAGGTTATAATTTTTATACTATATTAGTAATATTTACCAACATTTTGACGGGAACAAGCCTTAGTAATTACGCGTAATAAAACTTATACGTTTTACGGATTATTATTATTTAACCTTTTCTTAACTTTATTTTATTAGTAACTTAACCCGTTATTAACATAACGTAAAATTAACGCGTACGTAAGTTAAAACCTTTAATATTTAAAAAGATCGTTAAAAACGCGATAATTCGGTAGAAAAAATATATTAATTAATATTTTTTAATACGTTTTAAGTTTATTATAAATTAAAACACGTACTTACAGCTATCGAACCGTATTATGTACGCCGTTTAATACTTTTAAGGCGATATTTATTTCCGGATATGCGAAAAGGTAAATAAGGTAATAACGGAATTTTTAAATACTAGGGCGTAATCGTATAACTAACGTAACGTTAGTAATATGTTATTATTTTTCGACTAGGTTTATATTATCGTTAACGTATTAATATAAGCTTATAAGGATTTCCAGGTTTTAAAACAAGGTTTTATTGTTTTTATCGATTTTATTAATAATTTTATCCGGTTTATTAATTAAAACCAGTAATTACCCGCCTAACGCGTTATCGCCTTATAGCAAAAGCCTAATAAAAGGTTATAAAAAGCTTTCGTACCATAAGTGTAATATCTAAATCCCGAAAACGATAAGAGTTAAATATAACTATTTCAGGATTTATTTAATAATATAATAAACCGAATTTTTTATAGGTATATAACGAAAAATTACCCCGTTTAACGTATTAATACCGTAGCGTTAATTTAACCCATTTACGGTCCCGGATTTAAAACTTATGTAATTAAATGCCGTATTAATTAAAGGAAGCGGTTTTCGCGGTTTATTAAACGAAAAAAAACGGTAACGCTAATACAAGATAAATTTTTATATATATTATAAAAAAAGAGGATATTATTTTTCTATACGCTTAAACTGACGCTTACGATTTGAGGACGTTAATAGTGCGGTTATATTATAATAACGAAACGATAATACCGCGGAGTAAGAAAAAAATTAACTTTTAGGATAAATCGTAATTAAAGGCGCTTATCGAGTTATTAGAACAATAATAAAACCGATTTATATATACGTTTTATAAGTCTTAATATTTTTTTTTATTTTAAATATAATTTAGCAGTAATAATATATTACCAGCGCGGTTTGTAATAAATTACGGATCCTTGCTTATAAGATTCGTGAATAATAAGTTTGCGCGTAAAAAAGAATTGGTTTTATTTTATTTCTTAACCCCGTTAGTTTTAGTTTACGAACGGTATAATCGCGGGTTTTATTAATTTTATGTATACGATATAGTTTTATATAAGTTTTATTATTAAAAAAATTATATTATACTAATAACTTTTAAATAAATTTGATAATATCTTTTAAGCTACTTTAATTTTATTAATATAATCCTAATATTAATTAAATAATTAAAATTATACGTATCGATTACAAAACGTTGTCGGAATCTTTTACGTTATTTTTTTCTAAAAAAATTTTACTTAACCCTATTTAGTTATCTTATACCTATTACGCGAATAAATCTCTAGTAAAAATACGGTTATTTCGCGGAATTAATTTCTTAATATTTTATAAGATAAAAAATATTTTGATTAAGTTTATATCTTTAATTAGAATCATAACTTTTACGAATATTTTACGAGAAATCGCGGCGATATAAATTTAACGATTTTGCGCCAATAAAGCGCATCCTTAATATTTACTATAATTTTTCATAATATTTATATTTTAAATAATATTATTAATTTTATTATTATTTTATTATAATTACGAATTTTTTATAACTAAATTACAAAAACGTTTTAATTACGCCGCGTTATTGAAAAAAAAAATATATAAAAATATTTAAACGGTAAGTTATTTACGATAATAGCCGAAATCCTAAAAAAGTTATTACTAGAATAGTACGATTTTACGCGAATATTTATCTTTCGTAATGCTAACAAATTACCGTTATATTATTATGACACCACTGGTCGGACCTGAGAAAATGGTCTCTTAGCGAGACCATAAAACAGGACCCAAATGGGTCGAATTACGTAACATGGATTTATAAGGATTTAATAAATCCAGCTAAAATCACGATTATAGATTTATAAGAATTTACTAAACCTAGTTAAAATTACGAAAGGATATATATATTCGTTAACACCCATAAATAAATAATAATAGCTTATAATATAACTTCGTTACCTAAAATACCCTTAATATTACGAAACGTAACTAAGTTACCTTAATTACTTTATTACTTTAGGTTTAATAATTAATTAACTAACTTAACCGTTATACGTTGCAAGCTTTTATTTATTAATACCGTCAGACTTTAAGCAATATTTCGATAATATATTTACTAGCAAGCAGCCCGCTTATAAGATCCTCGAAAACAACAACATAAATTTTAAAGAAAAAGAGCAATCGCCTTTTTTAACTAAAAAAGAAGTTTTTTAATGATTGGGCTTTATAAACTAACGTATTAGCTAGCTTAAACGAAATAATTCAAAATTTACTTCGATATTTTAAGCCATTCGGACCCTTTTAAAATAAATACGATAAACGCCGGGAGGGGGAACCCGTTAACAAAAATTAATTCGTTCAAACGGCATTTATTAAAAAATCTGAAAAAATATTAAAACCTTTTACACTTAAATCTTTTAATAAAACATTTATTAAGTTACAGTTATTTTTTACTTAATATCGATCGTATTACGGGTATTTCCTAATTCGACTCGTTATGTTAATTTTACGAATTAACTTTGCCGTTAAACGATTTTTAAATTACGCGGTTACTTAATTTCAACCTGCTATAAGGAAATATATTACGGTACCCTTAAAATAATAGAACCCGGAGGTAATATAAGTTTATAGCAACTATAAAAAATTCAAGCAAACCCTTTTAAAAATTTTCGGAATAATAAACGAAAAAATTAAAATAAAAATCAAGATTTAACAATTACAATCAAAAGGGTTTGCCTCCAGTTATAGCAACGAATTAATCCAACTTTTATTAAAACTTAATTAAGAACAAAAAACGCTAATAGCCCGATTTTTCGACGGATTAAAAAAAAAGTCCAAAAAGAATTATTCTAAAAAAATCGACCAAAGTATTTGACCGATTATATTACAATAGCAGTAAAAATTAACGACCGACAGTACGCTTAGCAAACTTATAACGTCAAAAAAAGAAACGATAATAAATCACGCTATAACGCTAACATTAGCGTACCTCGACGATAAACACATCTTATAGTACTAAGCCCGGGCCCATAAAACTCAGGAATATTCAACGACGAAACTAAAAACAAGTCGAATATTGGAACTACGACAAAATAGGCCACAGGGCCCCTAAATGCAAGTCACCAAAAAAACCTCGACAAAACAAACCATGAACTCCAGTACCCACAGAACAACTATTAAACCATAAGGAAAGAAAAACTCTTGCCGTAATACGACGAAGAAAAAATCTCGCTAAACTCTTAAACCAGAAAACGCAAAACCCACAATCGGTTTCACGGACACACTAAAAGAAAAATTAACGACGACTATCCTAGACGATAAAAGAATAACTACAAAAACATTAAAAATGAACGGAAAACGTTTTATTTACAAACGCATTATACGCATAATTAAAAAAGCTTTAATTTCCTAACCAAATAGGCAAAAATAAGCAAAATAAGTAATAATACCGATATCTTCGTATTATTAACCCACAAAAAAATATCGATCAAAAAATAGCCCTATATAACTGGCCTCCCGGAAGGCGATATCCATAAGGGGATCCCTTTTACTATTTTAAATAATATAACCATCAAATAAAGAAAAAACTGGTTCGGAGTATAATTACGAAATATTATCAATAAACTATTACCAAACTACAAATACAAATTACATATATAACAAACTTTAAGAAACGACAGACACTCGAACATAATATAAAATAATATCTTAGTCCAGAAAATATAATTACGAAATATATCACTAAAAAATTATTCGAAATACAAAACGATTATTTTAAAAACTTCGAAATTTAAATATAACGGTAACGCAATTATATATAAAAACTTGGATAATAAATTAAAGAACTACAAAAAAAATAAAACTATAATAATAATATATATAGCAAATATGCCCCGAAATCGATCGATTACAAATACGAAAACAAAACCCAAAAAGCAAGGGCCGCTTATAAAAAAACCGCAGGATAGCAAAACCCCTAAAAATTTACAAAAACTCCCTAAAAGGGCTTTAACAACAATAAAGACAAAAGATAACGCCATTATTTTAAAAATACGAATCGGAACATACTGGTATACCGCTATAGTAAATAACGAAACTTTAAGCGGTAACTATATTATACCTAAAAAATAAACCGATTCAAATTACCGTAAAAATATTAAAAAAATCCTTATATCGCGAACACCGCCAAAAATTAACTATTCCTTTACGATAATAAAAAAGTTATACGCGAAATTAATGATTTTGATACTTTTGCCTTAGAAAAATATATAATAATTAACTTCGATATCGTACCGTTAAGGAATTATAATATAATTTTAAGAAAAATATAATTACAATAATATAACTTTTTAATCGATTAAGAAATTAATTAACTAAATATTTTTTCATAACTTAACGATAAATATAAAATAAAACGACAAAGGTTTTAACACTTAATCAAAAATGGCAACAAATATCGGTATAAAAGTACGATAAACACCTTATTACCCACGAGAATACGATATAAAAAACAATAGATATCATAAAAAAATACGACGCATTATTATTACCATTAAAACGAAGTTATAATAATTAAATAACGATTTATAATAACAACCCCAAAAATTAAAAAAGCTAATTAATATGCTACCATAATATCACAAATATGAACGTTTATTATGAAAAAAATTAAAAATAAAACTACCAAAATATAACGAATAAAACTATAAAATTATTTTACAAAAAAAAGCATTTACCAAGTTTTATCCTATTTATAACCTTAACGAAGTAAAATTATATACGCTTAAGAAATACCTGGAAAATCGATTCAAAAATAAATAAATTCGATTATCTAAATTATTTACTAATTATCTTATATTTTTCGTATTAAAAAAAACGGAAAATTACGACTAGTTATAAATTACCAGTAACTTAATAACGTTATTATTAAAAATCGAATATTATTACCGTTAATTAACGAAATAAACAATCGCTTTTATAAAGTTTAATAATTTATTATTTTCGATCTTAAAAATGGATATAACCTAATTCGAAATAAAAAAAGTTACAAATAAAAAATAATATTTCGAATTATATACAGCCTTTATAAATATCTTATTACCTCCATAAAACTTACTAATATACCCGTTACCTTTTAACGTATAATTAACCACGTTTTTAAAAAGTACCTCGACGTTTTCGTCATATATTACCTTAACGATATTTTTATTATTTTCAAAAGTTAAAAAATAATACGAAAAATACATCCATAAAATATTATAGCTATTCCAAAATACTAACGTACTAATTAACGCGGAAAAAAACTAGTCTTATATACAAAAAGTTAAATATTTAAATTACATTATTATTCCCGAATATATCAAAATAAACCCTAAACAATCGTTACAATACGGAATTAGGCATAACCTATTATAGTTAAGAAAGTATAAACCTTTTTTAAATTCGTTAATTACTATTGAAAATTTGTTAAAAATTTTAACCGGGTAATAATACTTTTAAACAAATTTATAAAAAAAAAGAAAAATTTTAATAAACGCTAAAAACGGAAAAAACTTTCTAATAAATTAAAAATATTATTATAAATTAATTAATATTAATTATATACGATCTTAATCGCTTCATAAAATTAAAAATTAACGTGTTAAATTATGTTTTAAATGTAATAATCGGATAACGCAATAATTAAAACATATTATACCTTATTACTTTTTTTTATACAAATTATAAAAACTCGAATTACGTTACGTTATTTTTAATAAAGCATTTTTGGTTATTATTAAAATATTTCATAAGTTTAAGCGTTTCCTTAAAAATACTTAATATTAAGTTAAAATTTATATAAATTACAAAAATCTTACCTGATTTATTACGATTCGAAAATTTACAGTATAATAATTTCGTTATACGAAAAAGTTAACAAAATATAACTTTATTATTATTTATAAAAAAAGTTCAAAAAATAAAAAAGCTAACGTCCTTAAGAAATAACTAAATTTTTTTAAAAAAAAAAACCAATTAAAGTTAATTACGTAATTTTCGATATTATTATCAAAAAATACCTACGCCCGCGATAAATTACGACGATACGGGCAACACCTTAAAATATATATCAAAAAATTAAAACATATAATAACAACTTACCCAAAAAAATAAACAAATTACAAATCTTAAAAAAATAAAAAAAAAACCTAATATGAAAAATATACGAACATTTATTATATAAACACCTAGGGATTTACCAAACCTTAAAACGCTTTTAACACATATATAATGCCCTTAAAATGAAAAATAAAATACAAAAAATCAAACGTTAATACGACGTTTATACCAGAACAAAAATATAATAATATAAACCCTATAAAAAACTACAACTTTTACCAATCGTAAAACGATTATAGGATTCCATTACGATAAATTTCATTACCAAACTTTTTTTATCAAAAAGTCTAACCACGGGCATATATTATAACAACATCTTCGTAATCGTTAACCGATTTACCAAATTTCCCTATTTTTTACAATATAATAAAAATATTAACGCCGAATAAATAATAGATATTTTCTTTAAAAACATTTTTAATATATATAGGTTACCATATAAAATAATTTTAAATAAAAGGAATATAATTACTTTTAAGTTTCAACAAAACCTAATAATATAAATTAACTTAAATTATAAGTTATTTAACGCCTTTCAACCTTAAATAAATAAATAAATAGAACGATAAAACCAAATACTTAAAATTTACTTACGATATTACATAAATTACGGATAAAATAACTGGGTTAAAAATTACTAATCGCTTAAATAATATGTAATACCAATTACTATAAAAATATTAAAATAATTCCGTTTATAACAAATTTCGGCTTTATACTAAAACCTTATATATGACGGCTAGGCTAATTAACCAACTATTAAACCTAAGTTAACGGGTTTATGTTGGCAAAGTACTGTGAGAAATTAAGCAATAAAGTAATAGATAACTTAGTTACGTTTCGTAATATTAAGGGTGTTTTAGTTAACGAAGTTATATTATAAGCTATTGTTATTTAAGTACGAACTTACGGGCGTATATATTTTTTAATTGCTTTTTTCTAATCCAACGGAGTAGTTCGGATTTTTTTGTTAAAATGCATATTGTTTTTTTTTTTTGATCCGATAAAGTAGTTCGGATCTTTTTATTTAAATGTATATTGTTTTTTCGTGATTGATTTATTTGGGTTTTGTTTCGGTTTTAGCTCGACCGTTTCCGCGATTTTTCGTGGTTGGCTTATAATACGATTTTCTTTTTTTTTAAATTTTCGTTCCGAAAATTTTTTTTCTGAAGGTAAGTGTTATTTTTTTATCATATCTAGCCGTGTTAATACATTTCGCAAGTTTTGTGTTTAAAAGGAGAAGGTGGTATTAGAATATAATTAAAGAGAAGAAAAAAAGGTATTGGTTCATTTTATCGTTAATTTTAGTTTTGAAGTTATGCCGTGCTTTTTTTGTTTTCGTGCCGGGGATAAATGCGTTATGTCCGAAAGCGTATCCCGTTATGATAATTGTATTTTCAAAAAACGATATTGCGACGGTTTTAGTATTTTTTTAACTTTTCTGAATAATATTAATAGCGAAATAGAACGTTTGAAGTTAAAGGAATTTTTAGTTCGTTAGCGGTTGCGGGATACTTAAGGGGAGCTGGAGGTTATTTTTCGGCGTTTGGACGAGATTTTGTTTCGGTTGGACCGTTTTCGCACTTAATAAAAATTTTTTCGCAGGAAAGGAGTTAAAATGGTAAATCGTAACCTTTAATTTTTAGACGAATTAAAGGAATAGGAAAAGGTTAAATAGCTAAAGGTTGAACGGTAACGTTTTAAGTTTTCCTTTTTTGTTTTTATTTTTAATTAATTTCTTTTTTTTAACCTTATTTTTAATTTTAATTAAACGTTTTACTTTCGCGACGTTGTCGATAGAAATTTTTTAGTAAACGTTAAACGCTTATAAGGTTTTTAATAGGTTTTTAAAAATTTCCGAATTAGGGTATTTTTTTTATTTCGTATTTTTGTTTATTTTTTATTTTTATTTCGTTTTGTTCGGTATGTATTTTGATAATGTCCGTAGCTGATTTGAGTAAGGATACGTAAAAGATTAGATGGAGTTTAATTTTGGGTAACAAATTTAACTGATAGTTATCGTTTGAAATTTTCTTAATAATTTTATAAAAAACGATATATTTAAAATCGAGTTTTTAATTTAGTCGTTTGGTTTGGATGTTTTTAGTAATTAGGTAAATTATTTTTTTTAAGAAAATTAATTTTTTTAACCGTTTTTGGTTATAATGTTTATTTATTTAACTACGTACGAACTTAAGTTCCGTTTTTATTTTCTGGTGTTATTATTTAAGTTATTTTGCTATAAAGGTTACTTTAATACTAAACGGTCCTTTTTTTTATAATTTTTTGTAAATTTTTAAAATAAATCCAAAATTGGTTATAGATAATGTTATTTTAATACTTTTATAGTAATTGGTATTATAAGTTACTTAAGTTATTGGTAATTTTTTAACTTAATTATTTTGTTCGTAATTAATATAATATCGTAAGTACGTTTTAAATATTTAATTTTGTCGTTTTACTTGTTTATTTGTTTATGGTCGAAACGCGCCAAATAATTTATAGTTTAAGCCGATTTGTGCTATTAAATTTTGCTAAAATTTGAAGGTAAATATGGTTTTTTTATTTAAAATAATTTCGTAAGATAATCCATATACGTTAAAAATGTTTTTTAAAAAAATATATGTTATTTATTCGGCGTTTGTATTTTTATTATATAATAAGAAATAAAAAAGTTTTGTAAATCGGTTAACGATTATAAAAGTGCTATCGTAATATATGCCCATAATTAAGTTTTTTGATAAGGGAAGTTTGGTAATAAAATTTATCGTGATGGAATTTTATGGTTGTTTTGCGATTAATAATGGTTGTAATTTTCTATAAGGTTTATATTGTTATATTTTTATTTTGGCGTATATACCATATTATTATATTACTTTTTATATTTTTTTTTATTTTTAGAAAACAATAAAACCGTCGTAGTTTTTTTAATATTTTTTTAATATTTAAATACTTATGTAAGGCGTATTCGTATATTTCCTATATAAGGTGTTTTTTGTAATTTTTAAATATTTATATAAATAGTAAGTTATTTATGTTTTGTATATGTATATTAAAGTTTCGAATTGTTTTATACATATTAAGTGTTGTAATTGTAGCGATTCGTCGTAAACGTAGATATTTTTTTATAGTAATGTTAAAAATTGTATGGTTAATTTTAATTGTTTTTTTTTCTAAATCCGGTTATTTGCTAAGTATATCGGCTTTGCCGTTTTCGGAGTTTTTCCGATAAATGATAATAAAATCGTATTTAGTTAGTTTTTTTGCGCAATGAAATTGTCGTATTGTAAGTTTTTTAGTCGTAATAAACCGGGTAAAATTTTTATAATCCGTGTAAATTTTAACTTAATATTAATTACTTTTAAAAAAAATGTTTAAATTCGTGAAATATTTTAATAATAACTAAAAACTTTTTATCTGGGATAATATATCGTAATTTAAGTTTTTATAATTTATAAAATTAAAAAGTATTAAGGTATAATATACCTTAATTATTTCGTTATTCGATTATTACGCCTAAAGTATAATTTGACGTATCGGTTTTTAACTTTATTAAGCGATTTAAATCGTATATAATTAATATTAATTAATTTATAATTATTTTTTTAAATTGTTAAAACTTTTTTTCCGTTTTTAGTATTTTTTAAAAAAAAATTTCCGTATAAATATGTTAAAAGGTATGGCTATTCGGTTAAAATTTTTGATAAACTTTCGATAATAATTAACAAATCCGAGGAAGGTTTGTATTTTTTTAATTATAGTAAGTTATATTTATTTTCGTATTATAGCGATTTTTTTAGGGTTTATTTTAATGTATCTAAAAGTAATAATATTATTAGATATTTAATTTTTTATATATAGAATTAACTTTTTTTTGCGTTAATTAATAAGTTAACGTTTTAAAGTAATTATAATACCTTATGAACGTATTTTTCGTATTACTTTTTAAGTTTTAAGTAAATAAAATTATCGTTAAAATAATATACGATAAAAATATTAAAATATTTCTAAAAAAACATAATTAATTATACGTTAAAAAATAATAAGTACGTTAGTAAGTTTTATAAGGGTAACGAGGTATTTATAAAAACCGTATTTAATTCGAAACGTTATTTTTTATTCGTAGTTTTTTTTGATCCGGATTAAATTATATCCATTTTTGATATTAAAAGTAGTAAATTATTATACTTTATAAAAGCGATTTTTTAATTTACTAATTAAAAGTAATAATATTTAATCCTTAATAATAATATTATTAAATTACCGGTAATCCATAATTAGTCGTAATTTGCCGTTTTTTTTAGTACAAAAAATATAAGGTAACTAACTGGTAATTTAAATAACCGAATCCATTTCTTTAAGTCGATTTTCTAGGTATTTTTTAAACATATATAACTTTATTTTATTAAAAATGTAAATGGGGTAAAATTTAATAAAAACTTTTTTTAAGAATAATTTTATAATTTTATTTATTATATTCGGGTAATTTCGTTTTTAATTTTCTGTTAAATAGTTTTTGGTATTTATGGTATTATGGTGGTATATTTGTTAATTTTTTGATTCCGGGGTTAGTTATTATAAATCGTTATTTAATTGTTATAATTTTGTTTTAATAGTAGTAATAATATGTCGTATTTTTCGATAATGCCTATTTTCTTTTTTATATCGTATTTTTTTAGGTGGTAAGGTTTTTGTTATATCTTTATGCCGGTATTCGTTATTATTTTTGATCGAATGTTAAGATGTTTGTCGTTTTTCTTAATATTTGTCGCTGGGTTGTAAAACGAATTTTACCTAGCTAGTTATTTAGTTGATTAAGCGGTTATATTAGCGTAATTATGTTATTTTTAAAATTATATCGTAATTCCCTAGCGGTATAATGTCGAAATTAATAATTATATATTATTTTAACGTAATAGTTTTGAGGTAATTAATTTCGCGTATAATTTTCTTATTATCGTAAAAAAATAGTTAACTTTCGTCGGTGTTTGTAATATAAAGGTTTTTTTTATATTTTTATGGTAATTTAAGTTGGTTAATTATTTTAGGCGTAATGTAATTATTTTTTAAAGTTCCGTTGTTTATTATGGCGATATACTAATATGTTCCGAGTCGTATTTTTAAAGTGATAGGATTATTATTATTTTTTATTATTGTTAAAGCTTTTTTTAGGAATTTTTTTTTATTCGGGTTTCGTTTTCCCGCGGTTTTTTTATAAAAGGTTTAGTTTTTTAGGTATTTTTGTTCGAATTATTGGGTTCGTTTTTTGAAATTGTTAATTTAATTCCGTAATTATTTGGTAATATATTATTATTATTCAGTTTATTATTTTAATTTGTTAATACGTACTGTATATCGTTTTATATTGTTATTAAATTACGTTATTCGTAATTTTTTATTTTTTTATTTTTTTTAATTAGAGAATTTTTTCCGCTTATAATCGTATTTCCTAATTTTATTAGGTAAATTATTTTTCTATAACATAGACCGTATTTTATATAAAGGTATTTTTATTATTTCCCTATAAATTTTTTATAAGTTAAATAAATTCCGTTAAAAAAATTTTTTTTTTGGGTTTATGGTGATAGATAATTTAAGGTGGAGGTCGGCGATTTGTTATCGTATAGCCAAATTAAGTTTTTTTTAAGGTTGTTTTATTTTTTAAGTCGTATGTATATTATTCGTAATAGCAAAAAGGGTCCCGTTGTAGGTATTGCTTTTTTAAGGGCTAATTTTATAAGGTTATTTTTTAATCGATTTTTTCCCTAGAATAGATGGTATAAAGATATTAGTATTATTATTTATCGTATTTATTTTTTCCAGTTTTATTTGGGAAGTTAAATCCTTTTCGTATTATCCGTGTGATGCGTTTATAAATAAATCGTTTCCATTTTTTATAACCTGAATCTTGTTTTCGTTTATGGATATTTGAAATATTAAGGTAAATAGTTTTTGTTTATCCCTGGTGTGTTTTTAATTATTTTTTTATCGTTTACAATAGCCGTCGTTAATATCGTTTTTGTTATGTTTTCGAGATTAGTTATAGATTTAAGTTAGAAAGTTTTGGAAAGTTTTTTCTCTTTTATATTATGGCGAAAGTTTTCTTTTTTTTGTTGGATAGTTGTTTAATGGGTACCAGGGTTTATGGTTTGTTTTATCATATTTTTTAGGTGATTTGTATTTAGGGGCCTTATAATTTATTTTGCCGTAATTTTAGTATTTAATATGTCGTTTATTTTGTTATTAAATTATATTAATTTCCATGGGTTTTGGTTTTGTTTTATGGGATATGTTTTGTCGTTGAGGTGTACTGGTGTTAATATTATATCGTGGTTTATAATTGTATTTCTTTTTAGCGTTACGAGTTTGCCAAGTATATTATCGGTTATCGATTTTAATTATTATCGCGATGTAATCCGTTAAGTATTATGGTTGATTTTCTTTTAAATAGTTTTTTTTTGAATTTTTCGTTTTAAACCGTTAAAAAATTAAGTTATTAATGTTTTTTATCTTTAATTAAGCTTCGAAGAAAGTTAGGTTAATTCGTTGCCGTATTTGGAGGCAAATTTTTTTTTTCGCAATTACTAAATTGTTATTTTTGTTTTCGTTTTTCGTTTATTATTTTAAAAGTTTTTGAAATATTTATTCGAACGTTTTATAATTACGGTAAATTCGTATTATTTTAAGGTTTTGTTATTTTAAACGTATTATAACGTATTTTCTTATAGTAAGTTTAAATTAGGTAGCCGTATAACCCGAAAATCGTCCGGCCGCAAATTTAATTCGTACCGTAAAAGCGGTAAATCGTATTAGGAAATATCTAAAATACGAGCGATATTGGATAAGGAATAATTATAACTTAATAAACGTTTTATCTAAAGGTTCGGGTTTAAAAAGTTTTAATATTTTTCCTAGCTTTTTATTAAAAACCAATTAAGTTACCATTTTTTAAAAAATTTACCGTATTTGTTTTAAGAAAGTTCTAATAGCTTAAAATATTATAATAAGTTTTACGTTATTTCGTTTAAATTGGGTAATACGTTAATTTACGAAATCTAGGCGTTAAAGGATTTTTTCCTTAATTAAAAAAAGCGTTTGTTTTTTTTCGTTTAAGTTTATATTATTATTTGTAATGATTTCGTAAGCGGGTTATTTATTAATAAACGTATTATCGAAATATTACTTAAAGTTTGACGGTATTATGAAATAAAAACTTGCAACGTATGACGGTTAAGTTAATTAATTAATTATTAAATTTAAGTCGATAGGTTTATATTAATAAAGTATTGTAAGAAATTAAATAATAAAATAATAAATAATTTAGTGACGTTTCGTAATATTAAAGGTATTTTAAGTAACGAAGTTATATTATAAGCTGTCGTTATTTAAGTACGAAATTACGGGCGTATATATCTTTTAGTTGTTCCCTTTTAATCCGACGGAGTAGTTCGGATTTTTCTGTTAAAATGTATATTACTTCTTTTTGATCCGATGGAGTAGCTCGGATCCTTCTGTTTAAATGCATATTGCTTCCTCGTGACTAACCCACTTGGGTCCTGTTTCGGTCTTAGCCCGACCGTTTCCGCGACCTTTCGTGGTTGGCCCATAACATTATAAAAAAATAGAAAAGAAAAACTACTTAATACTAAAATAATTCTTACGTTAAAACAACTTAAACAATTACACCAAAAAATAAAAATAAAACTTAAGTTCGTATGAAACTAAATTAAAAAAAATATTATAATTAAAAACGATTTAAAAAACTAACCTTCGCAGAAAAAAAAAGTTTATCTAATTACTAAAAATATCTAGATAAAACGTCCTAACCAAAAACTCGACTTTAAATACATCGGCTTATACAAAATTACTAAACAAATCTTAAAAAACAACTATTAATTAAAGTTACCACCCAAAGTTAAACTTTATCTAATTTTCCATATATTCCTATTCGAATTAACTACGGACACCATTAGGGTACACATAAAACAAAACGATATGGAAATAAAAAACGAACAAATATACGAAACAAAAAAAATTTTCGACATAAAGAAAAAAAACGGACTTATCCAATATTTGATCAAATAAAAAAATTACCCGAACTCCGAAAATATTTAAGAACTCGCGAAAAATGTTATAAATGCCTAACAATTACTAAAAAACTTCTACTAATAGCGAAAACGCCCAAAATAATGTCTTAATTTAAACTATTAACAGAAAAATACCTAACTAAATCGTTAAAAGGTAATCCTTAAAAAACCACCGCCTCGAATTCGGCAACCAAACGATTTTTTTCCTCCTTTTTTTTCCGGCCCTTTAACTCGTTTAAACTTTTTACATTTTAGCAAATTAATTTAACGTCTTTCTTACGGAAAAGGATTTATTATTTCTTATTACGGATTAAACGAAAAATCTGCTTTAAAATCTCGGCTATCTTATTTCGGATATTATTGCGTAATTAAAAAAGGCGCTTTTAAATAACTTTTTTTTCACGGTCTAAGCGATTTTTAATACAACTAATACTTTCGAAAAAGTTAAAAAAATCGTTAACCTATCGTAACGTCGATTATAATAACGAACGTATTATTCGTAACATTTAAAATCTTTAATTATAATACACTTAAATCTTTTCTCAAAATAAGAAATATACGGTATAACTTTAAAATCGAATTTAACAATATAAAAAATAAATAAAAATAACACTTTCTTTTTGGTTAAAACGATTACGAGATTTATGATTAGCAATACGGCCTAACATAATAAAAAAAAGATTTACCGAAAAATCTTCGAAACGAAAATTTAAAAAAAGGGGATCGTGTTATAACATTACTAATCGGATCTCGGAAAATAATCTCTTAGCGAAACTATAAAACAAGACCCAAATAGGTCGAACCACGTAATATAAATTCATAAAGATTTTATAAATCTAACTAAAATTACGATTATAAATTTATAAGAATTTAATAAATCTAGTTAAAGTTACGATTATAGATTTATAAGGATTTAATAAATCTAGTTAAAGTTACGATTATAGATTTATAAGGATTTAATAAATCTAGTTAAAATTACGAAAGAATATATATATTCGTTAGCACCCGTAAATAAATAACAACAGCTTACAATACAACTTTGTTACCTAAGAGACTTTTGGTATTACGAAACGTAACTAAGTTACCTTAATTACTTCATTGCTCAGTTTCTCATAATATTCTGCCAATATAAATCCGTCGCCTTAGGTTTAATAGTTGGTTAATTAGCCTAACCGTCACATATATTAACTTTTTTATTACAAAATCGAATTATTTCCAGGCTAAACGTTATTATATAACCGTATGTAAATTATGTTATTATACGAATTACTGGTTATACGAAAATATATAAATAATTTTTTAAACAAAAGATTTATCCGATTTAATAATTTTTTCGCAGTTACCTTTATTTTATTCATAAAAAAACTGGAAAGCAGAATTCGTAATTATGTAAATTACTGCGGTTTTAATAACGTTACGGTAAAAAATTATTATCTTATTTTTTTAATTCGTAAATCTTTGAATTTTTTTTAATCGGTATAAATATTTACGAAGTTCGATATTATTATAACGTTTAACCGTTTACGTATTATTTAAAAAAACGAATAAAAATAAGTTTTATAATTTAATTCCGTTTATTCTAATATTTCGTCGTAAAATTTAGTATAATAAACGCTTTAAATTTATTTCAATATTATATAAATTATATTTTGTTTAACTTTCTAAATAAATACGTTAACGTACTACATAGACGAACTATATACACAAACGAGCTGTACACTTTTTTCATCATTTTTATTTTTTAACTTTAATTACTTATTATTTAACAACTACAACATGGAACGGCTCATAAAAAAAACGAGAATAAACCTAGCCGTTAAGATTAAAAAACGAAACCCTAAACTTAATTTTTAAAAACTTGGTTCTATCTATCAAATTTCATTTACTACCTTAACAACGCAAGTTAACGGCAAATACGCCCGGTCCGATACCGTACCCAGTTTGTAAAAACTAACGCCGATTGAAAAAAAATCAATTATTAAATAAATTTATAACCTAAATACGGGAACGTTTCCTATCTAACGTAAATATATTAAAAATATAACCAATTTGCTACTTAGGTAATACGACGCGGAACGCATCGGGGTTAACGTGTTGGGTTATAATAATTAACGGCACGATTACGTCAAATTTACGTCCGTTAACGTAAGCCGCGAAATCTTAATACGCTTTATCGCATTTCGTTTTTTCAATCGTATTATCTTTGTTGCCGGTTTACCGACTTTTTCGCCCTTATGACCGCCATTATGTTATTTTTAACGTACCTTAATAACTACCTTATTTATAACGAACGCGGCGTTACCTTTTAACTTACGTATAACGTACTCGCGAACTAACGTCTTAACGACCTCGCTATAATAAAAAAGGGTTTTAACAATATATGTTACGTTAGCCGTTTAAATATAAACGTATTAAACTAGAAAAATGCTAACCTATTTCGATGGTTACTTGCGATCGAGGCCGAGGCCATTAATAGAAAAATTTATCTTGCCGAATGCTTAAATAAGCAAGGATCTAAAGGCTTATATAGGAAAAAGGATGATAGTGGTTTGTCTAAGGGCACCGAGCAGTAATCCATAAGAATTGTGAGCAGTTGAGGTGATTTTCTGAAAGGGCTTGGTTTGTGGCCCTAGGATTGCAGGAACAAAGCAGGAAGCAGCTATATCTGGCTGCTCCCCCCCCCAGATTGCAGATGAGTAGGAACCAAGAATCAAGACACCTAGCCCACAGATCAAGTGCAACACATCTGCCGACAAGAATAAACATTCCTTACTTTGGACTAATCAAGATTATTCGCGGGTGCCTTGCCCTTAAGGAAAGTTTCACAAGCCAGTTATATCTTTAATCTTAACAACAAGGCCCCGCACAAAATAATCTACGTAGCTGGAAGGGCGAGGAAGGCCCACCCAGTCAAGGCGACAGCGTCTCGCATATCACGCCTAGCAATGTCCGCGACAACACCCCTTCGAAAATGGCAGCCACGAACCAGGAGTTAACCTCTTCGAATTTGCGACAACACATTGGCAGCTGGCCATCGGCTCTTATACGGATACCAAACCTCCAGTCGACAAGTGACAGCAACAGTACTGGTGAACCTACTACCTGTCAAAAATGAAGGGGGTATCCAACCGCATCATCACCACCCTTCGCAACGCAGTTAACGCCAGTCCTATATCCACCTCAGCAGCAATTGACGCCACCAGACTTTACAGGAGCGTTTGGTGATTTGTTCTTGCAAGGCGTTGATACCAGCTTCTGCGACAATGGTCACGGCTGGGCGGATTGGCAAATAGGACCGTCTGCTTAAAAAAGGGGCTAAAGCAGCCGGATGCCAGCAATGCCAGGACAGTAGAAGAAAGTACTCATGATCAAATCTCAGGAACAGCGTCGGTAATGTAATTTAATCATGGATCCATCTACTCTGTGGCCAAGCAACTAGCGAAAGTTGGGAGCGGCTTGCTAGATGTAAGTGAGCTGCAAATTCTCCCAGCCGAACCAGAACGGTTAAGATCTGCCAATGGCTCCTCCATCTCGGTAAAAGCTTCGCCGCGCTTAAAGATGCAGCGTCCATGCTAATGCCCCCTCTCCAGAGATCCGTCTCCTAGTCCTTCCCATATACCTCCCACCGCACGGCTCTAATACGCAGTGGCTAAGCAGACGACGACCAGGCCCACCGATTCCGACATGTTCAGAACAAACCCTGTTCTCAACCATTAGTCTAGCTTGTAAACTCGGGGGCCGTAAACCGTGTGATTGTGCCACTAAGCGCTACGGCGCTCAGTGCCATATTTTCCCTAATAATTACGACCGCAAGCCGCCCATGAGCGCAATGAGCATTTTCCGTGAGAAATTTATCATCCATTAACCTTGCTCGGGGCCAGCCAATAACATTGCTGCGTAAAGAAAAAGCAGAAAAAGCGATGGAAAGTGGCTCACAGCTGCTTTGCCCCTGGGATACACAGGCAGGGCATGCTCGACCATGTAAGACGAGGCACTTGTCGTCATGACGATACTCCCCTCGACCCCGCGCCGTCGCATATCGCTCCATGCCAGCTTAACAAAGTTAAGAACGGCTCCGTAATTAACGTCGATGATCAACCAGGAAGGCAGCGGCAGCCTTACTTCTCCATCCAACAGGTCGTCGAAGTAGCTCGTATGCTGTTCCTCGGACGCGCCTACGTTAACAATGGCAATATCGACCTGTCCAATTGTGTCGAAAAACTGCCGGCAGATCCGCCCATAAGGCGATATCACATTTGTGGTACTGGATAAAGCCTTGCTCGCGGGCCAAATCGGACTCCGCCCCTGTCTTAATGTCGAGGATGTGAACCGTTGCCCCATTGGCGGCCATGATTTTCGCTGCAGCGAGGCCTATGCCCGAGGCGGCACCTGTAAGGAGTATACCGTAAGTCTTGGCCGCTCGCGGGTCAGTTGATGTGAGCAGGATATTTTATGAATGCACCCCGGTAATGATGGCCACTTTGCCATCCTGTCTCGGATGGAGTCAATCGTAATTTTAGGGGAGGCCATCGAGACTCTGATATATATAACACGCACCGGGTGTGAAGGGGCGAAAGGCAAACCCCCTCCCTGCCTCTCTCTTGTACGTATGATTACATTTAGATTATCCATATATCCTATTACAGCACCAAAATAACCGGCCTTGCCAAGTTCCGCCAACAGACCCGGACAGTTCGGCGGAATGAGTCTTGGACGGACAAGCCGAGGAGACAAATTAATTTGGAGACAAATCCGCCCAGAGGACCAAGAACGACGGCCATAAATTCTTGGCGGGTCAAGCATATCCACGTTCGTTCTGCACATCCTTACCCCTTTAATGGACATATTGAACCTGGACATGTCAACTTCTCGGCGCATGAAACCCTAATGATGCATATCAAGCCTCTGAACTCAAATAACGAGATCAAGAGATCATTGTAAGATGGTCACGCATAAGCTTTGGAGACGGGTCAGATGTGGCGTGGCTAATCATAAGTATACAATGCTACGGAACTACGTGATGACTTAAGGAAGTTGATGACTGATACGGACATATCTCCTGATTTGAGCAATGCCCGTATATTTGCGGATGGAGTAAAGGTGGAGATAATGGTTGACGGGAAAGCTAGCCGGCCTTTAATTTTGCGTATCATTATTACCTGCCTCGTCTCGAAGAAGTTGATGGAATTATGACACGGATCAGGATGGTACGAGCGCCTTCTGATTATAAGTATCTAAGAAGGATTTGCATGAGAAACCGAATAGGGGGACCTTAGATGTGTCGACTTATATAAAGAATATTCCTACTTCTTCGCCACCTCGAATAGGGGTAGCCCCACTCTTCCCGGAGCTAAGCTCCGGATTCCTAGATTATATCACAGCATATAAGCAACAGACTTATATCAAAATTAAGGTGACATTTGTCAGCGCAACTACATCCGATGCGTTTGTTTTGTGATTATTTACTCCTAAAAAGAGGTGTTTCAAAATGCCGTTTTCGCTGGGGTTAATACACCTAGAATTTCGTCCAACTTCCCGGGACACTCATTTAACTCAGTCTGATCGAACATCTCTCGCAGCCCCTTCACAAATCCCATAAAGTCTTATATCCTAACCCTAAGAGTTGCACAATTCTCATTTCACGATCTACGATATCCTCGACAGCAAACTTGTCAATATGAATGTTGTATTTCAGGTCAAAGGCAACCCAACGCCGCTGAAACGAAACAGTTAAAGCGGAACCAAAGGGGTAGTAGTTATCCGATTCTCATAACGCTCAACACGATCTCGGGCAGCAACTTGGCAATCCGATCGGCGTTAAACATAAACAAGATAAAGCGATCCGGGCGCGTGCAACAACCGTCCGGGCAATGGCTCACGCTTTCCAAGCTTCCCCGGGCACTCTTATACCTAATCAAGCAGCCAACTATATTAATCCCTTTGGACGAGCTATCCCCAGTAGGGGTAATCTCAAAAACTTCTGCCCCATTTGCAAAACTAAATAGGCTGGAATTCAAACGCTAAAAGCAACCACAGTTACCAGCGGGCCCGCATTCTATTCCCTTTCGGTAACAATCTTAACTACCTAAGGATTACTCCGTCCCAAAAAGATGCCGAAGAAGCTCGAGGGGCTATCCATCCCTTCACAAAAAAAGAAAGTCCGTAGGCGAATCGCCCCTAAGCCTTAAAGCTTAACCAAACTGGAAAGATCGTACGTCCCAGGGCAATGCTAATTTCATCATCGGTGTAAAGTAACAGATCGTGGCTGTCGTTTGGCCAAACGAAAACCTTTGGGAAGCTAAGGAGCTAATTTAAGACAAAATAAGTCAATCAGTCCAACGCCGATAAAATCGTTTGTGGTGGAATCTCGAGCAGTTGGCGGTGATAACAATAGCGGTCCCGGGTAGATCTGCTCTCCATGTTGCCCCTGAAAGCTTTCGGTATCTCCAGTCTTTAGTTGATCCACAGCGCACCCCACATCACCAGGTCGACGGCTCTTCGACAAGCATTCACTTAAGTTCGGTTTCTTGGCCCATGCCGGGGCTGGGCTCGTCTTTGCCTGTAACTTGCAGTGTAAGAGCAAGGCCTACCAAGATTGGCGCAACCCCACATTGGTTTCCATTGCATTTGATCTGGAACAAATAAAGACCATCAACGTAAGTATTTGGCGCCTTACAAAGGATAACGAATAAATCAAGCGGGGGCACATCTTGGATGAATGACATCTGTCGCAAGCAGAGCGTCTCCAACGGCTGCCCCCTGCGGAATCAGTAGCACGCTTCTGGAATATTTCCGGCTGGTCTCATTCGGCAAAGGAGAGCGTGCCAAGCATAGGTAAGTGAGCTTAATTTGAGTAATAGAATCCTTTCTCCTATCAGAATACGCCTCAGAACCTCATAGATGGTAGCAGTTCGCTCAGCTTCAAAATCACAGGTCAGTTCAAACGTGCAAGGGCCTTGCCTCCCAGTTAGCATAGGCATGGTCGCAATAACTTGCTAACAGTCCTTTATGTGCGTGATAGTGAAGGGCAATGCCTGACGCTGCCAGCATTATCTTTCTAATCTGTCATAAACTAATCGAAGTCTGGCACGTAGTTATGCCACCAGAAACTAACACCCAAATACACCGAAGGCTTCATCCGATTCCAGCTACCATAAAAATAGAGTAAATCAGGGAAATCGTAAATAAGACCGAGGTGTCCTTATGTATTTATCCTTTGAAATTAAGAAGCTATTTCCCCGAGAAGTAGCTAGACGTTTATTTAAAGCGCGCGAATTTCTGTGCCAATGATCTGCAGTCTCCCTATTTAAAGAGAATGTCTTAGGGAGCAAGTCACCACACGCAGCTTTACCACGAACCACAGGGGCATAAATACCCCGCGAAGAATTTACTTAGTGTAAGTACCCCGCATCCGTAGCCGTTCCATCCCAAAGACAACCTCCCCAGTCAAGAGCAAACCCGCCTATCGATTCAAGGCCACCAGACAGGGATGGCAACGGCATCTGGAGAGGGCAAAGGCGTCTCCAGCGACGGGGTTGGAACCTTTGTCCGCCACGATGAGAAGTGATTATATCCGGAACTTGCGATAACTGTGCATGGATACTAGGACGCTAACTCGTGTTTATAGGCTTCTTACCAGCGGAAACCTTTCAGACGTGGAGGTCCGATGCGGCGATAAATCTTGGAAATTGCACAAACTCATCTTGAGCAGCCGCTGCGCATGGTTTGACAAAGCATTGAACGGCAAATTCATGGTATGGAAGATATTTGAGAGAGGAAATCATTTAAAGCTGACCACGGATTCAGGAAGCCAACACCAGCGTGGTGACGATAGAGAACTTCAAGCCAGACAGGGTCTACAAAATGATCCAGTTCATCTACACCGGGAGTAAGCGCAACGATGCTCTACGCATCAAATGTGTGGAAATACTGACATCTCCGTAGAGTTGCCTTGGTCCGATCCAGATGACATACAATTTCTTCCTCTGATATATCTCTACGAGCTCGGAGACTACTTCATGTTGCCAGAGCTTTGTGAGATCGCCCTCGTGCAACTGAAGGCTAACCTCGATGTAGCCGCTCGGCTTCTCCAACTCACGAAGCTCGGCAATAGGTATAGGGGTGACAATGGGTATTGGTATGACTATGGAGATGTGGCGGCGACGGATGAACAGAAGACTATGGCTGCGCGGCACTGCAAGAGCTTCTATGAAGCGGTCTTGTATGTGTACACACACGATATCTTGTCTGAGCTCGAGCCATTACGCAAACCATTGGTCGGCTTCTTCTCAAAGACGGCACTCTACCAGATGGACACCGCGGCTAAAGGGATGGAAGTGTTGACGGGAGCTCCTCGTTTCACAATCGAGGTCCTCATGAGCGGTGGTTTAGCCATCGACCTTACTCATGTGCGCTACCCGTCCGCCTGTTGTCAATGCAAAAACAGCCCGTCATCGGAGGCTGATTGCGTCTATGAGAAGACGCGTCTGGAAAGAGCGGGTAATAATCTCTACGTGGCGGCTTACTGCAATTCCTGTGCAGCAAATGTCGTCCAAGGCTCGGGATGACGGAATGTTCGGATTAGGGGTGCGGGACGGTGTCTGGGGTAAGATCATTTTGCTGGATGGCTTCCGCGGCCTAGGATGATGTAGGAACATTATTGGTTTTCTTCTGCGTTTAGACTCGGCGCCGAAGCTTCGCGTCAGACTCTGTGGCATCCCTGAATAAGTTGACCAAAGTTAGTCCTTGGCAAAGCAAAAAAGTGCATACACTTGATCAACTCTTGAATCACTGATATGATAACATGTCAGAAATTAGTCTCGTAGTAAAGAACAGGCAATGGGTGGATTATTCGAGCCACGATTGCCAAGCAGGACCTTTTTAGCTAGTAATTAAGAAAACCATTTCGTGTAAGATAATAGGGGTGCCAGTGTTAGCGGTTAATTGTAATATGCAGGAATAGTAACTTGAGACATCTGCGATTACGCAGCTCCGTTCTAATAATTCATATTACAGCCCAACCTAGAAATCACGTATGTGCTAGTCTAACATTCTACTGTAGGAAAGTCGCCTTACCACCAGGGGCCCCGGATCACATCGTTTACATTCCAAAGCATGATAGCCTCTCCAGATACACCATTTGCGTGGATATACCCCCTCGATGATGCTGAGCGGTTGCCGAAACCCCGTCTCGACATCTACAGACTGATCTCAACATAACCATAATGTAATTATGACGATTGTGTATTAAGTTTCCCTTGCCACCACAAGTATGGAAGACTGAAGGGTCGGGAAACAGTGTCATGCACCTGGAACGGGTGTTAAGGTGGCACTATTATCAGCATTGCCTCTCTTCCAATGTCTGACTAGTCGGCATTCGCTTGCCTGCCATCAATTACATGGCAGTCATGTGCTTCATGCCGTTATTTACCTTACCAAGGCCTAAGTAGCAGCATGGTCTACCATCACTAGGGGGTGTCACGAATAAAGGATTCAAATACTATTAATGTGGCAGTTTTACGGACGTAGAATTATTGCGTTTCTAACTGCAGACCTAAACTGTGGAGAAAGGAGTGTGGACTGACCCGTTGATACAATAGATCAAATCATGAGCCAAATCGACGCTTCGCTATTTAGAACACACCTCGGAGAGGGAGTTTCGATGGCGGTGTGCGGCAGCGATGCTCGTGACGAACTCCTCGTGCTCCAGCAGGACTGACGCGTACAGGCCGTCCCTGACCCCTAGACTTTCCCAGACGTTTTTTACAACTTGATGGGGAGTGGCCCATGGCAGTAGAAACTCATCTATGCAGTCGTATGCCAGTGTCCGATCCCATATGAAGTAGTCTTGCATTTATGGATGGGTGGTTCCTTTGGGTCTAAAAACCTGAGAAGAACAAAGGCCATACTTATAGAACCGAAGGGTTCTTTTCCAGGTCCCGCTAGGTGCTATTATGATAACCTCTTTTTCTAAGCCGCCTTTTGCAAAAACGAACCGAGGGTAGAGCTGTACACCCGTGCAAGGCGGCGTCCGTACCACCAAGCCACTTTCCACTGAGGCTTCGGTCGAGAATGCGGTGGAATTGATCGAGCCGCCTTTCCGGTGGTATAAAATGCCGAACAGAGCTACACAACTTCTGGACGACGAAGTCCAAGGATGGTATGATGCGATAGTTAAGCTGGTCAGAAGATAAGGTTGCATATAGAGTAGTGGGAAGTGATAATTGCCCGACTAGATTCGGGCTCTAAGGAGTGCTGGCGAGGGAGCTCTATATATTGTAATCTTCCCAGAATAAGGTCGTTTCCGCGGCGCTTTCATGGCATGGGAGCGTTGATCTCTAATAAATGCCACCCCTTTTCTGCACATATGAGATACACAAACTCCTGCCAAGGCACCTCTCCTGGACGTGAGCCACGCGCCGTGTCTCCAAGCAACAAGCGCATAGTTTGGTTAGCTCTGGGGTTGAGCTCTATCATTTTCTGTTCTGTAGTATTTGGTACTGGTAACAAGAAATGAACCAACTCACATTCCTTCCGCTTGCCCGGCTAATATAGTGGGTAATATGCGTGTTCTTTGAGATGATATGAAGTATTATGTGTCTTGAAGGCGCTATGAAGATATGTCAGAAGTTACATGATAACGTATGATTGTGTGTAACAATTATTACTTAAATAGACCCTGATTATACGTCGAAGGAAGTATGACAACGCTTTAAAGGGACTTTGGTTAACGATATTGGACGGATTCTTGTTAAGAAAATAATGAATGGCTTGGCGGAACTGTGATAAATTTCTGAAGAAGCTGGGATAAAAGAACTGCTAGATGACTCGGAAAGGACCGGATATCTGAAGGAATCGATATCATGAAGCAGTTGACGACCCTTTGATGGGTGGCGTATTTGAAAAAGAAAACGATAAAAAAGAAGGAGTCGTGAAGAAAATGTAAGGAAATTAACAGGTCACAACTTTCGGGGAAAGCGAGTGTTGTCAATAAACTGCGGTAAAAGAAGCAGTCGACGGCTTCTAGAAAAGAACGCAATCTCTCAAGCAAATGTTGGGAAAGGAGATAGTTGACGGCTTCAGAAGCAGCTGACAAGTTGAGGGGGCAAATCGGCGACTTTGGGAAGAACTGAATAGCTCGAAGTATGCTAATAACAGAAAGCAATCGGCCAGCTCAGGGGGTGTCCATAAGTTGAGCGGCAATCGGCAAACGCTTGGAAAGAACAGAACATGCTTAGCAAGCACTTAGAAAAGGAAGAAGTCAATGGGTTCAGTGGTAATCGGTAACTTTCAGAAATTAGATGTCGTAGAGAATGCAGATGGCAGAAAGCAATCGACGGGTTCAGGGAGAGTTGACGCCCTTGGGGAAGAACACAGCCTCTTGTGCAAACACTGGGAAATGGTGTTAATCGACGAGCCCAGGGGGGTAATTGGTGACTACCAGAAGGAATTGAATGTCTAGAAGAAATACTTACGAGTCGAAGTAGTCAACAAGTCCAGGGGCTCTTGGCAAGTTTGGAAAGACCTGAATGAATGTCTCGAAGATATGCTGATAACAGAATGTAGTCAAAGCGGTGCCTGATCTGTAGAAAGCGGTTTGGAGCAAATGTATTTAAAGTGTTGACTGATGGGGTGCCAGCAAGCATTGCATATCGAACAATGGGTCCTATAACAAATAGGGGCGCTCTGCAGTGCTACAAAAGAAGGCTGTCCGATACAGCGACAGAGAGAGGTAGCTAACAAAATGGAGAATATTGGCTTGCATCTCCCACCAGCTGATGCGCAAATCATTACAAACCACGTTACCTTCCAGATAGCCCTATGTTATGCCATTTCGCCAAGAAAAGAGGAGCCACAATTAAATAACGCTATCCTAGAGTAATAAGGAATTTCTTAAACCAGAAGAGTCTAATATATATATTTACCATTGAGTTAATTGGCTTTAGCCCTCTTCATGTATTGCTCCGGTCACTATCGTTGTAGCCCTATTCTCAAATGTTCTGAGTGTGCAACGAGATGCATATCAGCTAAGCTATCTAGGTAGACAACTACATAGTACTTTGCTGTCACCCCAACCTTACAAGAAAGCTGTCTTCTGCAACAAGTTTGACATCATATGGAATGAGTCACAGTAGTAGTGGCCTCGGAGGTGCTACAACAAGGGGTTATGCTTAGGGATAAAGGGGTTTTCATGTTGTACAAGTACATCCTCCTGGCTTAGGAGCTTGCATAACCCTTTTGCTACGTCAACACTATGTTGTTGTACATCGTCAGCTCTGGGTAGCCTTGTATACTTGCCGTGATGCCTCAGTGACTGGCCACTAGGGGATCCCATCCACCCCTGCCGGAGAAGAGAACAACAGGAACTTGGAAGAGACAATCTTATGAACATTTGAGCTTGTGTTCATAAGCAAGAGAGTTCTAGTAGCATCTACTGTAATCGAGCCAGTCTACACTCTTCAGGTCTTCCTATGCCAGGGTACTAGCAGAGGGACCAAGACGTTTACTACATTGAGGGGGAACCAAGCGATTGATAAAATGACACGCAAATCGAGAACGATGCCATTATGCAAGCAACAATTTCACAGATGCAGTCGCTGGCCGCACGCAGGTTCGTGAACCAAACCACACACGTGTCCAAGCAGCCGACCGCAGCATCTCAAAGAGCCCCTTTCCACTGGTGTGAACAGTCCCTTTCGCAAACTCCTCCAGCCGTCCGCAACCCATATCTTCCATCTCCCTACAGAGCCCTATCCCACAAGCCTTCGTCTCCTCTCCTGGCTCCTGCTCGCCGGTGGCGCACACCACACTTTCTCCCTACTCTCCCCTTGAGCGCGAGCTCTACGCACTATAGCCAACTCAGTTCCCCGAGCAATCAACCAATAAATCATCCTCCCTCCAACCCCCAAAACCCGCTCTCCCTCAGCACAACCTCCCCAACTGCGCCACCACCACCGTCGCCGGCCCCTATTCCACCTCCTTTCTCCTTCCCCTTCCCGTTGCCCTTGATCATCATCCTCCTAAGCGTGGCATCACGCCTCCACCGCCGACAGAGCCCCACGACGAACATGACGAGCGCGGCGGCCGCGACGGCCAGCAGCACGGCGCCCTCGACGGCGATGATCTCGTGGCATGCGAGCCCGGACGCCTCCGGGCAGCCCATGTATTTGGAGTAGGAGTCATGTCTACTGGACGCTAGCGCTGCTGTTAACGTCGCTGCCGTGGTTGTCGTGTTGGCTGGGGGAGGGGTCAGGGGGTCGGTTGGTATCGTCGTTGAAGTAGTCGTCGTCATCATCATCGTTGTTGTGGTATAGGCCGGGAGGCTGAGGGTGAGTTCGGGCGCCGTAAGCGACAGTGTCGTAGATGACAGCGCTACGGACATCCTCGCTGATGCTGTCGTGTTTGCCAAGTGCTGCCTCTCGGTGGTGCGCACCGCTCGTGCCTCGGTCGAGGCCGGTATCGCGGCTGCGATCGCGGTCATGGTTCTTCGCGGTTTTGTGGTGCGAGACATGGTTTTTGCCGGCGCTGGCTGGTTCAGGGGTGGCTAGAGCGGAGTTTTCGTATGTTTGTATGTGTGTCCGTGGGTGCGGACTTTGTTCTCTGCGTGTTTATATGCGTGAGCCTCTTCTCAGGGTGTATACCTGAATCGATACCATGCCTGATGTGCCAAGCAAATATACATGGGGTCAACATCGCATATGAGAATCTATGTCCGGCGACGATCAAAGCTCGATTGGCTGGAACGAGGTGCTTGGGCATGTTAGTTCAGCGACTGGAGCGGGCGGTCAGTTTACCCTTCTTCTCCGCCACACATCGGATGAGAGGCCACAAGGGCGTCAAAGGGCTGATTCACCGATATGTGAGTAGCTTTCTGCCTCGTGATGTGGCCAGCCATTTGTCGAGCGTGAATCATAGCACGGACATATGCGAGTGTGAAGCCAAACTAGTATGGCCATTGCAAGTGCAATAGGGGTATGTATAGGGGTATGTTTGAAGATTAGGTCTATGCGAAGACGATAGGCATGGCGGCGTTGGGTATGCTGCCAGCGTCATCTATTAGATCCAAGTGCTCAATTTTCGAGCTCATGTAATGAGCTGGAACTCCTCAAGGCCGCTGGGTTAAGGAGGGCATTGCAACAGCTGTCTTTGATTTCATCCATAGATACCGCAGTGTATTATCCCCCTAGCCGTCTTCAGATACAAACCCAACTCCTCGTATTGAAGGGCACCGTATGAACACATACATATGAACATCAGTCAAGTCCAGAGGAAGCGATTCGCAGACGCATACGACTCGGGATATTCTTTCGTAGCTGACCACTGATTCCTCCCGTGCTTTTTAATCTAGTCGCTGACGGGTTAGTCTACCTATGAACTTATTCACCAAGGACACCTGCCTACCAACGCCGAGAGACAAGATGCCCACCAGACTGAGAGACTCTGGTTACATCGGTAGAATCCAACAAGTGAGCACAGGCCGGTGCAAAATGCCAAGACAGCGTTCAGGACGGATAACCGATATATATCCCCCCACCCCACCTGATCCAACAAGCAAAATCGGGGGGACAGGGAGGAAAGTCAGATTGTCAAGCAAAATCACAAGAACATCCCCAAATGAACAAACGGTGATAGCAACAAGAACGCCAGACACTACAACCGTGTACCCCTTGGTTGACCAAATCTATGCTCCTTCCCATGCTAAAGGACAAAGAAAAATGAATGTAGTCGTAAAAACATCATGAAGTGGTATATGCAATGCCTCCACCAGGCCGATGTATGATCCCGCATGCCGCTGAACACCCGATGGCCACCGCTTTGTCGGTAAACCAGATCCTCCACCATCGGTATATCGACCTTCAAAACCCCATCTACTCGTGACCGGTTTCATCGTGCAGGCAAAGCTCTACCAAGGGCCCACACGCACGGGAGATCCATAATTCCCGGCCACCAGTTGGTCCAGAATCGATGGATTCTGGCTGGAGTTGCTCGGACCGGCTGCGTTAGGTCCTCCACCAACCCAGCCAACATTGGCGGCCATGGCGGCTATGGCACTGCCCAACCGCCCCCCCGACTGCTGATTATGCTTCTGCAGGATCTGGTCCCAGCGTCCCGAATGCAAAACGAAGCCGGCACCCTTCTTGGATGCCTCGTTGATGACCAATGCCCAAGCCTTCGAAATTTCGTCGTACACATTTTCTTTATGATGTCGATAGCTCTGACTCTCCCACTCGGGGAGACTATGGGCCACCTTGGTCGCCCCATCCAGATATTGCAGCGAAACGGCAGCTTGCGACTCATGGGGCGGTAGAAATTGCGGGGTGAAATCCGTCAGGGCATCGATGAGGGCGACGAGCGGTTGCTTCACTCTATAGTATGTATAATCGGAACTGGATTCGCCGTAGGGGAACGCTTCTCGCATTTTGTCCTGGTACTGTTGCAGTACTTGAAGGGCGCAGGCCACAGATGGTCTCGGTGCACTCTTTACAACCTCCTCTCCAATCTCCGGCTGCCGCTCGCAGATGGTCTGAAGGACCATTCGCAGCTGCGTGGCGTCGAGAGTCTCAAGTAGGCGGGGAAGTGTCAAGGGACGCCCAGTAAGGTCGCTCGATCGGATCTTCTTGGACGGGCGAGAGAGCTGTCGGGACTGGATGGCGGGAGAGCTCTGGGGTGAGACGGACATCTCGTCCATGTCGTCGTCGGCTTTTCTTTTCCTGTTGTTCGCCATGGTGTTGTGGAACGGAGACACTACTAATGTTAGCACTCATAGTCGGTTTCATGGCAGAGACCTTGAGACAAGCACGGAGGCACGGCAAGTATCCAGGAAAAGGTGAAGGAGCATACTAGACCGTGTAGGAGAGCGTCGGGCGGTTTCGTGCTGGTGAGGGAAAAGGGGGGGCTGTGGCGACAGCAGCACGTTCATGATGACCGAACCCCGATGACCAACAATAGCGACGTCTTTCTAGATTGACCCTCGATACTCGAACACTTTGGGGAGTGCAGCGTGGATCGAGGGAAGAGCGATGTAATTATGCAGTGAGGATGCAACAGTAGGGTTCGATTCGTTTGAGGGCCGAGTCGACACCGAAGCCGATCTTGACGCACTGGACTTTTAGGCAGAAAAAAGTCGGAGACGTAGCCAAATGAATCGTTTATGAGCTTGACTAAAAAAGTCAGATGAAGATGTTGTTGTGGATGTTGATGTGTTTATTTTTGAAAAAGAGTAGAAGGAATGAGAAGGTCCAATGTCGCTTGACGAGGTGGTCGGAGAAAGAAGAATTGAGATTGTTCCAAAGCTAATTGTCGCTCGTCCGAGAACTCTCCAGTACAGTAATTTCCACCGGTCCTAAGTCGTCAGCTCCTCCTTGTCGTTCGCTTATTGTTGTCGTGCGTAAAGAGTGGTGTATGTGTAGGTGTGAGAGTGTGGGGGTCTGTATTGCGTTGCTTGGTGTAAGAAAACCCCAGTGGACCGGAGGAAGTTTCAACTAAGGGTCAGGTATTGAGGCGAGTTATGATAAGTACCTTCAGGTATGGACTGTTAGTTGTCGCCCCTGGATTATCTCGGCACAAATGACCAGATTCAGGCAGCGAGTAACCACCGTGTACCTTTCCGATTGTCTGAACTATCCCGACATACCCAAGCCGATCGAACTTGGGGGAGAAAGAGCCTACGGACAACCGAAAAATTGAAAGAGTTGCCAGCTGCCCTGCTGCAAGTTATAGAGGCGGTCAAGGCGCTTTCGATGTTGCCGCTTCTAACTACATACAGGTATGTATGCGATACATGCCACCACTCACCTAGGGGAGGTGGAGCAAGCTGTTTCTTACGTGGGTATGTGTACTTGAGTAATAGGGTACCATAGGTGCACAGGTACGGTATCTCAGTACGTCGATACCTACATACACACGTGTATGTGCCGTTTAAGGTAAAGGGCAAGGGATGATGAGTTGGGCATTGACGCCAAGACCCCTAAACTCTTTAAGGCGAGCAGGAGAACAACCCATCTGATAGCTCAGCAAGAGCATTGAGCTAATCAGACAAGCGCTTCTAAAGTGGTCCATGACTCTCTGAACTTGGCGTTCTTGATTGGCTGACTCGTTGCGGCTGATCACAGAGCCAGTTGTTAGTTTATTCTACTGTAACAAAGGGCTCATGAAGACGAATTCTGCCCAGGTGCAGACGAGTAAGTCTATTCCATACCTCCCCTCCTGCCCAGGCATCTTCCTGTAAGGAAAAGGGACGCAGCGGAAATGGAAATGTGTGTAGCCAGAGTTATATGTACCTAGATAGAAGTAAGGTCTAGTTAAGGTACCTAGGTATACACTACCTATCTCGGTCTGCCAATGCAAGTGGGGATGTAATGACGTCTGACTACGGCAAAGTTTAGCACGTATGGTGAGCATCAACAACGGTCAGTTTGGAAATCACCCCGAAGCAGGGAAAGACGTCTCGATATTAAACATTATATACTCATTGTGTCTTTTGCTAAACTAACTACTTATTTACTCAACCGAGAATTTTATACTAAACACACAGTTTGGCCCGCACCTCTTGGCTGATGCTCCCCACATGCCAATACCATAGCTCAGAGATCTCCGCCAGCTGACCTCATCCATGTCGGACACTTCGTTACCTCGACCATGACAGGGGCTTAGTCCCAGGGTTATGCTCGTACCTCTGATATACAAGGAAACCAATCTGATCCATCGAGGCCTTTGGTTTGCCCTTAGATTTGCTTGCATCGCTGCTAACAGGGAAAGTTTCATACATGTAGCGATAGATGCATGTGTCGCCCTCTGTATAGATTACCGCGCGGCCCAAAGAAGGGTAAGTCATTCGATGGTATGTATTAGACCGAGTGGAAGCCTTCCGGTTGTACGGACGCCTCAATCCAGGTAAATATCGGAGGATGAAGGTGCAAATCTCTTTCAGGGTGTTCGGTTGTAGCGAGACACTATGGACGAAGGAATGCCATGGCAGGAGAGTATAAAGTATAACCTGGGCTTGTTTCGTTGTTGTTCTGAAATTCAGCAGCCTTGGCAGAGGTACGGATAGGGCTGAAGAACCGGTCGATGATTGATGGGATGTGTTTCTGGTTGTACTCGGTCACGAAGGGCAAAGGCACCCTCCGGCATTGGGGTTTTTGGTTTCTTTTTCCTGGACCATTTTCTGTTTCTTTTCTCGTCGTACTCTTTCTTTATCGCTGCTATTGCCGGTGGATTAATAAACACAGTGGCCACAACCGTCGGGCCAACCATGTAGAGATGGTATATTGGTCACAGTACGTGACAATTTGTCCCTTTTTGGTTCGCTAGGACGGCTTGCAGTCACCCATGGAAATAGAGTCTACTCGCTTCGCCAGTCGTGTCATCTCACTGCTCTGAGTATCATCGGTACCCGAGCGTTTATGCCTTGGTGATCTGGGCAGCTGAGTCCTTTGTAACTGTGCTTCTTCCATGTCGCTCGACGCTCCATCTAGGCCAAGCCCCCTATTGGTAGATGCCCGTTGTCCAAGAGTCGACGCCCATCGGGAAGTCGAGGGGTTCGTATCCGTTTTAAGCTGGCGACTACCGGATGCTTTCTGGCTTGATAAGGTAGGTTGGAAGGGAGAGACTTCAGATGAATGAGTTGCCTTTGTGTCCAAAGCTACTTGTGCGCGACTTGGGGTATCTCCAACTCGTGGCGTCGAGGCCGTGCTATGGTATTCCACGGCTACATTGAGTGTTGACTGTGATGGGCTAGGGTCCTGGCCCAAGATGCTGGAAGTCTTTCGCAGCAAGTGTGGTGGCAGAGGTGCTGTTCTCGGCTGAGTAGAGCTAGTGCAAGATTGGCTCTGGTTAGTGGCATCTCCTAGCGGCATTCGTCCCGCCTTACGAACTCCGGTAGCGTTCATGGATTCTTCTAGACTCCTTTGGAGACGCTGCTGGAACGAGAGGCTTTCACCCGGTTTCATTCCGGTAGCCTTCTCTGCATGCTGTTGGGACTTGCATACCACCACAGGCTGGGGTTTCTGGTGCCAATCCTCCTCTGCTTCATCAATGAAATCCCAGCCAGACACAGACCTACTCTGTTGAGTAGGAACCCCACGGTCTGGCGCACTCCTTGGCTCGGAAAGAAGTGCGCGAGTTCCCACGGACGCAGAGTCGGTCTTTTGATAGCCCGTTTTAGCTGCCGTTGCAACATTCGGGGGTCTTGTCTGGGCGGTTGGTACTCCCACCGAAGGCCTCTGTTCCGTACGGGCACTATCTGCCGCCGAGGTAGGAGGTTTGGCGTCCTCTTGTGGCTGACCGTCGTACAGGAATTTTGCTTGGTCCATAGCCTTCTTAGTGATGGCCTCGTAACTGTACGGCGACGGCTGTGGTGCTAGCGGCGCAGAGGGGGCTCGACCGTACGGATCGCACTTCGAAATTTCTCGAGGGTTTCCTATCCTCACTAGCTCGTTGAGTTCCCTTACTTCATCAGGGCAAGTTTGCTCGGAGTCGCGCAGACGGAGGATATCCTCGGGTGGACGGACAATGCGATTGCCGCCATGCACAATGTTGTAATACACCACTTTAAGCACTTTCTGCTTTGCATCCCATCCAAGGCGGTTGTACTCTTCGATTCGCCCAAGGCGTACCCAGGCAATTTGGAAAGGAGCATACTCCTTGATGTTTGCTTGTGCCGGTGGTAAATATTGTGCCAGTTCAAGGTGAGGCACGATATCATGTGACAGCTTCACCATCTCCGCGTACACACTCCGCGGTAGACGATGGAGGAACCTTAAAGCATCTTGCGAGACATGCTCCTCAAGACACTTGGCCTCTGTAGCCTTCAGATTCAAAAAGGCCGTCTCAAGCGACGTAGAGGCAGGAGGGCGAACACCACCTGGTTGATTCTGGGTCGTTTCTTTCGATCCCGAAGAATCCTCAGAAGTAGTCACGGCGGAAGCTTCAATTTCATCGGCGGGGGCTTCAACGACGGGTGCAGCATTCATAGCCTCGACCTCGCCACTCGTCGGAGATCCCGCTCCAGCGTTCTGTACGGACGACATCACTAGGTCCACGCCCATAAGATCATCCATATAGGAGCGACGTATAGTCTTAACCTCAGCACAATCAGAGAGATCTATCAGATTTTCTGATGTGCGTTCACCAGCGAATGCGGGTAAGGGGACTATCGAGGAGGCCTGTCCTCGTAGATCTGTCGGCTCTTCTTCGTGGGATGTTATATCGACGATAAGGTCAGGGGTCCGGGTTTCTTTGGCACCACGATGTTCTCGGGGTGGGGCTATGGCTAATTTATCTTCTTCAGGTTGGGCTAATCCGACCGAAGCAGACGCGCCAGAAGATGTATCGACCGTTTGTGCTTGACCCGTGTTCGGTAGATTATCAGGTATCCCACTGGGCTGTATATCACTAGGAACATCTGCTTCTGTTCCCTCCTCGAAGATTGCCGCAGTCGAGCCAGCTCGTTGTTTCTTCTGTTGCTTGACTACTTTCTCAAAGTCGCGTGCAGCTGAGATATTGTCAAACCGGATATCACTGGTTCGGATGTCGCTTCCTGGTTTATCTTGCCAACGTACAATGACTAGGCTACCATTAACAAAGGGTGGAAGTAGTCTTCGAATGTCCTTTCTCGTCACTCGTTCTCCGACGATCAGCTCCCAGATAGCGATGGGCTGCTGGGCCAATTCGTAGACAGAGACTCGACCGAAGCCTTTTTGTACCTGCCCATTGGCTTGGCACTGGAGGACCACCTCGGCGTCGAAGAGATACTCACCCGCCTGTACAGGAGTGGCAGAAACCCCAGACTGCTTAGTTTGGTGTGTAGAAGCCGGTAACTGAGTAGTATTTGTGTGGGATCGAACTGCTCTTCCATGGCTTTGAGAAGTGTTCGGCGGACGGTGAAGATGCGGAGGTAGCCACCCATTAGATTTAGGGATGTCATGAACCTCAATGGCCTTGGAAGTCTTAGGAGTGGGCTTCTTAGTTTCTGCGGCGCCGTTACTAGCCTGCGGTAAACCAATATCAGAGGAGGCTTTCCCGTTAAGATGCGTTGTCGCCCGAGTAGGACGTAGATGGGGAAGTAAATTCGTAGTAGGGCTTTCGGGGACCGCACGAGGCGGCGCAGGTTGCACAGTCGCAGGCTGCTCCCGACCGGGTGGAGGAGTTACTCCATTTGAGTTCGCGTCTGCTGAGCTCAGCACTTTCTGGCCAGTTCCCCACCGCTTTACAGGCATTCCTGGGACATGTAGGCCTCCCAGTGACGAGACCTCGTAGCCAGGGGCAACAGATTCCATCGTCCGTCTAGACCGTTGAGAGTTTAGCGAGCGGTAGCTGGGCTGCCTGCTAATCTGTCAGCGGACCGTACAGCGGGGGTAAAGGTGGAGATATCGACTCACAATGGATCATACGGCTGGAATCGTCTAGCCCCAGAAGCTGAGCCCTGGAATGGTCTACGACCTGGAGCCGGGAAGCTGCGGGCGGAATTAGACTGCCCATTGTGCAAGATGGCTTGCTTCTGCCGATGCAGGTTCCCGTCCTCGATGCTATCCAGGTCCTTCACTGCGTGATAGTCGTCGTCGTGGAACACTCCTTCCTTGATGGCGTCTGTGTTTATTAGTACCGAACTTGACGTGATGTGGACTCAGACGGAGGACTGCGAGGAAATATCACTTACTACGGTACATCTCAGCCAGCGCATTCGAAGTACCTAGCCGAGTCTGAGACGCTTCGATCTGTTTGTTATGTGGCGACTGAGGAGGCAAGCCTTGGCGGCGGCCGTGCTTGCCTCCATCGTCTGTGGCGAGCTCCTCGAGTCGTCCGACACCAAGGTCGCTCTGTTCAGAGGGGAAGAAGTTAATTATCAAAATACCGAAGACCCCCAGTCATATGGGCCAGACGCTCCCTGAAATGGCATTATGCGAAAAAAATCAGACGTACCATCATAGCATCGAGAACTGAAGGACCTATAGTCTCACTGGACTGTGGAACACCCACATGATCATTTTCCGGATTACCCATAGCTCCTCCAACTAGTATCACTTAAACACCAATGGAGAAGTATCTGTCAACAATTTGCTGGGACCGCGCTGATGTGATTTGACCAAGTTCGCCTGATCGTAGCCCAGCGGTCACCAGAAGAGACGAGGATTAATGCTCCTTAAAACTCTCGGTGTCTCTTATATCGATTCTCAAGTGGTGAAGTAGACCGGGGTTGCTCGTCTGGATGGTCTAATGAGAGATGCATCGAAATAGGATGACAAGTGCCCAAGTGAGCTGCGGTCAGCCGAGGGACCCTACCTCTGTAGCTGTGATCTTCAGTACGGATCTAAGATTATGGTAGGAAAACGATGCGATGGACTGTGCAGATGATGAATGATAATATAATAAGGTCGAGCTGGGATGGCCGGGGTAGGTGCGAGTTGGAGTAAAGGGAAAAAGAAACAGGTGTACAGGCAAGGCTAAGATGATTCCAAGGGAAGGACGGCTTTTAAGTTTCAGATTGCTGTATGGCAGGTGTAACTGGTCGCCAGGGCGATAAAGCGGGAAGGTGTCGCCATGAGTGTAGGGGCATGTATATGACTTCACATGTGTAGAGATAAAAGGCATTTACCTTGACTTAATTTCTGGGCCAATATGTAGCTTGGCCGAGAGAACCATTAATATGACTGGTAGAATTGCGGTGAAATGCCGGCAAAAAAACACTAATAGATCGAAGGTAGGCTGAGTTGATGCAATACTATGAGGAGAGAAGACGGGAATTCCTGGCTTGCCACACTGGAGAGATGTAGGTAGGTATGATATCCTTTGACAGAAGAGCAGAAAGATGGGTGGCTTTGTGTCTAAGGTTAGGGTCTTAGAAAGAGCTACGATCGGCGAGGAGACTTATATCAACCATGAGGCTATATCAACGATGAGGCTTATATCGACGGCAGAAGGCCTACATTGAAGAGAAATCAGATATCGACGAGAAGAGCACGCTGGGCAGAGGTAGATACAGGCTGGCAGGCATAGAGTAGCCCATGGCCTCGGGTATGCATCCGGAAAACAGGCAGATGTATGTTCCTAGGCAAAAAGAGCTACTACTAACTACCGTGTTGAACGTCTCTTCTAATTATGTGGAACGCACATTATGTGACGGTACTGTTGATATATGTCTCCGTAGCAATTATATGGCTATTACCTCCCAGTTGAGATAATGTAGCCGGGAGATATCACGATCCTAGTTAAGGGGTACGTTTCTAGATTAAGTGTGCGTATCTTATTTCTGACACCTAACTTTCATCATAAACAAAGCTTAATTCGACCGTTCTTAGCAAAGGACACCTAAAACACCTTCTATATATTTCAACAGCCTTTTCCTTGTCCTAGTCTGGATTCGAACAACTGTAATAAATCTAAGAGACATTAATAACATATACAATAATTACTTCCAGGTAAGGGCGGATGGGACAACTTGGATAGAAGCACGCCCTACTAGATGAAACGTATTTAAACAGTCATTGTATGACAACATAGGCGAATCCAAGTAAAGATATTAGAATTTGGTCCCAGTTCATTAGAAGCCACTTTGGCAGATGTGAAGATGGCATTGGAGTACCATATCTTCGTGAGCTTGGTCTGTATGATGTCCGCAAGCATCTGAAACCACCAGCAGCCTCCATTAGCGAGTTTAGGGTGTGCTTTGATCCAACGGCACAAGGATTGCCTTAACCAGTATGCGTCATCATACCTAAGCTTAGACACTTCATGGCTTCCACACTGTTCTATAGTCTCCTTCTACTTCATTATTCGCATACTACTTCGCAACATTAGGAGGGACTTTCAAGAGTTATGGAAGAGGGGATACGACAGCAGCTATTCAACATATAGCCTGTTAATGATTATCTTCTTTGTTTCCTCATTCTGGGCCACAGTGCCATCCGGTAAAGGCTGCTTGAGTTACCTAAGTGCGGAATAATATAGATCAACCAATAGGAGTTTTGGCTTGCAACGGATGAAGCCGGCTGGTTTCTCGGGTCCTTTATGTTGTGACGAATATAAACACTCAGTAACGCTCCGAAGTGTCTCTGGGTATGATCCGACGTTTTGTATTCAAAAAGTGGTAGCGAATGTGCGTTGCCAACATGTGAGCTACCAGATGGTGGGCGACGCGATAAAGCGATGCGACATCTCAGAACAGTACGGACACTAGGCACCCACACGTAGACAGATCTGGGCAATCTTGACCCTATAACCCCACTACTCAGCTTTACCATAAAGAGTGCATCGTCTTCGACTGCGTAACAACTGAGAAACACTTTCGTGAAACGGTCAGTAGCGTGGTGATGCAGTAGGGCGAGGAAAGATGCGCCCAGACATCCAAGCCTGCTGGACCCAATAAATACATGTGCTCTCAGAAATCGACGTAAACAGAACAGGCCCCAGACGATAGCTACTTTCAACTGACGAAACGTCGGTAATTTTGGCCATGTTATGATTCAATTACGTCGTCGCCAACTCCATATGGATCAGGGAGCCCTCTACCGGTGATATCTTCTTCCCAGGCATATTATCTGCGATGTCCTAGCCGCCAAACTCCTCTACAACTCCTCATATATCCTTTGTCATATATCAGATACAGAACTTCGCTCCATCTCTCTACGGACCCTGTTTTCGCTTCGCCACTTCAATTTGGCACCTGGTACCTGACATCAAAACTATCAGCATATGCATTATCACACCAAGAAGGCATCTACTTACGCATGCCATGTCTACATCTTGCATAATCGAGCCGTCTTCTAGAGTCGCCGCCAGTACGGCTATACTGAACGGCTGCTCCGTAGCTAACCATCTAGCAACACTGACTGGTGCTCGGACTCGAGGACTACCCGATAAGCTACTCGATAAGCATACTGCTGACCGCGTACAAACAGCCAGACTAACCATCGAACAGGCGGACGAGCTCCTCAGCCAGCACGCCATCACCCGCTTCCGCCTAGCCCACTCCTTCCAGGGCGGCGGCGAGGCCACGTTCAGGGAGATAGCAGCCATCAGTGGATTAAGCGAAACCAATGTCCGTCAAATCATCCGCCACGCCATGGTGAAGGATGTCTTCCAAGGACCGCGTTCGGGCACCGTCTCCCATAACTCAGTGTCACGCCTGCTGGCCGAGGACCCCGTCATCCACGACTGGGTGGGTGCTTGTCGCGAGGAGTTTATCCAGCTGCCGCCCATGCATGTAATGCTATGGCGCGCTTCCCCGAATCTGAGGAGCCGGACGACACGGTAAGCAGAAGACTCCCCAACCTTCATTGCCTGGTCCAGGTGCCTAGTATAGTTTGCAGGGGTATACCTTGACCAACCTAACAGACAGAGTCGATATATAAGGTTCTGGCGCAGGATCCCGAGCGTGCCCCGCCGGTTCAGAAACGCTATGCGGTCTTTTACCGAAGGTACTGGCTTCGACCTGCCGCATATAGCAGACAACTTCGCGTGGGGAGAGCTTGGCGATGCGACTATGGTAGATGTGCGTGTCGAACCTTGTGCCTACTGCTGGCTGAAAAGGCAGACCAGATTATTCTTTGACATGTTTGCTAACAGAGCACAGGTTGGTAGTTCACAAGGCGTCGTCTCCTTCGGGATCGCCGCTAAATCCCTAAAGCCGTCGTTTACAGCCGCACAAAAGGAGGTGCCCCATAGCTCACGACTTCTTAACGGAGCAGCCGGCGAAGGGCGCTGACGTGTATTTCTTTCGCTGGATTCTACATAGCTGGTTCGACAAGTATTGCATAAAGACACTGCGGAACCTCATCCCGGCACTCAAACCAAGGGCAAAGATGATCATCAACGATAACGTCCTGCCAAAGCCAGGCCAGATGTCTAGGTGGCAAGGGAACCGCCTAGGGTATATTCATTCCCTACAACGATTTCTAATCAGTCTATGATTTGTCCCTGAGCCGGATGTCTCGTTCCTCCTTCCCCCCTCTGAGACCCACCGGAGCTCACATGCCCTTGCTAGAAGTAGCCTAATGCATCTTTCTTGTAGGACTATGGATCTCAAGATGACAGAGATTCAGGACTCTCACGAGCGGGAGTTGGAAGACTGGGCGGAACTATTCAAGAGGGCCGACCCCGGCTTTGAGTTCCAGCCAGCAACGCAGCCCAGAGGGGCTCCAATCTGTGGCTCATTGTAGCCGTGTGGAAGGAGGAAACTGCCTTATCAGATGTGAAGAGGTTTAAGTTCCACGAAGCTTTAGATTGCTTCCTCTATCGGTATTCCAGAAGTTCCCCTATTCCTATTTCTCTAGTAATCCGGGCTATAGGGCCTGAAGACCCCTCACAAGAGACTCTAGTGTACCAAAGTGGCAGCTAAATATGATGTTTTCCACTGTACAGCCCATAAAGCTCTTCAAGTGATCTAACGTGAGCTATCTTCACGTTACTACGGTTCTATTTTGTTTTGGCACGGACACCTCGTCCCCCTTGACCCGTCTCCTAGTATTAAGCATCCATCGATATACTTCAGGGTTGTCGTATGCCGCCGTCCAGCTATCATGCATCAGGTCTGGATACCGGGTGAACTGAATCTCAGGGGCTCCAGCTTTCGTCAGGGCGTCGACCATCTGCTTAGACGCCTTGAAGGGGATGATATCATCCAGAGCACCATGATGCACCCTGTAGGATTAGGTCAGCAGGTTTCACGAGAGCTTGCGGTTAGGTCTTGCTCACCAGTGCGGGATATGCTTGATATGGGTGACTCGGAGACTGTCACCGCCGCCGCAGATAGGCATGATACTAGCAAAACGATACGGAGTGCGCATCGCGAGATCCCAGGTGCCATAGCCGCCCATACTGAAACCGGTAACATGTATGCGGTCCAGGTCAACTCGATAGCGATCGACGATCTCGTCAAGCAGCGCCGACAATATGGAGGCATTCCATCCATATCCGTAGTTCATATCGAGGGACGGCGTGACAGTGATGAAGTTCTCGGCTAACAGGGTACAAACTTCAGGAGGCACCGGCTCTTCCGATTTATCGCCCTGCTTGACTTGCTTGCTTTTCCTGAGCCTCTCTGCCCGGGGGATGGATATCGATGGATTCTGGTTCGAGGGATCCTTCTTTAGCTGATCATAGCATAAGATTACCTTGGGAATACCGTGCCGGATCGACAGAAAAGATTCATTGCGGTTGCGTTGCGATTCCCCGGCACCGTGGAGAAACAGGATCAAGGGCCATGTACTTGTCGGGTCCGACTCGTATGCCGGAGGTAATGACACATAGTGCTCGTACCCGAATGGCGCATTGGACGTACGTTGGTCGAAGAAGTCGAATGATATATGCTGCGTCTTCGCATATTCATGTCCGGGGTCTTTTACTCCGGTAGGGGTGCTACTTGTTGCCATGATTACCTTGTCTGGGATTCCTCTTGGCCCGCGTTTTGCTCGATGGAAATCGTGCAATGAATTTGGGTTGACATTTGTGTCGTCTCTAAGGACGCGTCCATTCGCAGATATATCGTCGGTCATGATGACGTTCTGGTGAAGTTGATGTTCCCTTGCTAAAGACAACACCTAAGTAACTCTCGTTGCATCATCCATGGATAGATCCGGAAATGATTGACTACTGTACGTGCATTTTCCAATGGCATATGGGATGTCCTTTAACGAGAAAACGCGGTAGAGAAGGCCAATACGCGTATAAATTATGAGGTCATTGGCAGTGGCGATACTACATGTTGGTACCTGACTTATATGAACCACTCCGCGGGTCCGTGACCTCAACTAACAGGTAGCCGTCTGTCGCGATACTCGATGAAAAGGCTTCTTCAGAAAGAGATCAGACGGTTCGTGCGGTCTCTCCCGATATTGCAGGTTCATCCATCACAGAGTACAGTGGACATGTCAACCCAGAAAGCACGATGTTACGAGACTTGAGCGTATCAAGCGCATGGAAGACTCAACCAGTTCCCATAGCTGTCAGTCTAGTCGTCTTTGCTCCATACATAGACGGGGAGGCCGAATGATCTGAATATAGTAAATCGTTTCTCATAGTCAATGCGACAATGCGTCAAGAGTCTGTGAAAGTTTGCTTAAAGTATACCTAGGAATGTGTGCACCCGAGTCAGGGTTGAAGTGCTATTGAGCAATCAAGCCCCAGGAGCCTGGGAGCGTACCTAGGGATTACTAGCGCTACGGGACGCAAAGTCTGCGCCGGAGCGCTACCTGGGTACTTACTGTACAATACATAGTACCTAGTAGTAGTTGGCTGGGCTGCTCGGCCCCTTACATGCCTAATGGGCTGCTTGGCAGATCGGTAGGGCTTGAAAGGTCTGTGCCCAGTGGGCTTGAGATGCTGATTTGGCAATGCAGGTGTTGCCGCGCCAACTACCAAAATAGAAGGACCAACCGTTCGCATATTCGAAACTGGACTTAGCCATTTGTAGAAAAATATATTTAACTACCGAGCAAGAGAGATGTCAGGGCCATTGTCAACAGCGTCCCGTCACCCGTTTCTCCTTTAATTTTGAAACCGCAATCGAGGGAGTTCAGTCAATCAATCAATACCAGATAACCGCGAGCCGAAAGTAGCAGTCCGGATGGCTTCACCGCTCTCCCTAAAAGGGGATAACGCACTTAATATCGCGGCCCCTCCCAGTGCCAAAACCGGGCTGCTCGAGACTTACGAAGTCACGTCCTTCACAACCAGGTCGCAATCGACGTCCGATAGTGAGCACAACATGGAATCCGAAAACGACACGACGCCTAGCTCCCCATTTGTCTCTCGAATTAAGGAAGAAGAGAATGCCAACGGGGACAACAACACAAATCAGGAAAATGTTCTACCCAACAAGAACCGACACTCGAGGATACTCTCCGGCCACGAGCTTTCGCCTCTCAAAATCCTAAGTTCAAAAGGCGACCACCCGGAATCCGAGGTGCCTTCCCCCGATAGACCAGGCTCAGCTTCTAGCACTACTAGGAGCCCGAGAAAAGCCTCGCCCCAGAGACGTGCACGGTTCCCCGTCAGGGTGAACACTGGGCCATCGCCGCTGAAACAGACGATCCAAGAGAGCGAGGTGACGTCCGAGGACGCGCTGCCGGATAACGAGGGCCTTGCGAAAGCCATCAAAATATTGGAAGGCGATGATACGACGCTGGATAATGCACTGGACGAAGCCGACGCTACCTCCATGTCGACGGACGAAGATCCACGAGTGGGAGAACACGACGAGCGAGTAGATCCTAACGACATCAGCGCCTTTAGCAACTTCTCCGCCGTAGCCAATATGACTATGTTTGCCCAGCTCGGACACAGCCCAGCCAGATCCGCCGACATGGGCATGACCCCTAGTGCGGTTTCTCGAGGTCGACCCGAGCCGTCGCCCTCGAGAACTCCTCGACCCCCTGCCATACACGAATCCGGAGACACATCGAACCTCCTCATGGACTTCACGGAACAGATCAACGGCTTCTCCAGATATTCGCAACAGTCACCTAGCCGAAACGCGAGGCTACCTCCTGCAAGAGCCAATCGTGCCTCGATGGTCACGGCCACGCCCCTGCGACAACAGTCCAACCTGCTCGACTTCGATATCCCTCCCATGCCCACGCCGCGAAGCATCCCGACAATCACCCCACGGGAGCTTGAGTCGCTCAAGTCTGGGTTCCTCTCCGAGATCAGCAGTCTCAAGGCGTCGCTCAGCGGGAAGGAGGCCGAAGTGGCGTCCCTGAAGACGGCCGTGGGCGACGCAGAGAAGCGCGTGGGCGAGTGCATGGAGCAGCTGCACCAGACGCAGGTGATGAAGGAGACGCTGGCGGAGGAGCGGGAGAGCTGGGAGCGGCGCGGCCGTGAGATGGAGAACGTGCTGCGCAAGGTCAAGGAGGAGATCGTGCACAGCCAGCGCGAGCGCGAGGAGCTCGAGTTCAAGCTCGACGAGAGCGAGAAGCGCCGGGAGGCCGCCGAGATGATGGCGCAGGAGGCCGAGAGCAAGATGGCGGGCATGCGCGCCGGCAAGATGGCGGCGGCGCCTCCGCCGGCCGACTGCCCCAAGTGCGGCAGCAAGTCGCCCGAGAAGGCCCGGAGCCCCGGGGGTTCATCGTCGTCGTCGGCGCGCGACATCGAGATCGCCGTCGAGCGCGTGGCGCGCGAGCTGCACGCGCTGTACAAGAGCAAGCACGAGACCAAGGTGGCGGCGCTCAAGAAGAGCTACGAGTCCCGCTGGGAGAAGCGCGTGCGCCAGCTCGAGGGCCAGGTCGACGAGCTGGCCGAGGAGAACGAGCGCCTTCGCTACAGCGGCAGTACCCGCGTAGACCCCGCCGCCGCCGCCGCCGCCGCGGACGAGGAGCTCATGGCGCGCGCCGTGCGCGACGCGGCGCAGATCAAGGAGCTCAACGCCGAGATCGAGAAGCTCGACGCCGTCGTCGCGAGCGTAAAGGCGGACAACGGCGAGCTGCGCCAGCTGCTCGAGCGCGAGCGCGTCGAGAAGGGCGAGCTCGTCCAGCTCGCCGAGGAGATGATGCAGATGCAGAGCATGCAGAGCTTCATGCAGAAGGAGGAACAGCAGGAGCACGAACGGGAGGAGCCGGCGCCGGTGGCGCGCCCGGCCCGTCCGACCCGTCCGATGTCGACTCCGGTCCCGGCCAGGTCGCAGCCCGGCCCCGAGAACTTCCGGAGCAGCATCGGTCGCGCGTCGGGCCTCAAGGCGCCGAGCTCGGTCAAGAAGTCCACGCAGAGCCGCATCGGCGGCATCGCGCACGAGAGGAACAAGAACGGAGGGTCTCACGGCGGCCTCCCGCGCCCGAATAGTGGACTGGGCCGGACCGGCATCATGAGCTCCATCGAGAAGATGGGGAGCAGCTACCGAGGACGGGGAGACTAACTTACTTAGAGACGCGGGTGATGGGACGACGAGAGAGGAGTTCCCTTTAACGTTAGCTACGACGATGATGAGGCTACGGGAGGGTGTTCCGGACTCTGGATTCTGGATTCTGGCGCGTCCTTGCAATGTTAGCATGCTGGTTGTGTAACTGTATATTTCATACATTGTTCGATCGCGAGCCATTGTTGGGGTCCTTGGTTACGGATCACGAAGCTTTTTCTAGAAATGACGAAATGCTTGATAACCAAAACCGCCTGTCTTGACTTAGGTGTCGTGTTTCGTGGCAGTCCCTTCCTTCCACCTTTCGGCTCCTGTGTCCGAAAGCCCACTCGTCTAAGAGCACGCCAGCCAAAAGTCTCTTCACAGTCGCTAGACAAACTCTCTAGTCCCCATCTACTCCAGTCCCCTCCACTAACTTAGACAAGCCACCCGCCCTGCCTCTCCAAGGCCGCGCTCCAGGTCTCCCCCTGGGCCCGCGAGAACTCCCTCGCGCCCTCGACCTCGCGGGCCCCGAAGTTCCCGTACAGGTGCGGGAAGGGGGCCCCCTCGGGGCCCTCCCACCTCGTGGCCCCCGCGATCCGCGCGAGGGGCAGCTTCAGGAGCCACAGCGACGTCGCCTCCGCGAAGAACAGGTCAGCCGTCTTCGGGACCTGTTTTTCGTTCGCGCCGGGAAGGGCACGAAGAAGGTTAGCTTGCGTCCCGCGTCGAAGTCACGGTGGAGGGCATTGAAAGAGGGACAGGCGGGCGAAAGAAAGAAAGAAACAGAGGGACGGGGAGTGCCAGGGACGTGGGGTCTTTCGAGCGAGCGATGGCGTGAGTGGGCGAATAGGGGCCCACCGGGGGGGGGGGGGGGGGGGGGGG
>QJNV01000112.1:0-157646 GCA_004155935.1 Monosporascus sp. GIB2 | reverse complement strand
TTCCGGTTTTTTTTTTGTAACTTAAGGTAGTTTTTTGCTATATGCCCATACTTGCCATAGTTAAAGTAAAGTAACTTTCTATCTTTATTTTATACGGGTTTATTATTTTAGAAGTTATTATTTTTTTTGTTAATACGGTTATGGAATTTGTTATTAAAATCGTCGATTAATTATTAAAAGGAATAATCCGTTTACCGTAGCATTAATTAAATAATTTTGTATTAATTATTAACGTGGGTTTTTATAGTAATAATGAATATAATAATTTATTTTTTCGTTTTAAGTTATATATTATAATTTTTTATCTTTTAGAAAAGTTTTTAAAATTTAGTGGTAATGTTACGGCTGCACCTTAGCCATCCCGCCACCAGGGCAAAAGATCGGTGGAATGATCGCAATTCTTAGCAATCATTCTTGGTGCTACAGCTGTATATGTACTGGAGCTGTCTACGGTGGACAAGGCCGTGACAGGTAAATTGTATTAGGTTTTCTCCGTTATAAATAACCTTGCTAAGCTTTTTTTAAAACGATTTTTATCGGAATTTTCCTATCATTACGTAAGTTCTTCGTAATGTTCTTAATATTTTCGTACCTTTTTTAATATTTGTAATTAATTCTAAGGGCGCCTTTTTGCAAAATTTTTGAAATAATTTTCGTTAAACGGAATTAGTTTAGTTAACCTAGTTTTATTCCGTTTTCGTAACCGATTTTTTTATTATAAGGCTTAAGGTATTATTTCAAAGTGTTTAATTAGCCTAACTTGTTAAATAATTCTCCTTATTTAGAAAGAAATTAAAACGCTTTTAATGTAGTTTATTATCTTTATTATTAGATTTTTTTAGAGTTCTTACTTTTGTTCTTTAGGCTAAGGCTTAATTCGCTGGAGCTATCTAAGCTACTAGGGCTATTACTGCTAGGTAAGCTGTGGCGGTTTTTTTTCTTTAAAGAACCCTTAAAAAAGTTTAAAAAAAAGGAACTATTTAAATTATCAAGGTTATTACGTGCTATTCCCTTTCTCTTAGGTGGCTTGCTTTTTTCTTTTTTCGAGGGGTTAGGCTTCTTTGTGGACCACCTTTTAAGTTTCGTTTCGCTATTTTTTAAGGGGTTAATTTCCTTTATATCGCTTTTTAGGGCGATAGGTATTTTCTTAAAGCTATCTACCTTAACCTTAAGTAGGGCGCTTTTTAACGCTTTCAGTTATACATTAGTACTACATAAGCTTTTAAAGTTCCGCGTTTTCTATCGTTAATATTACGACTTAATAAAAAGAAGGCCCCGAAAATAGTCTAGTCGGATTAAAATAGGACCTAAGTAGGTTAAGTTACGTAATTAGTACTTAGCACTAATTTATTAAGTATTATAAATATTAAGTAAGCATAACGGATTATTACTTAACGGTTAGTAATTAAATAAAAATAAATTAGTAATAAAATTTAAAAATATATATATTCGTTACTTTATAGGTTAAATAACGATAATTTATAATATAATTTTGTTACCTAAAATATTTTTAATATTACGAAACGTAATTAAATTACTTTATTTATTTGTTTCTTAAATTCTTATAATATTTTTATTAACATAAATCCGTACGTTTAATTTTAATAATTAATTAATTAACTTAGCCGTTATATGTTACAAATTTTTATTTAATAATATCGTTAAATTTAAGTAATATTTAACATTATTAAAATATTTACCAATTTCTAAAAAACTTTATTTAATAACTTTAAGTTCGTATTTAATAACTTAAAGTAAAATTTTAACGATTCATTAATAAAATTAAAGGCATTTCGCCTATTACGACTGTTATTGTTAAAATAAAATTTAAAAAACTAGAATCTTATAACGGAAAAGGAAATTTATAAACCTTTCTTATTTAAGTACGCGTTTATTTACGTTTTTTAAATATTAACAACATTTTAAACCAGATTTTTCCTATAAGAATATACTTTATTAAAAGCGTTATGAACTGGTTTAAGCTTATTATATAAGATTATTTAGAAAAAATTAAAATAAATTAAAAAAAAAATTAATTAACAAGATTTTTTCGTTATATATTAATTTAAAAATAAGTTTCGTTTTAATTTTAATATCTTTAATAAAAAATAATTCATAATCTAAAAAACTTTCGACTTAAAATAAAAAGGATTTACGTTTAAATACGTTATTATTTTTATAACCTTAATAATTAAAGCCGGATAAGGAAATAAATGAAAAACTTTAATCGATATATTTTATAAAAAACTTAAAAATAACGTTAAGGACAAAATAGTTAAAATCGAAAAATTTATTACCTTAAATCGATATATCGCAAAAATTATTAAAATCGAGAATTAATAGTTTAAGTAATAACAAAAACGACGAAAATAATATATCTTAAAAATAAATACTGAAAATAATAATAAATATAAATATTCGTTAAATACTAATATCTTTAAAAAAATATTTCGTACGGAATAAAACCAAATTTTATAAAAATTAAAATTATCTAATAACAAAATATACGATAAATCAAATATTAGAATTATGGTAAAAATAAGTTATAAAATACCGCAATACCGATCACTTAAAAAACTCTAATAAAACAAACCATAAACTTTAATATTTACGAAACGGTTTTAAAATAACCCAAATAGAAACATTCTTGTTATAATTCGATAAGGAAAAAACCCCCTTAAATCTTTGTATATAAAAATATAATAAACCTAGTAAAAAATTAAAAGATTTTCATAAGTTAAAATACGATAACGTTTCGAATAATAATAAAAATTTTAATAAAAATAACTTATAAAATTACTTTTACGAATACAACAGAAAAGTTTATGACGATAAATAATTTAGATAATTAAGAAATAATTATAAAATTATTAAAGATAAATCGAAATTATTTATTTTAAAACCCTAAACTAATATAAACGAAGATACGCTTTTTATTATCGATAACAATAATACCTAAACTATAAAAAATAGAAACGATTTATTTACTTACGTATTATACGTATAATTATAATAAAAATTCGATTTCCTTAATAAAAAAAAAAAATAAAAACGACGAATAATAATATCGATATCTTCGTATTATTAATTCTTAAAAAATATCGATTAAAAAACGGCCGTATAAAATTAATCCGAAAAAGGATAATATCTACAAAAAAACCTTTTTTATTATTTTAAATAATTTAATTATTAAATATTATTAATAAGTTATTATAAAATTATAATTTTAATTAACATATGCCATAAATCTAAATAAACGATAAGTAATTAAGGATAACATATAATAATATCTTAATTTAAAGGCTATTACCTTAAAATATATTAAAAAAACTTACTTTAAATATAAAACGATTACCTTTAAAATTTAGAAGCATAAGTACGACAATAATATCGATATATATAATAATTATAAATAACTAACTAACGATTTAAACGACAAATAAATAATTTGAAAAAAGAAACAAATTAATAATAACCACATATTAAGCAATTACGAAATAAAATCGATTAATTATAGACGTAAATACGATAAATTAAAAAAAATTAAAAAATAAAAACTATTTATAAAAAAGCCGTAAGATGGCAAAACTTAAAAAAATAAAAAAACTCTTAAAAAAGGCTTTAATAATAATAAGGAATAACGACAACCTTATTATTCTAAAAATACGAATTAAAACATATTAATATATTATTATAATAAACAACGAAATTTTAAAAGAAAAATATATTATACCGGAAATAATTAACCGATTTAAATTACTATAAAGATATAAAGAAACTTTTATATTATGAATACCGTTAAAATTTTATTATTTTTTTACAATAAAAGAAAAATTATACGCGAAATTAATTACCTCGATATTTTTATCTCAAGAAAAAATATAATAATTAATTTAACCATTATACCGTTAAAAAATTACGATAAAATTTTAAAAAAAGCATAATTACGTTAGTATAATTTTTTAATCGATTAAAAACGGCGATAAATATCGGTATAAGAATATAACAGAAATTTTACTACTTATAAAAATACGATATAAAAAAGAAAATAAGTATTATAAACAAATACGACGTATTATTATTACTATTAAAACGAAATTACAGTAATTAAATAACGATTTATAACAATAACTTAAAAAATTAAATAATTTAATTAATATATTACGATAATATTACTAATATAAACGATTTTTTAAAAAAGTTTAAAATAAAATTATGAAAATATGAGGAATAAAATTATAAAATTCTTTTAAAAAAAAGAGAACATTTATTAACTTTTATCTTATTTATAACTTTAACGAAATAAAATTATATATACTTAAGGAATACCTAAAAATCGACTTAAAAAAAGATAAATTCGATTATCAAAGCTATTAATTAAATACGTTATATTTTTCGTACCTAAAAAAAAAGAAAATTACAATTAATTGTGAATTATTAATAACTTAATACTATTATTATTAAAAATCGAATGTTATTACTCCTAATTAACGAAATAAAAAATCGATTTCATAAAACCTAATGGTTTACTACTTTCGACCTTAAAAATAAGTATAACTTAATTCGAATTAAAAAAGACTATAAGCAAAAAATAATATTTCAAAATAAATATAGATTTTACGAATATTTAATCATTTATATAAAACTTATTAACGCGTTAGTTATTTTTTAGCGTATAGTTAATTATGTCCCTAGGAAATACCTCGAAGTTTTCGTAATATACTACCTCGACGATATTCTTATTTTTTTGGAAATGAAAAAATAATGCGAAAAATACGTTTACAAAATATTATAATTATTTTAAAATATTAACTTATTAATTAATGCAAAAAAAAGCTAATTTTATATACAGAAAATTTAATATCTAGGCTATATTATTACTTTCGGATATATTAAAATAAACCTTAAAAAAATCGCAATAATACGAAATTAAGTAAAAACTTATTATAATTAAAAACGTACAAACTTTTTTCGAATTCGTTAACTATTATTGAAAATTTATTAAAAACTTTAGCCGGATAGTAATATCTTTAAATAAACTTATTTAAAAGAAAGTTCTAATAAACGCTAAAAACAAAAAAAACCTTTTAATAAATTAAGAAAGTTATTATTAATTAATTAATATTAATTATATATAATTTAAGCCATCTAATAAAATTAAAAATTAATGCGTTAAATTATGTTTTAAACGTAGTAATCGGATAACGAAACGATTAAAGTATATTATATCTTATTAGTTTTTTTTTATATATTATAAAAACCTAAATTACGTTATGTTATTTCCGACAAAAAGTTTATAGTTATTATTAAAGTATTTCGCGAATTTAAATATTTTTTTTAAAAGTAATTAATATTAGGTCGAGATTTATACGGATTATAAAAATTTTACCCGGTTTACTACAACCAAAAAACTTATAGTACGATAGTTTTGTTATATAAAAAAATTAACAGAATACGATTTTATTATTATTTATCGAAAAGGTTTAAAAAATAGTAAAATAAACGTTTTTAGCAAACGACTAAACTTAAAAAAACGGTTAAAATTAATTATATAATTTTCGATATTACTATAAAAAAGGGTTACGCTTATAACAAATTACAATAATATAAATAATATGTTTAAATATATACTAAAAAATTAAAATATATAATAATAATTCGTAGGAATAAATAAATAAATTATAAATCTTAAGAAAATGTTAAAAAGATTTAATACGAAATATATATAAGTATTAATTATATAAATATTAAGGGATCTGCAAAACCTTAAAACGTTTTTAACGTACATATTATTTCTTTAAAATAAAAAATATAATATAAAAAAATTTACGCTAATACGAGATTTACGCCAAAGTTAAAACATAACGGCATAAACTGTATGGAAAATTATAATTATTATTAGTCGCAAAACAACTATAAAATTCTATTATAATAAATTTTATTATTAAACTTTTTTTATTAAAAACTTAATTATAAGTATATATTATAACAATATCTTCGTACTCGTTAACCGATTCATAAAATTTTCTTATTTTTTACCTTTTAATAAAAATACAAACGCCGAACAAATAGGGTATATCTTCTTTAAAAAATTTTTAATATATACGGACTACTATACGAAATCGTTTTAAATAAAGGGATAATATTTACCTCTAAATTTTAACAAAACTTAATATTATAAATCGGCTCAAATTATAAATTATCCAATACATTTCGACCTTAAACAACGAGTAAACAAAATAACAAAATTAAACGTTAAAAACGTACCTACGATATTACATTAATTATAAATAAAATAATTAGGTTAAAAAATTACTAATAACTTAAATAACATACAATACTAGTCATTACGAAAGTATTAAAACGACCCCGTTGATAACTAATTTCGGTTTTATTTTAGAAATTTATAAAAAAATATAAGAAAAAATACCTCTTAATATTAAAGCTATCCTTACCTTAAAATAACTTAAATAATTACACCAGGAAATAAAAACGAAACTCGAATTCGTATATAATTAAATAAAAAAACATTATAACCAAAAACGATTAAAAAAACCAACCTTTTCGGAAGGGAAAATGGTTTACCTAACCATTAAAAATATTTAAACAAAACGCCCAAGTTAAAAACTTGATTTCAAGTATATCGGCCTATATAAAATTACTAAAAAGAATTTAAAAAATAATTATTAATTAAAACTATTACTTAAAGTTAAACTTTATTTAGTTTTTTATATATCTCTACTTAAGTTAACAACGGACACTATTAAAGTACACATTAAATAAAATAAGATAGAAGTAAATATATATATATATATATATATAAAGCAAAAAAAATCTTTAATATTAAGAAAGTCGACGGACTTACTTAATATTTAATTAAATAAAAGGATTACTTAAATTCCGAAAATACCTGGAAACCCGCGAAAAATCTTATAAAAGTTTAACGCCTATTAAAAAATTTCTACTAATAACGTTAAGGTTATTAGAATTAAAAATGCTTTAGTTAATATCGTATAAAAAGAGCTAAGGAGTTGCCGTAGCCAATGATTAGTTAATTAGGTTAGAAGGAGGGGGTGTCGGCGGTACGTCCTTTTGTTCCTAACGCTTTTGTTTTTTAAGTTCGTTTAAGTTTTTAACCTTGCGCCGAATTATTTTAGACGTTTTTTCACGAAACGCTTTTTTTTAACAACGGAAACGTTATAAACGGGATAATGTCTTTAAAAATAAAGTTTTTATTTTCTTTTTTTCTTTTTTAATTTTATCTTTTTTACGCGATACGCGCGTTATTAAAAGGTAAGTAGGAGGAAAGGAGTATACGGTAAAAGAACTTACTGGTTTAAGTATTTATCCCGCCAAAATCATAATGCGAATACTTTTTATCTATATAAAAACTATAACGAATTTTACCCTCGGCGATAATACAATTCGAACGGTTAATACAAAAATAAACGGTATAATAAAGTATATTTACGTTAAAATTATTAATAAAAAAGGAAAAAATTTAATAACGATTAAGGTTAGTATTACGTTTTTTACGTTTAAAAGAACGATCGAATGTAATAGGAATAATATGAAAAAAGATAAGTTACTTACCTAGGAAAAAACAAATTAGTAAATTTTTAAGGACAAAAATTCTTAAAAAGGGGAAATCGTATTAAAATCTAACACATCAAAAGCTTGGAAAGGCGGTCGGAATAAAATTTAAACAGCTCCGACTAAGGAATTACGTAACGAAATTAGTCGAACTTAATTGGTTCGACTACGATCGACCATCGGTCAAATAATAAACGTTTGATCAGCATATTAGTATAAAGATATATATGTTTTTTAAATCCCATAAATTAAATAATAATAATTTATAATATAACTTCGTTACTTAAAATACTTTTAATATTACGAAACGTAATTAAGTTACCCTTATAACTTATTGCTTAATTTTTCACAATATTTCTGCTAACATAAACCCGTACGTTTAAATTTAATAGTTAGTTAATTAGTCTAGCTGTTATATTAAAGCAATAATAATAGTAGTAGTAATTAAAATAACTGAATTAATAACTCTCGCAACCCTTAAAGCGATATCCGCAACGGTACTTATAGCGAAAAATAATTTATCCCTTAAGGTTTAAAAAACTTGTACCGTTTAAACGGAAAATTTTTTAGCGCCTATATTAAGAATTAACAGGTTTAAAACTTTATACGGTAATATAATAAAATGATTTAAAAAAATTAACTTTATTATAACTTTAATAATCGAAAACGTTAAAGTAATTAAAATATTTAAAGTTATAATAACTAATTATACCGATTATATAAAAATTAACAGCCTTAAGCAGACCAAGTTTCAAAACCTTAAATTACAAAGAACCAACTATTTTAAGCTACGGCTATAAGCGATCGAAAGCTTTAGGCTTTAAGCGATTAAGCGCCCTAAAATTACAAAAACCGATTATGTTAAGCTATAAATAACTAAACGCATTAAGCCATAGGTAGCTAATTACCTTAAAGTAATTAAGGTGATAATTATAAATAACGCCATACTTTTACATATATATTCCTTTATAAAAAACAGTAAAAATAAGTTATTTTAGGATTTAAATACGAACGTTAATATTATTAACAATATCGGCGACTTCGAGACGGATTCAATACTAAACACCAAATCTAAAAGGATTCATATTATAACAGGCGGAAAACTTATAACTATTACTTTTATCAGTATTGTAAAATAACCCTTAAAAAGTTCTTATAAAGAAAATAATAAGGTTATAATAAAATATACGTTATATATTAGCGATTTCCCGTTAAATGTATTTTCTGGAAAGATATTTTTAAAAAAAAAAGGTTACTTAAATAAAAAATACCTTAGTTAATCTTAACGAGGTTAAATTAACAACTATTAACGTTTTTTGGAAACGATTTTTTTATAACTTTATAAAAAATTAAAACTTATTATTAAGGGCTTAAAGTTATTAAACAATAATTACTAATAAGAATACGGGCTGAAAGGGCCATTCGGTAAAAAAAATTACGGTATTAAAATTTTAAAGATAATAGTTTTAGAAATATTTAAGGACGGTAAGATTTTTATAATAAACGAAGTTATAAAGAAAATTATCTTTTAGTACCGCCGCTTTTGCCATTTTAATATTAAACGATTAATTTGGATTATTAAAAAGTTTACGGGAATAAACTTAAACCTTAACGATATGAAATTACTGTTTTATATAACGTATAATAAAAGAAAAATATGTAAAATACCGTTTATTAACTCCTAAAAAAAAGAAACGTATATGGGAGAAATTATTTAATATAACGTAAAAACTGTTAAACTTGTTAGTATTGAAAATAACGATTATTTCGGAATTATTCTAAACGATTTATCGCGTTATAAAAAGTATTACTTATTTAGAACCAAGGACGAAATTTAAGAAAGCCTATGTACGTATATTACGTAAATAATTAAATATTTAAAGGCGTTACCTTTAAATACGAGAGGTAGGAAACGAATAGTGTAAATTTTACGCTTTAACAGTAGTAAAAAGTTTAACGTAATAAAAATCGAAAATTTCTACGCGATAAAAAGTATTAAATTAGTAATTTTTAGCGCTTATAAGTAGTATTAAAACGGAATTACGGAACGCGGTATATAATTTTTTTAAGACGAAATACGTACGATTACAAGGTAAATAAAAATACGAATATGCTTTTGGGATTTTGTGATAAAGGTTATAACGTATACCGTTAACCGAATTGGATAATTAATAATAAGAGATATAATATTAATTAAATATTTTAAGGACGTATTCGAATTTAATAAATACTACAAACCTGATAATAATCATTTTCGTATTTTTAATAGCAGATATATAATATTAATCGACAAAAATTATAGAACCAGATTAAAAAAATTCACAATTTATAAAGCAAAAAGAGTATTATTAGGTTATTAGAGGATATATAATTATAAAATTTAACTATTAAAAGGCGGCAAATTACTAATAATACTATATGTTATTATTTATAAAGATTTAAAAAAATTAGAATAACCTTTTAGCTTAAAAAATATTATTCGGTTATTCTCGTAGCCCGTATAAAAACGTTTAAAATACCGTTAAAAATAAGGCGTTAAAATAAAGAATAAAAATTATAACGTTGTTTTAAAAGACGATACAGATTAAGAAATTAAGTAAATTAAACGTAAAAAGGAACGCCCAAAAAAAACGGTTCCCGAATTATACGTCTTGGAAATCCCGGACGAAACCCTAAAGCTAATATATAAGTTAAAGCTAGTTTTAACCTAAAAAGGCGATAATTTAAATAATTACGATCCGAATAATTATAACCCATACCCGTATCTTTTTTATTTCCATTTATTATTAACTGATATTAATGATAAAAATAGTTATAAGTTATATGCTATAGTAAAAAACGGTCCGTTACTAAAAAAAAGTAATAAAAAGCTTAAAACGCGAGATATGGCTTAAAGTTATTTTTATTAAAATTAAGAAAAACTTACAGCGCGGAACTTTTTATTTTACAAATGATAAGGCGTACGGGCACCTAGTAAACGCTAAATAGGTGCTAAGGAAGAAATATACGTTTATAAGAAAGTTAAAAAAATACAAAGTGCGTATTTACGCTAGAAGATTTACCTAATAGAAAGGCATTAATTATAACGAGATTATAGTTAATATTGTAAAAGTTATTTATTAAAAAATCCTAATAGTAATAATTATAACCTTAAGTTAGTATATAATTTAAATCGATTTTATCGTAACTTACTTAAATAATAACCTAAAGGAGGATATTTACATAAAGCAGTTTCCTATATTAAAAGAGTATTTTAATACGTACTTAAAGAATAGGGAGGTATATTAGTTTTACCTTAAAAAGGTTATTAAGTTAATAAACTTTTTATACGGCTTAAAGCAAGCCGGAATTACCTGGCAGAAAAAAGTTAAAGAAATATTAGCCAAATAAGGTATTTATTTATTGATTTCGAATAACGCGATTTACTGCAACGATAAGTTAAGGGATATTATCGCCTTATACGTCGACGATTTCCTACTTATAGGACCTAACCTGTAACACTTAAAAAAATATGGCTAATAAAATTGCTAAGGACGTACTTATTAAAGATTTAAGTAACGCGGATTAGTACCTGGATATACGAATTATGCGTTTACCACTTATTAAAAACGTTAAACTAAATTAGCAATAATATATTAAGAAATTATTAAAATTATTAAAATTAAATACCATACGGTATTAACCTACGTTATTTATTAAGAATTATTTGTAGCACCCTGTAAAGCATAAAAGCGTAATTAATAAGGAAAATATTTACGAATACATAAGTTTTGTAAAAAAGTTTAATTTCTTTAGTTATATTAGTAAATCGGATATAACGTTTGTAACGTTAACTTGGGTTAAATTTATGGGTAACCTATTCTTAAGGTACCAAAAATGTATCAAATAACTACCGTAATATTTAAACAATATAACAAACCTGTTTTTTCGGTACCGGAAATTAGACGAAAAGCATTCGTACCGGAAATATAACGACTTAGGCCTATTCGGAACAGTAAGTATAAGCTTTATAAATAGCGAATTAATTAAGTTCATAACAGGTTATGTATTTTTTATAATTAAGGCATTCGTTTTGTAGCTTTTAAAATTATAAAATATTATTACTAAATATATTATTATAGTAGAATACGTAGGGGCGGGAATAGTTACAGTTAAAGTTACCAAAATTAGGAATTTCCTAATAAAATTAAAACTTATATCCGAAAGCCCCATTCCTATTTTAAAAAATAATATAGGTACGTTGAAATAGGTAACAAAAATATAAATAACCTGAAAAAAGCGCCATATTCGGCTAAAGTACTATTACGTACGATAGGAAGTATGAAAGGGCAATATTAACTTTTAATACGTTAAAAATTAAAATAATCCAGTAGATAAGCTTATAAAGCCTTTTAATAAGATTAATTTTGAAAGATTCGTAGCGAATTTAAAACTTAAAAGGATATAAGTATTTAATTAATAGAAATAAAGGTTTAATTCCTTAATAGATTAAAACTTAATTAATTATTTTCGAGGATTTAATAATCGAGATTACTTAAAGCAAAAGGGCGTATTGGCAGTTAATGCTTTAAGGTGCTTACGGCTGGTGGGTTAGGTTATAAGATGTAGCCTGGGATACCCTTTATTTGGAAGAAGCTTTTTGAACATGGATTTAAGTATGTAATAGGAGCTTGGCCCAGACGGTTTTAGTCTAGAGCAATATCAACACATAGTTTGCGCCAGGCTACTGCATTTGATCACTGTAACTCCTGGCATTAATAAGATAAATCTAATACTTAAATTATTTTTAAAGAAACCATAGCTAGAACGCTTGGTTAAACTCTTTAACATTGCTTAAAAATTGAAACCATAGATAACCGAACTGAAGTAACTTAAGGAGCTTTCAATTATTAATTAAAGGAGAGATTGGTAACAGCAAATGTTATTTACGTAACCAAGTTGTATTGCAACTGGTGTTTAGCTAAGCTTTAGAAAAGGTAATGAGCGTATACTGCTTCCCTTTTCCCCACTCCATTTGGGGTCATGTTAGATTTTGCAACCAACACTAATTGGATCTCTGGATCCTGAATCCCCCAGATGGATCTTTAGATCCCACTAGATCCATGTCATGTAATCCGCCCAGATCGGAGGTGCACTTCTCCTTGGCTCCGACCATCCCTCCTGGGCAACAGGTGTTTGCCCGTAACGACTAGTACGTCCCAGAATACACTCTCCGCTGGGACCAGGTGGTTTGCCCCAGAACCACCCAGGCCACCCACGGCTCCTTCTTCCCCTCGTTCTGTCTTTGAAAGAAGACCTTGAGGTCCCCCTGGCGATCTTCAACATTGGCGGCGAGCAATGAGTCCTTGGTGGCAACAAAGCCGTTGTTGCTGAGGGTCCCGTTCTTCCAGTCCTCATCATTGGTCTTGCAGAGCTCCTTCAGCTTGTACCCATCCTGGTCGTTCCCGGCGATATAATATAGTCGGATCTAGCAACGGAAACAGCATCAGGGAAAATGATCTTTGGCGAAAATGGGGGGATTAATATGTAATACTTGAAATCTGGGTGGTTGTGCAAAGCAGAACATAATAATGAATTTAAATCCTTTAAGAAAAGAGAACGAAAAGAGCTACTTACTTCCCGATTCCCCTCCAGGGTATAAGCGACAGCAGTGACCTGAGGGGCCGCAGCACTCACAGCGTTGCCGCTGAACATGATATTGGCTGTCACGTACTCCGGATTCTCGGGATCCTCAGGCGATATTTGGGCGGTCAAGGAGGCGATCTGGCCATTGGACCTCGTGTAGTAGAGGATACTGATGCCATTAGACTCGACAGCAGACATAGAAGTGGGGGAAGCCATCTTGGTAGGAAAGGCGTTGGCGATTTATTGCGCGGGGAAGTATTATCGGCTTATGATTGACAAATGATCTCAAAGTTTTCTGGATCGCTGCTAGAGGTTGATAGTAAAGACGGGAAGTAGGCGGTCCCTCAAGAGCTTTATATACGGAGTTCCATGTGGGGTTGGCATGAAATATGAGTTGAGGAAGCTGCAGCATGTGAGGACAGATGAGGGATGAACGATGAGTTCGGCAGTTCTTCCATGTTCGGAATAGAGGGACGCACCACTATCGATCTGCTTCAACAGTTATGGGCTGTGATCCTGTCAAACCTGCCTTTTAAGGGCTGAATTACTTCGAAAACCCGAATGGAATTTCGAGGCCCGGGCCTGGACTCCAGGATCAGGTTTCGGCCCCCATCTCATTTCCCGTCCGGGGGTGAAAGGGGAAGGGGGGGAAGGCGGAAAGGGGGCGGACGAAAGATGCCCAAACGTTACGGCGATTCCTCTTGTCCACAGCTCAACCATGTCAGGCAGCAACGGATAGATTAAAGCCTTCGCAGGGAACGACAATGGAAAGCGGAATCTCAACACCGCAGATGATGACAGAGCCCTCCAAGGGTGTATTGGCAGTCATTGTGGCCAACTGACAAATAAGATTAATGTCTCTAACTCAGACAATATATCTTGCTGCCTATAGAGTAAGTCTGCTAGGTTGTGAGGTGGTGTGGCAGCATGCAAAGAACGCCGGATACAGATCCGGGGCTTTCTATATTCGTGGGTGGCCACCGCAGGTAGCATCTGGCTGCGGCATGTCCAAGACCAACACGGCGTACGGAAACGCCAGAAGCTGCATGGCTTGCATGGGCCATTTCATTACGCTTTGCGCCGACAGCATGGTAGAATTGTTATAGTTGAATCTGCACTTACCATGCCTTCCTGCTTGCCCAGATTGCAAGTGTGTAGTCCTCAATATTATACAATAATTGCTTATGACATTACATTGACATCATCTGCTCAAAACCGCATGCTTTTGCTCTCTGAGATTAATTAAATTTTTTTTGGCTCTCTAGATTCACAATCACAGCAGTTTGATTAAGGCTTCATCAACCATTTTGTGAAGTTTATCTTGGCTTATTAGGTGGTTAAAAGGTCCAAAGATCCATATGTTAGTGTGTATATCATGAATCAGTATGCAGAAAGGTGCTATTTGATTATTTGCCGTACACTGACGGCTGAGAAGACACACGAATGGATTCATTGATGCGTACAACTCGGGCTGTCTCAGTAACGGAATCCGCTGCTTCAGGACAAGTAATAGTTGATAATGACAGTGATGATGCCTCCCTTATACAACTTTCAGTTGCGTGTTGCTGCTGAGGAACTAGAACTATGTCCGGTAACTATCCCTGTGTTAACCCTGAGATTTTGTTTCCCCCCCCCTTCTCCTCCATGCCAACCCCCCATAACAGCCCATGAAATGCTGCTCCTGTTTTTGATAATTCTCAGGATACCAAGTCTGAAATGCTAATGGGCCCTAGAGAAGCTACCCCCCTTATTGATTAGCTGGCATACTCCGGGAATAGTCTATGTTGCATTAAAGTAGTTGTCGTTGATTGTTGCCGGGGAATTCTAATACCTACGCCAAGATGTGCGCATAATTCGGTGACATCACAGGATTGGGAGCAAAGACTGACAGTTTCCGTCTAATCCTCTGGTTGGGATATCTCGCGCTGCAACGTGCCCGCAGTACCTCACTTCCGGTACTGCTAAGACATTTTTCTTCCTTCCACAGATTGAGTGTGAGCGCAGCATAGCCCAATGCTCGTGTCCTGGACAGGTACCGCTGTCTGCTGATCGAATGTGTGAGGAAGTTGCCAATGCGTATATCATCTCATCCCTTTAGAACTGGGGCTAGAGTTTCCCCGACGTATCATTGAAACTCTTAGGGTGAAATATTCTGTAGCGTGTAAGAGCGGAGATAGCCGCCTTGCATACGCAAACTCTAAGGTTAAATGGACATCAAAATCGGCCAGCGCAATTTCGTCAAGAGCTTGGCCTGGCTGTCAAGGTTGTATGGCACTGCATGCGGCTGAACTATCTCAGTTATACCACACCTCTAACTGATTAATAGGGGAGCTCTCAATGACTGGATCAATGCCTGATGCACACATATAGAGTTCAGAGTAGGGAAGAAGCTAGAGCCCAAGGTGGTAGGCAATAGGTGCCCAACGCTGGGCATTCTTGTCAACTCTGTATTTTCGAGCTAGCGGCAACTTCAGTTCTCAGGACTAGCTCCCGCCGTTTATATTCCTTAAATGGGGTCAGTTGTAATGCATACGTAATCTTCTCAGACTCGAACGCTCCCAAAGTGAGGCCGAGTAACTTTTCGAACGAGCCTAGAGCTGAACAGGAACTTTCCAACGGGCGTTGCATCTTCCCCCCTGGTGAAAAGGCCATGCGGGATCTGCCGAGAACGGAAGGTCGATTATATCACTTCAAGCAGCATGGATTTCTAGAGTCATACTCTCCGCTTGCACGGGATCCCACTTTACCTAGATCTTATTGATGATCTGGTTAAGAGCTTCTATAGTTCCGCTGTTGCTCTGTTTCTTCGCTTTCCTTGCGTTTACGGCCTCGACCCTACCACGACAGTGAGCGCAACGGCATCATAACCTTGCTCCATAAATTGCCTGCAGGTACAAAGAATACATAGCTGGGTATAGACAGTAAATGAGAGAGCAGGGACCTTAGAGTTGATGGTAGGACTCGGTTGAACTTGGACTAGGAAGAATATGGGGAAATAGTTTGACATCGCTCTCACCATGCTTGCTTCTCTTGAATGTATCTCCACAGACAAATCGCCGTTCATGGGCGCGGGGTATTAAGTTTCGTCTATTCTTGAACAGTTACATTCGTGACATGGATAATATGAAGAGGGCATGTCGTTGAATTTCTAGGTGCGTTGCTTGTTTTTGGTTTCTTGTGAAAGGCACTTGCACAAATGAACGGCACCCGTAGGCTCACCAACCCGCCCTTGCCAACAATGGCGAGCAAGCGCTTCCAACGAACCAATTATCCTAGTTCCTTCTATGGCAATGTGAACTTTGCAGAGGATTTCTCCACTCAAATCAAAATAGCCGCGGTTACCTACAGCAATATATGAACCTAACCCCCCAAACCCCCTCCTTTCGGTTTACCTACAGCTTCTGGTGCTAGCTCAATAAATGAAAAATGTTGCTGAGCAGTATGCTGTTGATCATCTACCGCGCATTGCCAAACCTATGGACTTTGTCAATTGTGAATCGAAAGCGGCCAAGCTATCTGAGATCGCGATCAGATGCGGAGGAGGAAGTAAAGGCGGTTGGCGGTACCGTTAAACGACTGTGGGGTACGGAAGGAGCCGTATTGTTAAAACCTTTTTTTTGGGGGCGTGTTGCGTGTCTGGAGAGCGCTCTGAAGTCTTCCTGGAACAAGACTGCCTTGGGGGAGCCCCCTTCGGCCCCAGCTCCCCAGAAAAGAGTTACGGGTGGGTGTCCGAGACTTCATGCGTTCTCGCTCTGGGGTTACCAGCTCATGAAAGGGAATTGACGGAAATGAGCGATCACTTTCCTGGGAATGATCGAGATCGGCGCATGCAAGCTTAGTGGTCGTGCACGGCTGCAGTCCTGTCGTTGATCTCCTTACTCCGCATAGCTGCAGTTGCAGGTTCGAATTACTCGTACATACGAGTCGGGGCCATTCCGTGATGTAACCCAAAGCCAAAGCCAATCATTTAGCTCGATGGTGATATAGAGTGCGTACGGGTTGAACGAACCTGAGGCTTCCAGCATGAGAGGCATCGTTGACTGGCCACCGATCCCGCCGTTGCGTATTTGCGTTAACCCGCCTGAAGGAGAACAACAGATGGAAACGAGATTGGCCCAGCGCAGAGATTACAAGATCCTGGCTGGGGCCGCGTCACCTACATACGAATATCTGCCGGGGCACAGAGGGAGGAGCGTGTCGAGATAAATTAGAACTAAACACTCATAGGGTCGCAGTACTCGGAGTGCCATGCCGGCAATATCAGATGGAAGTCAGCAGAATGGTTGGGACGGTTACACGGGCAAAAGCACTTAGAGCGTACGGCTCAATCCCTTTCCAAGCCATCCTCCTTTGGCATGCGGTGTACTCCTGTGCGGACGCTCCCCAAGGATCGCCGGGGCATTCAGTGGATAGCATAGGGATAGTTCTTCGGACTGCATAGGTGCTGAGAGTTCCAGGAGCAGCAGGGCGGATGCACAACATCATGAAGTCAATTACCTTCCCTCTTAGTAGAAGAGTTGTGCTATTCGCACATTAGTTTTTTATATGTGAGCCATACATTACTTTTTTTACACCTGCCACCGACCCGCCACCTTTTTAATCACCTCATAACACTCGTTACTTATCTTTAAATAACTTAACAACATAACGTCTCTTAAAAGGCTTTTATAACTTATTTTAATCCTTATTAACTATAGGTAAAAAAATTAAATCTGTTTAATTTTCCGATTTTTCGTTACAAAAATACGTATAAATAAAATATAAGGTATAAAAAAAGGATGCAATTATAAAAAAAAAAAGGTCCACTTAAAATATTTTAAAAAGTTTAACCTTATAGCGTACCTATATAACGTTTTACTTAACAACAACGAAAATAACGGTTAATATCTTAACGCGCATTTATTATATTACGATAATATTTATATAATTTTTATCGCTTTAATTAAAGCAATTAATTTATCGAAAAATATTAGAATAATAAAGTTTAATTATTAATAAATATATTTAATTATTAGTATAAAAAATTAAGACGATTTTTATAACTTTTATTATAACATTATATATATTAATAAAATTATTATAAAAATAACCCGTTTTTAAATAACTTAATTAATCGTTCCTTACCGCCTAATTTCCGTTATAATTAATAAATAAACCCGTTTCGAAAACTAAATTCGAAATTTCGTACGTTAACTAAGAATTTTAATTAAAGCTACTATAATATAGTTATCCGTCCGCTTTATTCCTAACGTTAAAGCTAATAATTAATTGCGAAATTTTTGCTGCCGACGAATTACCCTTATTCTTAGGCGTAAAAATCGTTTTATTTTCTCCGTTTCCTTTTAATAAAAATGTTTTTTCCGTTATAATAAAGTTAAATTACTACCTTATTTATTCGTACGGTTATTTATAAGACGTAACTTTTTAACCCGGGATTTTTATATATTAATAATAATTTCGCTAAATTTTATAATAAAGTAAAACGTCGGGCGGCCTTTTAATACGGTTATAAAAGGGTTACGGATAATTAATTCGGGGTTAATTTTAACGAAATTCTTATCCAAATGCCAAAATTAATAAATATCCTTTTTGCGTAAACTTACGATATAAATTTTTTTTACGTTTAACGGATATTTTAATATATTTCGTAATAATACGAAATTTTAAAATATCGTTTAGCGTTAATTATTTCGTATTTACAAAACGGTATTTTTTCGATTTACGGCCGCAAACGTATAAAAATAAAACTTAAAATATGTTTATATTTGGCGTTAATTAACTTTAAGTATTTATAAAAACATTACGTAAGCGCGTTATTAAATATTTCCTATTAATTTAATTTTTCCGTATTTTAAAGGTATTTTTAATTATTTATATTTCGAAATTTTTTTATTAAGTTTTGAATAATTACTTAAGGTTAATTTAAAGCTTTAAAAAATCCGCCTTATTATTAAGTACGTAACTTTTTAACGCCTTATAATTAGTTTCGGTTAAGGATATAGTTTTTACGTCGAGGTTAAAATTTTCGATCGTTTACGTATAAAATTATTTATCGCGGTAAAAAAAAATATATAAATTCGAGATATCGGATAATTAGGTTTAATATATTACCAAACCTTGTTACGATCGTATTTTAGGTTTTAACGAATTAAGTTTCGTTTTTTGCATAAATTATAAAACTTTAAAAAGTAAAAAAAAAAATTAATTAAAAATATATCATTAAATAATTATTTATAAAAATACCAATCCCGATTAAAACGATTATATCGCCGAAATAATAAACGTTTTATTAAATTAAAAACGATATCGTCCTTATTAATAAAAAGAAATTTTTTAAATTATAAAAACTTTTTATTATTTAAGGTTAATAATTTAATCCATTTCCGCCTTACGTTAGTAATTACGTTTTTATTAATATAAAAAAATATAAATTTATAATTTAACGTTTCGGAAAGTTTTTCGTATAACTTTTTATAATTAATTATTAAAATTAATAATAATAACGTTAAATTTAATACCTTTAATTTTTTAACGAAAACGTTTTAAATTAAAAAGTATTTATTTATAACTTTCGTAAATTTCGTTATTAATTAAAATAAAAGTACGGTTAAAAACAAAACCCGAAACTGTTTAATTTATATAGTTAAAAAAACATTTTAAAATAATTAGTTTTATATATATTATTCATATTAAGTATTTGTGGATATTTTTTTCTAAAATTTTACATATTACGGTATGGTCCAAAAAAAGCGATAAGTTTATTAATAATAAAATTATCGTTTTTATAACATATTTTAAAATAATAAATTTTAATACGAAGTTATTTAACGAAAACTTACGTAACGGTAAAACCTTTACGTATACGTTTTTAAATTTTTAAGTATATATTATTAATATTTTTAAGCGTTAACTTTTTCCGGCCGCCGGTTATTTTACGAATAATTTTACGCAATTCGCAAAAACGTAATACATTATTATATATAAAAACTTTTATTTATTGATATAAATTTTCGCCTAACTGGCATTATATAACGTATATCTCGGAACGCGGTAATAATTTATAGTTATATTAAAACGGTTAATTTTTATTATCTTTATATATACGGAAAAACTATTCTTAATTATTTTTACGGTTACGTATTATTATCGCCTTTTAAAAATACGCCGTAATTTTTTTACTTTTCGTATAACGAAAACCCGTTAATAAATTAAAGGGGCGATAATATTAATTATAACGAAAATTAACGCATATAAGTAACTTATTACCGTTTTTATCTTTTCTAAAGTTAGTTAAATTTCGCTTAACAAAATTAAAACTTTAAGTTTTTACGAATACTTTTAAAACGGATTTTAATTCGTTTAACTGCTTAAAAGTTCTTAAATAGTTATTAAGGGGGTTTGGAATTATTATTACTTTCGGCCGAAACGGTAAATAGGCTTCCGGCTTATTATCAAACGAAAAACTAAAATCCTTAACCCTTAAAAACTAATTTAAAACCGGAATAGTTTTATTAAGTTCTATAACGGCTGTAGTTATAATAATATTAAAAAATATTATTATGATATTAATTTAATTGCCCTTTCGTAATAATAGTGCACTTATTACAATATAGGAAATTAAAGTAATTACGCGTTTCTTAACGGACTAAAAAACGCGTTAAACGGGCCGTCAGATTTCTGACGGCCCGGTGGCAGGTGTAAAAAAAGTAATGTGTAGCTTCTATTAAAAAACTAATGTGCGAATAGCACAACTCTAGTAGAAAAGCATCGCAAAATGTCTCGTTCGGAGATGCTGAACCGTCTCCAGGAAGACTGCAGTCTTCATATACCTTCTCACTCTTGGGGCGACAGGGGAGAAAAGTAGAAATTAAGATGTCAGTACTAACGGGGCTATAGCAGAGAAAACGGGATTCTTATAAAATATAACCTAGTATCAACACGGTTCACCCCCCTGAAGATAGTTCGCCAGTTGAAATATCATCCCTCACTCTGACTGAGTGGAACTGAAGGTCTCCCACAGCATGAGCAATGCTAACTGATACGCACATTCCACCGCGAAGGTTAATGTTCGTATGTGGACCCAGTTGTTTATCTTCGAGCGTAAACAACTCTTCGAATGGTCCACCGGAAGAAGTCCGGAGCAATGCTTTTCCAGAGACTATTCGGACACCAGTCACTGTTGGGGTTCCGTTGGGTTCTTCCAGTTTTGCTTGGCCCTTGCTGTGATTCATTGGGAGGGAATACGAAAACTCAACCGTAAACTTCGGACAGTTTTACGCTGTCGATCGTGAAGACGTTATTCATTTCCCGATCCGGGTCACCATATCCCACTATCGGAAGGGGGAAGTGGATAATTCCAGCGAGTTGATTATGGGAGTAGAACCAACGTTGATTGTCAACAGGACGAGCAATCGCTCCCTCAGAAGCATGGTGGGACCTTCACAGACTTGTCGTAGTCTGAGAAAGCGAAGTTAACGTGGTTCCCTATGATATAGGTTGGGCCCTGGGGAAGTTCCGGGGAATCTTCCGAAGGTCGTTCCGGACCTTCCATCCTGAATAGAGATTTCTGACACTATTTCGAGATTCAGTTTCCACGTAAACACGATAGCCTCCATGGGATTACCTGCACAATTACGCTGTGTAAACAAGGCGGAAAATGAGATTCCGTCAGACACGGACCATACGATGACCAGTGTAGCCATTGGCGAAGGGAGAAAAATGACAGCCTCGACTGGAAGAATAAAAGGGCTTAATCTCCAACTTGGGCGGACGTCCAGATTTATGGTGAGCCTGCCCTCATGGTAGTGCGGAGAGGGCTGTGATCGGGTGGCGGTTCGATTACAGAGCTGGGGCATGGTCACCGCATTCGGCTTTGCAATGAGGCCAAAGGTGTCTATCCCATGGATGATTCATGCACCTTCGGCCCCATAAGGCTCTGACAATGCCAGAAACACTATATTTCCGTAACGACTGAGACACACGGCGACGAAACACTTGCCCCAGCTTGAGTCTGAACTGGTCAGCCGCAGTGAGAATCGAATGCCAAGGTACAGGGATGTTTGTCCATACCTGGGCACAACACCATATATGCGAATCGACCCGTCGGAACTGCGGACATAATTTGGTCACAGCCTCGTCCTGCCCATTGTTACATCTTTGAAGGCCGACCCCTACCTCGCCCTCGGCAACTGAGACTATTATAGATCTCAGATTCCGGTACCCACTTGGCAACATCAAACGCACTGAACGTTCTCTGGCTGTGGGCCTTAGGGATTCCATATTAACGCCGGTAAGCATTGAAAATGGGTACCCGTTACCTTAGCTAGCTTAGGCCTCTTGTTAGTTACCCATTAAGATAAAGCCCCCGTTTCTGAGGCTGCAGCTGCGGTTGCGGCGTAGCCATAGCTGGGACTTTGGATTATAATATAGAGGTTAAATTCTGTTACGAGCCTTTGGAGTTTAATTGGTGAATTTTTTAGTTGTTATGTGGAGTGGTGCTTGAGTGACTTTGAAGAAACAAGGAAGAACGAGCCGGGGGGTGGGGGGCTGGCTGAGCTAGCTGAGGTAGAGTCTAGTCTAATATGCAGCCAGATTTAGGGTGGTACGTACCAAACTAGATTTCGGCCACGCATCGCGTCAACCTCCATAGCGTCGGTTCCGTTCCAAGTCACAGCACCACCACCGCAAGAACAAGACAAGGTCCGTCTGACAAGAAACCGGCCGATTTCGAATTCGACACGCCCCCTTTCGGTATCTCCAGGCATATCCGCGTATTCCGCTTTAATCAATCAACAATGGTACGAGACGATGCCCCCCCGTTCCCCGGTACACCTCGATCCCGAGCGGGAGGTTCGCGAAAAGTCCAGCGAAGTAGCTAGCTAACACGCGCCCCCCCAGCAGTCTGGCACGCTCGTCGGACTCGCCATGCTCGTGGCCGCCTCCGTCGTGTTCCTGTACTACTCGATCTGGACGCTGGCGATGGTGAGTGGGCCCCGTCCCCGTCTCCCTTCTCTGCTCTCCTCTTCTCCCCCCTTCTCCTTTTCTCTCTTCTCCCCTTCTCTTCCCCCCCCCCCGGGTCAGCTACGGTAGCTAACCGACCGGCCTCTCCCCGGGCGCGCCGCATCAGCCCTTCGTCGACTCGGACCACCCCCTGCACGCCTTCTTCCCGCCGCGGGTCTGGGCGATCCGCATCCCCGTGATCCTGATCCTGCTGGGGTCCGCCGTCGTGGGCTCCTTCCTGAGCGTCGTCATGATCCGCAGCAACAGGAAGAAGGCCGCCAAGGCCAAGGCCGCCGCCGCGAAGAAGAAGGCGTAGGGCTGTAGGCGTAGGGAAGCGTGAGCTCTCTCTCTCCCCCCGCTCTCGTGACGGGTTCGGGTTGGGGTTTGGAGTCGAGAAAAAAAAGGGAAAGGAGGCCTGGGAAACTCGATCTGTTGGGGCGATACGGAGACAAGATTTGTTCGCGGCAATTTTTGGGGGACTTACAGGTCGCTTGAGAGCGCGGCGGGTGTCGGCCCTGGCGCCACGCAAAATAATCACAGGTTGTCACGATATCCAGAAGACCGTATTAATCGAGTTCTACCCTATACCGGTAGCATAAACCATAACTTCCCTTACTAAATCATGCTCAAAGGCGTGTTCACATGTCCAAATGAGCGAATCTTGTCTTTAATGGTGTTCTGCCAAGTTAGGCCTAAATACTACGAGCAGTGAAAGAGACCCTACGTCTATCTGGGGTCGTGGATGTCATACATGATGCTTGCAATACTCCTATCCCAACCAGACAAGTCCCAACACATCCAAGACAAATGGGTGGTACGGCTAGACTAGCCCATCCCTCGCTGTGTGGTGCTCCAAATAGAGGATACCACGCAGGATGCGCTTATGTTAATTATTTCGAGTTTCGCCGAACCCTCTACCCTGCCGAGCAAAACCTTAACTCCACAAAACCAACGATCGCTCGTCAAGCTTGTCGGATGGCGTCTCAGACTCTTTGGTCGGCGAAGTCAATGATTTCTAAACCGTCCTCGAAGAACTCGTCTTCATCACCATCCTCGTGCCGATTGCCGCCCCTCTTACGTCGGGTCGTCACGACGATTTGCTCATCGTTGTCACCAACCTGCAAGACTCGCTCCATAGCCGAGACGGGCAAGGCTCGGTGATCCTCGACGCTGGTGCTGCCAAGCTCTTCGTCCATAAACGACGGGAGGCCCACATCGACCTGGACCGCCTCAATCGCCTGACCAAAAGCCCAAACTTGCTTTGTCTGAGTTTGTATCTGGCGCAGATCGGCATGCTTCGGCCTGCCCTCTAACGCCATAGCTTCGAGGCCATGAGAGACAGAGTCCAGGAATCTTTTATCTCGCTCGCCACCATATTCGTACAGTCTAATCCGCCTATCTGTATGGAAAGGCTGATACGGTGCACTAGACTCTATCTCGGCCTGCGGAATCGAGGACTCAGGGCTGAGGTCGGTCGACTGCGGTCGAGGTTGGGGGGCAAGAACCATGGTATGGCCACCGTCGAATTCCTGAGCTGCTAGATCGAGATCATCGTCCCGGTCGATGATCTTCTTGATCGAGGGCGCAATCAAGTCGTCGGGGAGATACTTCAACTTGAAATCCTTATATCTGTTCCCGCGAGGTACACGAGGTCTATCAGTGCCCAAAGCCGTCCTACGACTCTTGCTCGGGAATGTCCTCACAAAACCGTCCCCGACCACGAACAACGTATGACATTTTCTGCCAGTGACCCAAGTCACACAGGAGGGCCCCGGAGCTGCCATGCCCCCGAGTGGTAAGCTGACACGGTTCTCGCCTGTGTGACGGAGATGATTGATGGCGGTACCGGCATTGCCCAAGGAATTACTAATTCCCGCAGCAAGCACTTTACCTCCATAGCTGGCATGATTCATGATGGTGGGATTCGCTTGCGTGTTAGAGCTAGTGCGGCGATGGCGGCTAATCAGCGGCCGCGCAGCCCCGTAGGCAGAGCTCAGAGCGCTTGAAGCCATAGACACGGCTGAAGTCGCATTCTCCGGATTTCCCGTCGGTTGTGGTGCAGGTCGTCTCCGGGGAGGGGGCCACGTGTAAGCGCTGGGCGGCATATCTAAGAGATGAACAGTCCCCCTTTCAGTTACCATAGCTATTCTCTCCCCATTAGGCCTAGCCCATGCAACGTCGACTATTCGTGCCACCGTCATTCGTGAATATTGCGCTATTTGTCGGACACGTGTAGCATGGTCGCTATTTGACTGCGAATTCTGGAGAGGTGATGATTTGGTGTACTGAATGCGCATCAGATCCCACACAGTTTGCACATCCCCCTTGCTACTAGCGGTGAACAGTGACAACCCGGTTGGGGAGAAGGACAGGAAGCTACAGCCGAGCGGCGCCTTAAAGGTGGTGACGTGATGAACAACGGTTGAGTTGGCAAGAGGTTGCATGTCAAGGATGGAAACGAGGCCGGGGTCCTTGGTTACCGCCTGTCCAGATATACCATAAGTCGGAGGAAACTGTGAAGCGTCTGACCTCCCAATGTAGCCTGCGCCCCAGGGAGGTGAGCCTACAGAGGGCGACCGGGCTAGTGATTGTTGACCAGGTTTCCAGTAGTTATTCCACAACTGCATGCCTTGCTTTCCAACCCAACGGGCTCCTTGAATAAACTCTTGCGTGGTTTCTCTCATGATCCGGTTCATCATACCATCCGATATGGGTTGATCAACACCGGCGCTCTCATTGGGAAGTACAGGCGAAGTCAGAGTAGCCAGACCAGGAGCTTTTCCTTCCACCGGCACGGGAATGGACGCATTTAACGCGATCTGGGACGAAGGTGCCGGGGGACAGTATGCTAGCCACCGGCCACTGACAGCGAGAATCGGCATCTGCGGAGTTCGACGAGAGGAGACAGGGCTCCGGCTTCGCTCTTCTTCGGGGGTGGCATCGCCTTTTAGACCCTGTTGTAGGCTCGTCCAGACCTTTCCCAGACATCGAAACTGGTATCCGGGCTCCTGGTCACACCCCGCTTGTCGGTAGATCCAGCACTCGCCAGTAACACCAGACGAAATGACCACACTCCCGCGGTCGGCGCGAATATGAAAAGCACCGGTTGGAGGAGGACTTCTGAACACCGGACTCGACACAGATGTCTTGATGGGAATTATGGGTGCTTGCAGTAGTATATCCACCAGCTTGTTGTTCTTCAGGGAGTATACCTCAACCGATGTCTGGTAAGCCTCCACCACTGGTGTCGGTTTTCCAATCACGGGCGGCCTCTGGTTAGTCTCAGACTGCGGGGTGCGAACGCCATCTAATCGAGGACTCGCAGACTCATCGAAGTGTCCCTCAACCGATATCTCAGGGCCGCTGACGGGAATTACGGGCCCATGAACCACAAGAGCGACTAAGGGAAACAGGCCCGACCGATCGGGAGCACCGGTCCAGGGCAAGATCTTCGCATTATAGACGCCTCCGCGCAGTCCTTTGAGACTTGCAATAGGGTCCACGCCACGTTTACCAACCGAATAGACATCTAAACCACCCTCGTAGCCAGCAAGGACCACGCTGTCGCTACCGGGACTATAAAGCCCACTGATGCTTGGGAGGGTGTCAAACCCGAAGTAAAAGCCTCTTTCGCCAGCTTTCAAGCCGCTTTTACGACCCAGATCAAAGTCGATATCTGGAGCCCCGTAGAAGTGGGCTTGGGGCTGATGGGGTAAAGGCGGGTTGGCTATGCCGCGAGGCGGGCCAAAAGGGGAGTTCATCGAGCTTCTTCGGGCATCAGGAGGCGAGGAAGCTTGGGACCGGATGTCATTGGCTCGGAAATGTGAGTCCATTTGAAAGCTCAGAGGCCGCGGTATGCTGTTTGGGGGAGATGGCGTAACGCCATGGCTATTAGCGTACGGTCGTTGCTGCGTTCTCCAAGCATAGGGCATCGGTCGCTGGTCTTCGTACGAAGATGGCTGGGTCGGAGGTGAGTCACCCATAAGGCTAATCAAGTTCGAGGGCGAAGCACCGAAAGGTCCTGCGTGTTTAATCCAGTCACCAGCACTGGGAGCCGTGCTCGCAGAGGCTGAGGTCGCCGAGACAGCATCCAAAGGGGGAGAAACCGTGGGGATCGCATTCGTAGGGATGGACGCAGGCATCGCAGGTTTCATCTCGGGCGTAGGCACCGGAAGAGACTCAGGCGATGGAGCCATGTCATTCGAAAAGCCGCCATTTCTATGTACGTCAGTGATCCACTACGTCCTTTATACCATCGAGCATACGTATATCTGTTGGTTGCCCGACTCGAAAGGAGAACAGTTGGATGCTAGAAGAACCTACGCAAACTTGGCATGCCTTGTCACCGCCGCAACAACTCCACCACTATCTTTGGCATTCTTGTCCTTTTTCTTCGTGCCTGACGCGTCACTCCCAATAAGCTTCTGTTTTCTCTTGTTTCGGCCTTTCCGTCCTGAGGAGGAGGAAGGGGAAGAGTCTCGAGTCGACGAACCGGTCATAGAGTGGTGTTAACCAGGAAGGCTGAGGCAGTTTCCTGCTCGCCAGCGGTGGAGCTCTCGCGGGGCTCCTATTCGCACTTGGGTGTACCTGTCACGAACAACGAACGGACGAACGGCGGACAGGAGAGACTCGGGGGCTTTTCGTCGAAGTCGCGCAGGGTTTCGTACGTATTATGTAGGTCGGGCTTGTAAGGGGCACAGCAAAACGTCGGAATTACAAAAGAGATACAAGCGCAAGATATTATCTATGCGCTCAAGACCAAAAAGAAGATGACGAGACTCTGCAGCCGGGCGTAGACAACGTTATGAAGACAAAGAAAGGAGTGGAAGGTTCAGCACAGCCGAATAGAGTAAATTGATAAGTATTATCTACGAGTCACGCAGTAATCGTCATGAAAAGCAGTTATGTAAAAAAAGATAGTGGTTCACAGTATAGGGAGGAAGTATTCTCAATGCTCTGGGTATGGGTAGGCAGGTATTCTATTGTCGATGTGAGGATGAAAGACAGAAGGAGAGGTCAAGCTCCCTCCCGGTTGAGATCGAAGTCCGAACTGGTTCCAGGTCAAGCACCGAGCACGGATGTCTGGTCAGACTGGACCAACAACCCGCAGGCCGCCGAGTGACTCGAGTCCAAGGTGGGAGACTGTACGTACAGCAGTGGTGAAAGCGCGACGACGCTCCAAGGAGGCGGGGCAGACCAGCGCTAACGTCAGGTAGACATGGGGTCAATCAGTGATGACGGGGTCAGGAAGGCCGCTCTTAGTTAAGCGGGAGACAAGACCCTCCTAAGGTACATGCTTAATACTCGGTAAAGACAGCGAGGCAGCTGCACTACATGCGTGTACATCAGTGGCCGTTATCTCTGTTATCTCCGCTATCTCTGTCATCAGTCTCTAAAGTATTATCCTATGGGACGTATGTACCTGCGTACATATGTATGATATACCTACCTTGCATTACGTACCTGTATTGTAGGCGTGTATTGTATCGAAGCTGGACAAGATGTCATACATGTTGAGATTCGACGATTCACATGCGGTCTTCGGGAAGAGCGGAGACGTAAGTTAAGGTGAGTGCACCAACCGCTCTTCGAGATATAGCCCGTACACGTACTGTAGATGCAATACCAAGTCAACCTACATACATGATAACGTCAAGCTCCTTTGAAGGGCTGGCATCTGGCATATCGGACCCAAAGCCGTAGAGACGGATCATGTACATTACCTCAGGAGACGGGCGAACAGCACACGTGTGTTGCATGTGCATCTACATGGGGATGGATCTTCAATATCCCACTAATGCCCGCTGCAAGTAGGCGTTTGGCGCTTTGCAAGGTTGCTGTAACTGGTCTGGTTCTCGGTCCTTGCAGCAACTCTGGTGGGGGGATGAGCGAATGACGATAAGCCGACCCCCTCCTTATGGGAAATAGCCAGTGGATGAATCCAGTTAGGCGGAGAGGTAGAAGAGGTAGGGGAGGTACCTATCCAGGCTTAGTTATCTACGTCGGCGTGCCCCATATTGATTGAAGGAGAGATTACCGTATTGTACTTCCAATGTTACGGGGATTCAGTTTCAATGAATCACCTGGATTACCACCAAAGACTGCCCTGTAGGACTGCATGAATCCGACCGACAAATGACTTCTACACGCTGAATTCATGTGAGACCGTCTGTTCGTCAGCAATGGGGCCTGGTGTCATCGGAGTGTCCAGGATCTGACATGCTCGACCAAACTTAGATTCATCCGTACGGAATGTTCCTGCATTCGTAATGCAATGATAGATGTCTCAGTACAACCCCGAACTTCCCAAACGGTGGGATCGAGTAACAGCACCCCCTTTTCGGTACTCCATAAAGGTATAAACAACGCTACCTAAATACGCACGCTAAGTCCTCGAGGTGATCCTGTTGCCCAGTCCTATCTCCAACACACGTGACGATTCTAGAATGGAGGACGGAGCTCGGGTCAGCTGATAGCCCAGGCGACTCGTGGTCCGTACCCAACCAGGGCACGGGGACACTTCCCCTACCTCACACTACTATGTCAAGATTGAGCTTGACAAGGCGCCTCTCCTGCGTGCCCGTCCGGAAACGTAGGTAGTGTACATGCTAGAATCCCTTGGTCCGGGGAGATAGGTCGCCGGAAACGCGTGATATATGCACTGGCGAGCCCGTCACGTCATCGCTAGATTCGAAAGCCCTCTATTAGAGTCGATGATATCGCGCCTCAGTATCGGGATTGGTTAAGATATCATTAATCTGACCGCGATATTGATGAGTTCCCTCAAGTCCATAGCTCGGCTTGACTACCTTGTCTCCCCGACTGGTCGGTAGATATGATGCAATAAATGTAGGTATACGGATTGCCACAGTTAGGTAGCACCTATAAACTGCCTGCATTGATACGCAGCAGGCTTCAGGTAGGGAGGGGGGGCCTTCTCCGAGAGGGCAATCAATAACCATCAGCAGCAGCCAATGACCAGCGCAGCCATGGGGAACCCCGTTTCCCCAAACCAACTCCTCGCAACTCACCTATGCATGTACGCCTGGTACGCCTTAAACTAAGCCTTCTTCCGGTCCCGCGTCCTCCGTTCCCCCTTGAGCGCCAAGTCCGGGAGCCCGTAGAGCGTGTACTCGTACTCCACGCGTCCGCGTCCGTCTCGTCCGAGTCCGAGAGGGCGGGGGCCGCCGGGAGCGCCCCTGAGCGGGCGGAGCCTACGTGACCGGACGTTCTCCCGCATGGCGCGGCGCAAGCCGGTGGATCTCTAACGTTGCGTTGGTGGATCCGTAAGCTAGTAGTTTTAAATCCCGTACCTATTGTAGCCGGGGTAACAAGCGGGCCATGGCACCTAAGGTACGTAGTTTCATTCCATTCAAATGTTGCCCTTGGTCCCCATGATATCAGCACGGCGTCCGGGGCGAAGTGGGTCATCCACTCCTCGTCCTGTCGGGTCATCGGACCTGGCGTAGAAGTCGCGGATGAAGGCCTGAGCTTGTCGTCCAGAGGGGGCGTTGACCGGGAATACCAGTTCATAGCAGAGAGTCCGCCACTATCGTTCGTTGGAGATCGGCGCTGATCGGTGGCCCACCAAGGTGGTTGACAAATAGATTGATAGTGTCACAGCTGTGGCTGGTAGAGTGACACTATCAATATTTTGTCGAGCACCTTGCCCATTAGCTATAGCAATCCCTAGCTGAAGAGATGTGCAGACTAAGTACGCTTCAGAGGCAATTGAATGTTAGCTAGCCTCAGATTTTACCTTCTTAGGTGATGGGGGGAGAACAAGTAGGGGGGAGCCAACTACGTTCTCCTATCTTTATGGGGGTATGGATTTCTGGGTACGGGAGACATTTAACTCCGTATAAGCTTGAGAGGACTTATATTCTGATCACAACTCTGAATTTCGTGGCAAATCAGCATCGAGTCAATCAGATGTCCCTGCAACTACTTAAGACTGAGGCCTGGAAATAGCCAAGCAGAGTCACAATATCGGACGCCGAGATCCCGCATAAACGCATTGGCATTGTGCACTACGGCAAGGGGCCTTTTCCTCCCGCGTAGCTTTGGCCATAAGCGTTGAAACGACCGGTTTTTAGATAACTCCCAATAAAACATTCCCGAAAAGTCCATTTGTCCTTAGCCACATCCCACAACTCCGTAGATCACATCTTGACTCCTCTTGAAGTCACTTCTCCCCTTCCCCCGATATTAAGCAGAACACGGCACTCGGGGCAGTACCACTTCGTCGTACGTGCTGGTATCTCCGACAATCCAACACACTCGAGATGGAACCACTCGTACTTGCAGTTCTGTTTGTGTGGTGTTAGTTTCTCTGCGTTGCGTAGTCTATCGCTACCACGTGCTGGGGTTGCACTCGCGGCTTTCTTCTCGCTCACATCAACGTTATCACACTGTATCATGGTGCCAAAGCTGACACCATTGCAGAGGCAGTATCTTGGCTCGTCCGGGTCGATGATGTTGCCGTCATCGTCTACCTCGACCTCGACTTCCTGCTCGGGCTGCTGGTTTGCACCTTTCTTGCTTCCGCGAGCTTTCTTGCGTGGGGCGGCCTTGCGCTTGCCAACAGCGCTTGTGCCGCCTGAGTTTGTCGTCACAACTCCCGGAGCCGGCCTTTTGGCGCGTTTGCTGGGCTGGCGCAGTTCAGGGACTGGGGTGTTTCGAGCGGTACTAGTGCGTCGAGGTCGCTCAGCCATGAGGGTCGGAGGCGGCTCTTGACTAGCAGTTTTGCCACGTGAGGTGGGCCGACGAGCAGTTGCTGACTGTGGCTCCGGTACTGGAGTCGTCGCAGGAGTGTTAGCTCGAGACGTTGACTGTCTAGGGTTAGCTGCAGCAGGCTGCAAGTTCTGTCTCGTTTCCCGCTTAGGCATCTCTCTGGTTGGCGGCAGGATCGGTGTTGTGGAGGTTTTGATAGGGGGTGGAACAGGAGTCTCGGCTGGTGGCTTAGTAGGAACTGTCGTGGTGACAGTGGGCGGTGGTACCGGACTGGTTCCTCCTGAAGGAGACGCGACAGATTTGGCAGCCGTCATGGATGATTCGGAAGAGATGGGGACCGGAACTGGCACCGGGGTCTTTGATGTGATAGGCTGGCCTAGCTGCGGAACCGGCACAGGTGTCTCAGTAGGTGGCGGTACCGAGGTTGGTCTCTGTGTTAATTGAGGCGGAGGGACCGGAGTCTCGGTCTTCGTACGCTTGAGTTGCGGCTTAGGGGGCTGACTCTCGGGCGCTTCGGGCTTTTCCGCAACAGGAGTCTGCGACATGGAGTCACGCTTTCGTTTCTTTCCCTGGGACTTACTAGATGACGCTTTCCCTTGCCCTTGTGATGCATCCAGCGCCTTCTCTGGCGCGTTACCGGCCGCGGACGGAGAGGCCTCCTGGTTCAGAAACATCATCCTAACAGCTTCTGTCATTTTCCTAGCAGACTCTTCTGCTTCGTCGGCGGCCATCTTGGCCAAGGCCTCGCGCTTCAGCTTCTTGGCCTCGTTCAGCTTCATGCCGCGGTTGCTGAGTTGTACTTCATCGGCTGTCAAAGCTTCAGCACTGATCGCGCCTTCGGGAGGGTGCTGAGTCCCAGATTCAGCGTCAACTACCGGTGCAGGAAGATTGGGCTCAAACGGCCTCCCCTCATCCTCGGCTTTCTTCTGCGCAGCCTTGAATGCCTCTACCCCGCGTCCCAGGGCCTTCAGTTCACGAGCGATCATGGTATCGCTCGGATTCCACACCGCATTCTTCTTCATCCGCTTCCTAAGCTTGGCAAGTTCGTAGGGGGTAAGCTGAAGCCAAGGAGCGTCGGGGCTGCCAGGGACGGCATTTTCGGGCGGCGGTTTGAGTTGTGCGAGGGCGGTACTCGTCGAGACAGTGGCGGTCGCGGTCCCCGACGGCGTACTGAGGGACGCGCGAGGTGGTCGTGGCTGCTTTGGAACCTTCGGCTTGGGCATCTTGGGCGTCTTGACAATCTTGATGCGGGGTGCGGGCGTAGTTACTTGTCTCGGAGGGGTGGCAGGTGTGTCTTCGTCGGAGCTCTCCTCACTTGATGAGCTATAGGGGTTGAAGTCAATCTCATACGGAGCCAGCACCTCACCCGGTACAGTTATCCGCGGTACGCGCTGTACCTTCTGCCCACTGCTATCGATGCGCAGCGTGATCTTAGGGGCGCGAACTACCTGTGGCGACTTGGTCTGGACGGGACTCTTGGGTTGGTCGTCGTAGTTGTCGAGCATAGTCTGCAGCTTCGAGAGGATCGTTCTGGCCTTGTGATAATGCCTAACGACATTCTCATGCATGCGACAGGCCTCGGCGTAGGAGTATGCGCGAGAGCTCACAGCGCGGTCGAGGTTCGCGGATATGTCCGCGCGTAGCTTGGTCGGCTCCGGGCGCTGGTCGGCGGGCAGAGAGGGAAGTTTGCCCCACAGGGTAGTGAGCTCGTCGACAGTAGTTGATGCATCAATGTATCTTTGATCTAGCTTGCCAATGAGGGTGAGCGAGCGCATCATATCGGCGGGGAGATATTCGGTGAAGTCGAGGTAGTCGGTGACGGTAGCCTGCGCATCCGGGTCGGCGCGCATGTTGAATCCTTGGGATCCAAGGTCGCCTGCGCGTGAGCCCGGACCCGCATTGTTGGCGGGTTCGAGGGGTGGAAAGACTTGGTTTTGCGATCCTGCGGTTTTGTCTAAGGGCGAGATATCCATTTCGCCGTCGTGAAGCTCGGCGACTACACCCTGATTAGTTGCCCCTGCGGCTGCCATCTTCAGATCTTCTTGCGCACGTCAAGCCAAGTCGGTCTCGGGATGTTATCTATTATACATCGCATCAAGTATGAGAAAGAGAGTGGGCGATTAGAATGGACGCATCGCCCTTAGAATAGATTCAAGCTTTGACATATGAAGGAAGTTAACAGAGGGGTCGGCGAAGGTGGTCGACGAGGGAGGTTGATGATAAAGTATAGTCTAGGGTCTAGGGCAGGTATGATGCACGGGGAGTTATGTGGGAACGCGAAGCAGCAAATGGTCCAGATATCTTGGCAGGTGGTCGCGTCCTCAGCGCTGAATTTAGTACTAGGCAAGTGGAACAATTCAATTACTAGGTATATAGGTAGGCAGGTAGGTACCTTACACCCCGCATGCATGACCACCTAAGAGCGTATTGATGCCGAAGCACAACTTTGTAAGTTACGTCAACTAATGATACACTTAGGAACTATTATGTATTTATTCACTTCATGCCATTTCCTAATACATACATACAACATCGGTTTGGATCCCGAAGTTGTTAATACTGTTAAGCTTCCGCGAGGACATAGATGCTGTTCAGTTGGGTATTTGCGTGACGACTTGCGGAATAGAGCTTCGGATATAAAGGGGGAAAGAGGTGTATAATATCCGACTACGACTCCTGCTCACGAGTTGTGGAATGTATTATGCTACGTCGAGGCACGCAATTATAGGTCTATATGACTGAGTATCACTCTCTATATGGGTTCATCTGCAGCGACATCCAGTATCCTTCGAAGCCTGTCCGATTACTAGAGCTCCGTGTAGTCTTGTCTCTCCGGTCTACGGTTCTTTTAACAATCTTTCGTCCGACTATACTTTATTTCTTAGCACTTTTACTTCCTAAGCCGTCTTATCGCTTCCCTAGGCTCAGCAAAGATCTCTAGTTGACGGATTAGGCTTGGGTGTCGGCAGTAGGGACACCTACCCAACCACTTAATGGGCCCATAAAGTTGCGAACGATCTAAGTCAAATACGGCCATATAAGAATAACGAGATATTTGGTAACCTTTCCCGTAGCAACTGGCAGGGGCGGGCCGGCTATATCAGAATAAAGACACTATTCGAGGGCCTTATTAGCTGGGGTGGTTATATTTATCGCCGCCGCGGCAGACTAAGTCATCAGCAACATCTTCCCTGTAACCACCATAACCCGTGATATACTATAATTGGATCAGGTTACGCAGCCGTCTTGCACGATCGAGCTATCGGAGGGTCCTGGTCATGAAGAAAACCCGTAGTGTTCTAAGCCCTTGAAATGAGGACGGGCCCCCTAAGTCAAAACGCACCTTTATGTAGTTCACCCCTTAAAACTCTTCAATTGGCGACAAGCACAACCAAACAGCAGGGCAGTCCTCCCTTACCATACCAACGAATTTCCATACCGAGAGCCGCGCCCCAGCGCCTAATCGCATAATCGCCTCCTCGTCCGCCCCTTCCACGATCCACTTAACCATCACTCGGCATTCCCCCATCAACCTATCTCCCCGTCCGCACTCCCCTCACCATCAACCCAATACAATCTTTACCGTAAAAGGCGGCCACATACACATCGAGCACCTGCCCCAGATTCCCCGTTCTCATCCCCGTCCTCATCTCCTTGCTCACGGCCGAGCAGGAGCCCCAGCGCGAAATCGAACACCTCGAGGACGGCGAGGTCTCGGGCTAGGCGCACAGGTCCGGGCGTGTGGCGAGGGCGAGAGCCCGCCGCGTCGGCGCCCGCGCCGGTCTCGGCCTCGGCTTCCGAGCCTGGGTCCCGATCGGCGTCCCCTGGGACTGAGTCCGGGTTTCCGTCTGAGAGCCGGGGCCGGGGCCGGAGCCGCGGTCGGATACCGACACCATGAGGTCCTCCCGCCCCGGGAGCAGGAGGACGCATAACATTAAGAGCTGCGCCCTCCACTCCCGCCGGGGGGGAGGTCCGCGAACTGGCGGCCTTTTGCCGGGTTGGCATTTCCGGTGCCGGTGCCGGTTTTGCGCAGTACCGGAGGCGACTAGCGCCGTGGGCGCCGGGAGGAGGGACAGCAGCGCCGCCGCTCCCGCAGCAGCTGCTGTTGGGACGGGCGTGGTTCCCGGTGCGCCGAAAAGCATGGTGGTTCGGCCGCAGTTGTGATGGACTTTGTCTGAGGTGGGTATCTAAAGCGTATCTGGGCGGGATTTCTAGGAGACCGTTGTGGATGAACAGCAGCCGCATGCGCCGGGTTTGCGTGTGTACGGGTCCCTTTTATATTCGATGATAGACACTTCGATGGAGGGTTTCCATATTCACGACTCCAGAGGCCCAAGACACGCTCATGGGCACCGCCTTTCCTTCCATGAAACCACGGAACGTGCTCGTGACGGGCAGATTTCAACCAAACGTGTACTTTGAGGGCACGTCCGCTCATCATGGCCTACTCTCGATTGGCGTCGCTTCGATGCCAGCTCCATCAAGAATAGGGACGAAGTTCTACAGAGTGTAAGGGCCGTCTCGGTGACGACTGCAGCCCGAAAGCTCCACCACCTTTTGTGAAGGGATAATAACGGCGCATCCTCCACTGCCAGTAGCAAGTAGTTCTCAGCTTATTGTGGGCACATCTACCCCGGACATGGGCGATTGCGACAATAATTAAGTATCCTAGACTTTTGTGTAAGCGAAACCGGATATGTCCACCACCAATTTTGCACAACGCCTCTGTAAGTAACAAAAACGCCCTGGTCCTCGTCTACGGAACACCAACGGACCGTAGACATGAAAATTGAGTGTACCCGTGCATAAATGCCAGAGGCACGTCAGTCGTTTCCTATGCCAGATGTCTGGCCAATCCATCCTCCATAACATCCCCCTTCTCGAATAACAAGCCAGCTAGTTGCGTCTATGCGCCAGTATGAGCTGGACATGGCTTGCTTCTCTGCCTGCCTGCCTCCTGCCCTAGGGAGATGCAGGCATAGCCACACCCACGGAACATCCACCCTGGTCCCTCTGGCATCGCATCCAGGAAACGCGTCCCCCCACGGCAGGCAGATCCTTCCCCTCCTTCCTTGAATTCATAACCCCCCGATCAGATCAGACACTCCCCACAGCGCCCAGGGCCCCGCCCGTGAGCGCAGCGGCGGCGACCCAGACGCTGGCCCAGGCGATGGCGCCGGTGGTCTCGACGCCGCGGACGCCGTAGCGGGCGCCGAGGAAGGCGTTGACGCCCGTGAGCAGGACGAGCAGTGCGGTGCGCCGGATGACGACCTTGGTGGGGGCCGACCAGCCCCAGACGTTCCAGCGCAGAGTCTCGGCGAGTCCCGCCGCGGCGGGGTCGAACTTCTCGAGCTGCTCCCGCTGCCGGGACGTCGGGGTCGTGGCCTCGGCGGGGGTGAAGACGAAGACGCGCGCCGCGACGCCGAGCGCCAGCGTCGCGGGCAGGAGCCCCACCCACGTGCTCTCGTGCGCGGCGACCAGCGACGGCAGGTCCGCGAAGTACATGACGAGGTACGTCGGCAGGTAGGTCGCGTACGCGCAGAACAGCGTCACGCTGTAGATGGCGCCCGCGAGCAGCGTCGTGAGTAGCGCGATGGGCCGGTCCGCCACGATCTCGGCGTTGGGCGCCTGGGACGGCGTCGCGTGCGCCGCAGAGAGGGGACGGAGCAGACGGAACGGCAGGTACGTCGCCAGAGTCTCGATGGCGAGGGACAGCAGGAGTGGCGCGGCGGGGACCTCATAGAAGGCGTAGAGGAGGTAGAGCTGTGACGTGACGGTAGAGGTTAGCGCTCCTGTTTCTTCGGGGAATTTGGTTTCGGGTTGTACAGGGGAGCGCGGCGTACGATGTGCAGCCTGTTCGAAGAGCTAGAAGAGGGGTGGAGGGGGACTTACGGGAGGGCCATGTGACAAGACGTTCATAGCCGCAAGATCGTAGCTATCATAGTTCCCGAACCAGCCCAGCGCAAGCTCCAGTCTAGAACGGCACGGACGTCGTTAGTATAAGCGCGTTTACAGAGAAACCATGAATAACATGCAACGCAAGCGCGCATCTGGAACTCACGTCCTCCAGCCGAAGACGAGGCCGACCTCTATCCAGGTCTCCAGGGGCCTCTCGAAGGCGGCAATCACGGCATCCGTGTAGGAATAGGCGATGGCGTAGCCGAGCGCGCATAGCGACAGGCTCAGGGTGACGACCAGAGGAAACTGGAGCGGCGCGGGCAGCTTGGACGAAGAGGAGGCGCTGGGCTTCGGCTTTACTGGCGACCTCGACGGCGGCGATGAGATCGGCTCAGACGGTTGTGGTTTTGTCGGGGTTTTGGTGGGCGTTTCGATCTTGGAGATCTTCACGACAGTCGGCGAGGCGGGAGGCGCCGGTGAAGAAGCCGCGGCCGACGTCGTCTTTGCAGCCTCATCGCCATTAGCGCCATCAACTGTGGCAGCCACGGCGGCCAGGTTGGTGACGCTGGGCTTCTGCGCTAGTTGTTTCGTTCTTCTGGTGCGCATCCTGAACTTGTAACTTATATTTTTGTGCGTAAGGGGATGCACCGCAGACTATTACTCTCCTGGATACGGGGGTGTGCGGAAAAGCTTCGCAAAGAGCGTGTGCCCAAAGCAGAGTGGAGATACGGGCTTTAAAGCTCTGGGAGGTAACTGACGTATGCGTTGGCACCTGCACCCGAGCTACGTCAAAGTTAAATGTGGTTCTTGGTACGAGAGAGACTCGGCGGCCCTGAGAAAAGTGTATCTGTTTTCGGGTCGTAGGAGCCAGCCCAAAAAAAATACCGTCCGGCCAGTAGGTTTGGAATTTGCGAAAGTCGTTTATGACCATGTAAGAAGAGGTGGAAAAGGAAGCCCAATCGAGAGATCCCGGAGCAAACCGATTAACCTTTACCAGGGCGGCGTCGTAAGTGTGGATAACGAGGGGGAGGAGAAAAACAAAAAGGCTTGGGTTCGTTACCAGTGACGTCTTGTGTCTCTTGTTCCGTACATAGAAACAAGCCGTCTCTCTGCCAACGAAGGCTGGTCTCTTCTCCTCAAACCTCACTAAGGTGACCTCATTTGTTTAATCAAACTGCAACCCCCACCGGATGATCTACCCGAAGTGTCTAAAGAGCTCTTTAATAAATTTTAGCACGGCTTTGCTATCCTGTAAGGTGAGTTAGTAAAAGAAATGGAAACGGAAGGTCAACAACCTTGCCCTTATTATATTTCAGTCTTTTCTCCATTTTACCCTTCTTTCCTTTCCCCTGGCTGTCTTCTCTCATTCTTATGTCCCATTAATACTCCTATCGTAATCCACCTACAACTTCCTCAGAGCTTCTGAGTTAACGTTAATAACCGCCTGTTTTCTTTTGCTCCGGTGTTTGTTTCCGGTGCCAACGCAACGTGCCCGTATGCAGACAACGCTTCACCTGTATGCGTGAACGAACGTAACACGGACGGGGCCCAAGGGTCATCATCGTCAGGGTATCTATCATACATCACCATGGCCTCTTAATCCAGCTTGTGGAGAAACTGCATCAGGGTTCACAAAGCAATAGGTAGGGGGTCCTTCCTCCTTTCAGTTGTTCTTAATGGCTTAGAGCCTTGTCTATCATAAACAAGACTTTAGCACAACCCTACTCTCACTCGACAAGTATTACCGTAAAGTCTTTTTTCACTTCAATTCTTTCGGCTCATTTCTTCTGGCTCTTTTCTTCATACATATATAACAAATGAGTGTCTTGGCTCCTATTATGAGGAATTAACACTGTCCGCCTCCTCCTCCCGTCAACTTCGTATTCCGCTGAGAAAAGTCTTCATTTCTGCGGTGTTCACTCGACGCCCCCTCCGGTCCTCACTTTAACCTCGTGGAGCGTGCTTCAGGGGAAACCCCGAAGTCCTCCACTCTTCGGTGCTAAGAACCGGCCGCGGAGCGAACCATCACATTTACACTGTTGATATATTTGTGGGTTACAAAGGGAACAACACGTCATACGACGTCTCGTCTGGTCCACTCCCTCCCTCCCCTATCTCGGCGCTATGCGGGACGAATATTAGACGACACTCAGTCCTCCATACGGCCGAACATCATCTCGTCGTCGTCGTCGCTCCCGCGCGCCCTGTAGCGCCGATGGCCGTCGTCGTCATCGTCGCCCATGATGCTATCTTCGCTCTCCTCCCTCTTGACGTTCCGAGCGTGGAGCGATTCTCCTCGGGTGAAGCTTTCGGGCATTTGTGGCGCTTGGTAGCTGTTTATGAAGCTTGTGCTAGTGAATACAGCCTGGTCAAGGTATTGCGCAGGCAATGGCGGTACGGGGGGAGCGCTCTCCGGTAGCCTGATATCTCGAGGCGCCCCGCTACTATTAAAACTGCAACTGAGCAGTTCGACAGCTGCCGCGAGGTCACGATCATCTTGACCCGTGTTATTCTTGCCCGAGGAGGGAGGGCGACGGTAATCCGAGCTTCCATGGCGGTTATGACCAAAGCCAGTCCCGTTCGGCACGCTACCTGGGAAGAACGAGCCTGATGCAGCAGACTGATACGATAGCGAGTAGCTCCCGCTGCTGTACCTATTCGGCGGACCACGGTATGCCAGAGTGCCCGTTGCTGGCAATGCTTCGGTTTGGGGTGGCGGGGTCGTATCGACCGAACTTTGACCATTGGGCTGCTCCGAGTATCCCGAAGCGGCCGGAGACGATGAATCAGCCTCACTGGCGAAGTCCTTGGCCGACTCCGGAGGCGTGGGTGTGTCCTTGGTGTTCATCGCCACCAGGACCGATGCTGCTTCGAGCAGTTGGACTTGTTGATGCTTAGAAATAAGCAGTTTGGAGGTGTAAGACCATTCGGGAGTGTGTTCCCACCTGTCCAGCACATCGTCAACAGAGGTTCACGGTCACAGTCACTCGAGTGTTGGGTTCTCCACGGGGCATCGGTCCTTGACCTGTCATAGGGCATATGCACTATATGCGGCCTGGGCGAGAGCGTTCGGGACGGGGGCAGTGGGCAAGAAAATGGGCACAAACAAATGCTTAGTCAGGCAGCTGCTATGCTTGTATCCTTTTCCACACTTGTCGCAGCGCAGCTCAACGCGGTTGCTCTTCTTACCCTCCTTGGTGAGAGGCTGACCGTCGCTTGCTCGCCGGACGCGGGATTGGTTGAGCCCGGTCTCGCCTTCATCGGCCGACATATCGTTCGAGTCATCGTCAATGGCAGTGTCTTGGCCCTCCATCTTCCCGTTCATGAACCTATGCGTAGGCAGACTAGCCGGCGGGGAGGGCAGGCTGCCCACAACGGCGGACCGGGCGGCAGCGGATTTGGATATGGTACCACGACGCGAATTGATAGCAATGGGGAGCGGGGTGACCTGGTCGCCGGCTTCGGTCAAGGCAGCGGCGACGGCAGCGAGGTTGGCACCGCTATTGGTCATGCTCTTCCGACGTGTTATACGGTGGGTAGGATTTAGGGCGCCGGACAGGGCCGAGTGGGAATGGTTTCGCGAATGGGAGGATTGTCGAGCGAACGCAGAGGACGGCGGGCCCGAAGGAATGGGTTGGCGGTGTTGGGGCAATGGTCTGGCCGCCATTGGGATATCCTGCCGTGATAGATCGAGCGATCAGCAAGGTCCCTCTACCTTAGGAAAGCAAGCTACTAGGGCCATGCTCCCCGATCCTGTGCAACTGGCTGCTGCTGGTATGCATGCGTCTCGTTACCTTTGAAGAGGCCATTGTCTGTAGAAAGGAACGGAATATACGTCTAGACGATATACTCGTCTTTTCTCTCGGCTAGGCGACTCTCGGGAATTTGTCTCACCACCGGTTGTTGAAGAACCAAAAGCGAGCAATGGAGCAAAAGCAAAGGTGGGAGAGCCAGTGTTGTGTGGGTGTGAGTGCGGGTTGGGGATGGTGGAGTTGCGGGCTGAAGTTCAGTGTGGACGGCTATGCAGCTAGAGGTAGGTAAGGTAGGTAGTGGTAGTAGGCATCGGTACGGGGATGGATGGGGACGGGATTAGACTAGGTTGGAGGGTGTTGAGTGTGTATGTGAGGGAGGACAGAAAAAAAAATAGGCCGCCGATCAAATAATTTTTATTTTCATTTTCTTGACATGTTCCATGTCTATGGGAATGAAACAAAGGTCCAACTTCCTCAATGGATCAAAAATGAAAAAATTTGGAACAGTTCAAGGAGGAAGGCAGCAAGGTACGCCGGTACTTTGGCAATCAGGTTTGACCCTGACTACGTACGTACTTTTCAAGTTGATTCATTTCAATGGCCATATGATTGATGACCAACCTGGGTTCGCCTTTGGGTGCGTGCAGGTGGTCACTTACCCCGTATCTAATGACCACCTACACACCCTACACATCCATGGATACTAGGAACATCTATGTACTTCGTACCTGCTGGATAAATAATAAGCCTCCATTATACGGAATTGTATCAATGTGGTGTGTTCATGTTATGTTATGCTGCGTGGTATGGTGCGTGGCCAGGGTAGTGGCTCCCGATGCCCAGCTGATGTTCTCCTGAAGTAGGTACCTATCTACAACGATATAGGTACAGGAGTTGCGGGTGTAGGTGTATACACCTGTGAGCATTGGATGGATTTGTAGATGTATCGATAGCACGCACATTGTAAGCGGAGGTACATCAACTCCTAGGAATGGCCTAGAAGTTCCGAGAGCCGTTGCGATACCCAATCACCCCCTATACTTGTCCTCTTCATGCCCTCTTCATTAGAGAGACTCTGCACACATCAGGCAAGGTGTAGACAGATATACGCATGCATAAGGACGCACGGGACGTGCATTTATATGAATGGTACGGCCTCCATGCTTATTAATCAGTCTTAGGATATGTAGAGGACGAGACGGATAATGCTGTACGCAAGACGTCTTATGTACAGGGTCATTGTGAACCACGTGGCTGGGTTCAGGGGAGGTCGCCAACCAGGCACAGAGAACCAAAGAACCAAGAAGAATGAAAATAAAAGAAGATATGTACAATCTCCCCCCGGGTTATCCTGTCTGGCAGGAGAAATGGCACGGCTGTTTCGGACAGTTCGGGCCAATTTATATGCCTCGACCCAGATATATACGTCCCATTCTCGATTTCGACATGGAGGACATAAGAAATTGTTGCCCGCACTATCAATCTTCGGACAACGAACTGAGAGAAGGGCTGAGACACTTTTTCTGCGTACGTAAGTCCATGTAGATGGGCAACACATGTTTCATAAATTGCATGGTACCTGGCTGGTAGTCCGGATAACTCTAGGTCAAGGCATTGTACGTACGCCTCCCATAATAGGCCCTTTTCTGTCACCTAACGTTAACTGCTCTGGCGCCAACCATGATTCCAAGCTGGCCATTATCGATGGTTGTCAAGAATTAGCTTGACTATTGCTGGCCAAAAAAATGCATTCAGCTTTGCATGAGACCAGGAATGGAGAGATGCAGGTGTGGAGAAGGGCTGCCGATAACTGTATCTGTACTAGGTAGGTACGTAGCTTACAGATCGGGAATCGGGAGAATGTAGAAGTTAGTGGGATTAATCAGGTACATCTGCGCAGCTTTGGTAAGTACCTACATCCATCTTGGAAATATCAGTGTTTGCCTAGGGGCATTCTCTTTTTGTGTGGGGAAACTACCCGTACTGTAGTAAACCCCCATCTGAAGCGCAGCGGGTGGTGACTTGCTTACGGCCTGCCCAATATTTCTGCTGGTACGGCCTCGACAAATCAAAGTGGGCACCAAGATGCCAGACTGGCAGGATTCAACTTCGAGCTTCCAAAGCAGGTACTGTGCGAGATAGCAAGGGACTGACTGGTTCTGTGCCTGACTAAAAGTGAACCCCTATCGGAAGTTGGAGAAGGTGGATGACACAATACTTAACTTCATACCCGTGCAGTAAGTCCCTATATAGGCATGCGTTTATGTTATCAGAATATGGTATTAATTCCAGGGAGAAGATAGGATGCACACATAATGGTTCTGCCATCGTTGATAGCCTTCAGAGGAGTATATGCGCTGATTCGCCATGGCGGCTTTAATTAGGGAAACGCTGGCGGCCTCTATGGGAGGGTCGAGACGCTTATACCCCGGCGAAAGGGCCTCCGTACTGCTGCAACCTGGTCACACATCGACCTCTTCCCTCGTGATTCGAACGTGATTGGGTCAGTTCTTTGCATCCGCGAATAACCTTGACAGGTTGAGCTATTTACTTCGTTGTGCAACTCCCATCCGAATTGAGGGGTTGAACGTACATCCACGCTAAATGGGACGGCTCTTAGGGCGTGTCTGGAAGGAAGCGGCTATTCTTGGCAATTCATCGGATCTCAGAGATACTGAGCATAATACTATCCTGCACGGTTTCGTGCCTTGCACAAGCTGACAGTGTAAGCGATACATAATACCAATGCCTAGGTCACATATGCGTTTTATCCTTGAGGCGGCCGCTATTTCTGAGTCTTTTGTTACCGAGAACTCCATGCACGTCTTTACCATTGGTTGCGGGAATTGTCTCGGATGACGTTATCAGCCAGTCTGTCTGGATCCCGTAGTCCATGAACAGGGGGACATGGGCCTTGTGACCATATTGACTTACTGTAGTTGATCGGGGGCTATGCGGAGGAAAAGCCACCATCATGATTTAGGAAAGCCTCGTACTAGGCACATCAGCTGGGAACAACTAATTCCAAGATCGTAAGATATTGCAGATGAACGACAGGTAATGGGCTCTAACGACGCCTTCGAACACAACTCGTTATCTATACGTCCTGTTGATGCTAATGCCTTCGTCTAAGCCGTCTTTTTTTCCCTCACCTATTCTGACCTACCTATACGGATGGTCTATTGATGTCAAGTCCGGTGAGTATCAAAATACTAGTAAGTGCATACCAGATTTTATCCCCTGTAACCTATCCCAGCACGCTAAGAATAGACTGATGAATTGTAGATCGCTTCAACGTTTACGTGGTCCTTCCTCAGAGCCAGCTACGCGACTTCGTTTATCTTTAATGATCCACGTGGACAAACTAGGCTCACAACCATCGTTTTCCAACTCCGTCAGGACTGATACGAACAGCATTCTCTGATCTAAAAGCGTCATGTCAGTGTACTCATGGTACGGGTTCCGATGAATCGGGCCGGTCCTGCGTCAGGAAGGCTTCCCCAAGATCGGCGGGTTACTTGACTATATTGGGCCCGGCCCGGCTGCTTTCTCGCATGATGAACTTCTCTCGGAGCCGGCTGGTCTCGAACTAAAAACTTAGCTACTTGTTTAGGCAGTCTTATCTTCACGCCTCGTCGTGAAGCGGGGGAAGGGGTTCACACCTTTCTTGGACGGGGAGGGGTGCCTGAGGGCACGTAGCGTCGAGGTGAAGAGGTGACAGCCACAGATCTTGGCATCAAATAATCACCTTCCAAGCTGATTTTTTTTCAAGCCCTTCTGGTCGGTTGGCGGCTTTGGATACCAAACGAGGGTCTTCAGTTTTACTCACTTATTGTGTTTATTGAATGGTGAAATTCAGCAGGCGCCAGAAAAGTAACCAAGAAGTTTCTATGGAGAATCCCCGACCCAAGTGAGGACATGAGTGGAAGTTGAGCTGTAAAGTAGCCCTTCTCCCTTGAATCTAGCATTGCCTTCTGTGCCCCGAGATCTGGGCCCGTGCAAAAACGCCATATGTACGACACACTGCTGCGACTAAAGTGTTGTTGCTGTTCCACACTAAAATCACCACCTTTGCGATAATAAAATCCCGCCTTCCCACGTGGTCTTCCGACCTACCAGACCTAACGCTAAACAATAAAGGCCCCCTATGGCATTTCGAGCAATGCGTGACCTAAACCAGCCACGTAGGGAATCTAGAGTAAAGCCGTTCGATATTTCGCCACACCAACATGCCTTGGCGAACATGGTAAGCATGGAAGCGAACGTTTCCCCTACTAACTATAGCATGCAGGTTGTTGACGACATCTACCCGACCGCATAAAAGTCCTATAGTGGATTCAACTGAAATTTTGAGCCTCCCGCGGATGCTCCTCCGGCTGGCTCGTAGTGTTATCGACAATGGAAGCCCCATCTTAGAGTATGACTCGAGGCACGTTTCTCGAACGGCCTCATCGACACCGAGAGCTCGGCCTAAAACAATGTGCTTTGTCTATGTCACCGCGCCTGGTGCACTTGAAGCAGACGTGTTCGGTTCGCTGGAATACATAAGTTACATTCTTGAAGTCTGTAACCCATAGTTCGGCCACCTAATCCGTAGTCATTGATACTTGGCTAACCTTCAACTAGGGCTCTCGCGAGCCAGGCGCCTGAGGCCACGAGAGTCTGGCTGACGTCTTATACGATGGGAGGTGAGAACGCGACGGTTATGGTGAACGTTGGTCATGCGGCTCGATGATCGCGGAAACTACGTGCCGTAATCCGCCCGTAAGAAATCACTAAAGGGTCTCCACAAGTCGATCAACGCTCCAGCATTCTGGGTCACCCTCGACAGTGATCAGCAGAGAGCGGCTGAGCCCGTCTGCCCAGCCCGTCTTTGCCTTGTCAGTTGCCACGTACGAGTCGCAGCGCGCTCGAAAATGCCCATCATCAATCCAGATCAAATCACGCATGAGGCACATCGGATTCTCCAGATACATATTTACTACGTGTTTAGCTTGTTCCCCCCATAATAAAGGAGCACGCGGTTCCCTCCAAGTGTGTCGCTTATTTGGGCTTCATCCTCGCCGACGGTCGACCGCGCAGGATTCCCCTTACAGTTCTCCCTTGTACTAAGTGGTGTGACTAACGAATTACCAAACGCGGGATGATCAGCAATGCCTCCTTGGGCAGTTAGCTCTACAGCGTAAGGGCCTCGTCACGGCCGTCTGCCCATACACGCGCTCGTGGTAATATTGCACTGACCCGGCGAGATCACCGACCTAGCCGCCTCGCCGGATCATCATTGCTAGGAAGATCTACGTAGGCGATTTGTCAGCCCGTGCTACACTTAACAAAACACCGCTGGACTTCGACCAAGATTCGGCACTGGTATGATCACCACTAGTACTAGAGGATAGTTTGCGTCCGGAAGTTTCCGGGACCCCGGAAATGGAGAGCACGAGCTTTCATCGTCGCGCTGGTGAGAACACAAGCAACGCTAGTGGATACAGGCGCAACGGTAGCCTCCATCAACACCTCTGCGACGGCCAACCTGTCATCGCTTGTTATTAGAGGGTTTCGGCGGACAACCATGAGCGTTGTCTCCCGTATACGCGTCCTCGCTAGAGTAATGTCTAGACTACTTGAGTGCCTAGGTAGGCACATAAGACATCCCCATCACAGTATAATAATGGCCGTAATCCCTCGTATGCTTATGGGTTAAACAAGCCTTCATGGAGCCAACTATGTTAACTGCATAAGGAGAACTGGATAGGTATGTGGAATTGACGGGCTCGCTGAAGATGAGATCCTGCAAGTCAAGCCAAAAAGCAAACGTCTCTTACTGTAATAAGTACAGCAACAAAGTCGACATGCCGCCATCCTCATCCTCGCCATAAAATCTGATGCGATTCGCTCACGGTTTCCCAGCCCTTCAATGACGTCGCTACCATTTAAAGCACCAACTGCACCCACTCCACGGGTGGCGGAGAAAGAAGGAAGAGCGAATTCGATGCTAGGGCAATCTTCCTGCAACTTGTTTTCTTCTTTCCTTTTTTTCTTGTCGGCAGCGAAGTGGCTTTTGTTAGGGCGTCGAAAAGGGCTTTGATAGGTGGCCCTAGGCTTGCAGGAACAAAATGGTCAACAGGATAGCTCCATGCTACTCCTACTCAGAACAGCATCCAAGAACTACAGTAAAGAATTGCAACGATTGCCTACATTTCTTTTCTTCTAAGGATCATGGCCATGTGTATTGCTTACATGCCATTCTACGAGGGAGCCTACGCGCGAGTAGTATATCTGCAGTCACATCTTTCCTCTCCCATGTTCTGTGGCCCCGTCTAGTAGGCGTTTTTGTGCAAAGTCGTGCTGTGATCCTTCCGCACTAGCCAGGACGACTTTTTGATCATGTAGAATGGCATAAAAATTGTATGGGCTTGGACATCAAAGACCGCTCTGCCGATTCTTACCTTCAAGCAGATAGTGGCTCAGAGGAGGTAACTTACTAAAATACGCCTGTGGCATGTATGGATACTGTCCTCGATTATGATTTGAGTAGAGCCCTCGGGCAGGTGTGAACACATCATACGGCGTTAGGCTTCAACTCCAATTTGACCATCTAAGTTGTCAGCCTTAATGGCTATGCTGGGCAGACGCTATTCAGCCGTACGAGTCTGTGGGCAGCACATTAAACCCCCCTCAATCCCGTAATGAATTAGCCTCGAACCCCTTTCCTGTCCAAGACGGTATCAACTACATTTCAAGGACGACAGAATCACGCAGTTCAACACTGTGAGAACCACTCCGGTATTCGTTGAATTGCGTATACGATTGAATGGTCCCATCAAAGGCAGAACTCACGAAGCTCAATAGCTGCTAAGGCTAGACTCCACGGTAAGGTTGTAACCCTCAGCCTCTGGCCAAAGACGGTTAACATATCCCAACCCAGAAGATTCTGGGGAGTCCTAGCAGGGCTACACCGATATATACCATGGCTCTAGCCCCAAAAACTTCGCCGTCTCGAATGCCAATCGGCCCCGAACAAGCTCTCAAAGATGCGATTCAAGATTTCCAAAGCATACTGTCAAACGATCAGCGCACAACGCTCCAAAAGATCAAAACTGTTCCTGATGCAAGCGCCGTTATCACCTTCACAGCTCAGCTGGACTATGCCAATCGGTCCAGGAAAGGCCGCAGCATCGCCAGCCGGCTACATTCAGTTCTTCAATCTGTGCGGGAGTTTTCCACCATAGTCGACACATTCGCCTCGTCTCACCCCGAAATTGCCGCGCTGGTATGGGGAAGTATCAAGCTTACCATGCTCGTAAGTTTGTGGTTGGTGCGCACACAACATGGCTGGCTAACCGGGAGAAGATTGCTGTAAATTTCACATCCTACTTTGAGCCACTCTCCAATCTATTCATGGGCTTCAGCAGACATTGTCCGCGATTTGCCGAGTACCAGGTCTTGTATCCGACTTCCACAAGACTCCAAGAGGCACTTTGTAATTTCCACGCTTCAATTATTCGCTGTTGCAAGCATGCAGTAGAAGTCCTTCATCGACCATGTTTGTCAACTTCGCTCCTGCTCAAATTTGCGTGCTCTCGCTAACCTCACCAAAGGGCAAAAGCAGCTCATGAACGCTCTCTGGCAGTCTTTGGACCAAGAGCTTAAACCTGATGCAGACGATATTCAGAGATGTGGCGATGAGGTGAAAGAAGAATTAGCCCTTGCCAAGGCGGAAGCGGATCACCAAGATCAAGTGCTCCAAAACAAAGAAAGGGAGGCAGCGTCTGGGCATCGGTCGAAGCTGAGGACCATTATGTCGGGGACTAAACACGAGATTGACACCATTAAGAAATTGCAGGTACACCGACATCTTCGTGATTCCAGTACGTGCTACCGATTCCAACGTATGGTTTATGCTCATCACTCCTAGGAAAACAAAGACAGCTGCTTCTCGAAAAGTTGTCTTCCCACGATTATCTCAGTCCGTTCAGGGAAGCTCGCAAAAAGCGCCACTGTAACACAGCAGAATGGATATTCTCCACTCTCGAGTTCAACCGATGGAACAGTGGCACCGCCTCATCTTTGCTTTGGTGTTATGGCAAAAGTGAGTCGTGTAGGGACTGTTAGGTAAACATCGTTAACACCTCGGCAGTTGGATCAGGCAAAACGACTCTGACGTAGGTATGAGAATTTTGCAAAGCTCCGATAGCCCATCCTTTCTAACATCCAATTCAAGCGCGGGTGCCATTGAACATGTCTTCGCTAATAAAAGGAACGCGGATGAATGTGTCACCTTTTTCTTTGTTCGGTACGATGACCCGCCATCACTTAAGGCGGAAACCATGCTAGATCGATAATCCGGCAATCGCTAGACCCAGTCGCGCTCTCTGAAGAGATGGTGGCCGCTTTGAGAGAATTGGACCAGAAGCTGTGTCCTAGTGTCGAAGATTTGGTCGCCCTCCTCCGACGAAGAATCGCGCTTTCCAATTCATTCCGCATCTTCATTGACGGCCTGGACGAATGTGAAGTCCAAGAGCGACGTACTCTTCTTGGCACATTAGCGTCGATCATTTCCACTACTCCGAGCTTGAAAGTATTTCTGGCTAGTCGAGAAAGTTTATCTATGGAACTTGAAGAAAGATTTCCACTCATAGAGCGAGTATCGATGACATCCGCTGGAGCAAGATCTGATATGAGTGTATTCATCGAGGAGGTCCTTCAGGAGCGGATCCGGAATAAAGACCTTGTGACTCGAGATCCATATCTCTTCGAAGAGATCAGAAGCACAGTTACTAAGCATGCGGACGGGATGTAAGTTACAGCCATTAATCCTGTCCTAGTTTTCTGCTAACACCCCAAGGTTCCTCTGGGTCACTTATTTGATCGATGAGCTCTGCACCCAATGCTGTGACGATGACATCCGAAAATGTCTCCGCAACCTACCAAAAGACCTGGAAGAAACATTTAACCGAGCACTTTCACGGATAGTATCTAGGCGAACGGCTCCAATTGTTCAACGGATTTTTCCATGGGTGGCCGCGGCCAAGCAGAACTTAACGCTGAACGAACTCCGCGAAGCCATATCCACCGATATTGGTCAGCCATATTCAAAACCAGAGAAACTGGTCAACGGGATAGAGCGGATCGTCGCGTGGTGCGAAAATCTCCTACAGGTGGATGAGGAGAACCAGACGGTCCAATTTGCGCATGGGACTATCTACAATTTCATCACTGGGGAATGTTCAAAGCCTCAGCTCGCTAACTTTCACGTCGACCTAGAGGGCGCAGATCACCACGCTGGAGAGATATGCGTCACATATCTACACTTCAACGATTTCAAGACCACCTTAGCTCGACGACCGCAGCCAATTCGTCCTCCTGTGCCCAGAGAAATAGCGCAAACTGCTTTGGGCCGTCGTGGGAGGATAGCGCAGTCTACATTTCGTCTCATGGGCCTCAACTCAAATCATCGCAGTAGTGACGTAGATATTGATATTGTTGGAGCTTTAACCAGCTATGAAAGAGCTTATGCCAATGCAACCTTGGACAAACTTCAACTTGGCCACCCTTTCCTTAGGTATGCAGGAAAACACTGGATCTCGCATACGACCGGGTTTCGGGACGGGAGATCGACTACTTGGAATTTATGGCGGTGCGTTGTCACTGATGGTCATGCTTTAGCGCAGAGGCCTTGGCCAGATCAAGCCTTCAACTCGAATCAGTCAAAAATCCTGCGTTGGAGCTATGAAGCACGCCATTACGCTCTAATACGCCTCATCGACAACTGTGGAGGGTTATCCAAGTCGGAAAAAAGTAATATGATGCTGCAGTCGGCAGCAGGAGGTGACGTTGAGTTAATAAGTGTCCTTCTCGATGGGGAAAACTTGACTGAGAGTATCGATAAATCATTCGTGGCAGCTTCCGGGGCCGGTCATCTAGAGGTCGTTAAGCGACTGCTCGCCGCAGGAGCTAATATACATGCTGAGCATGGTCTTGGGAACCGGACCGCCCTCCAGATAGCTTCCGAAGGCGGCCACCTGGCGGTCGTCGAGCGACTGCTTGCCGCAGGAGCTGATGTAAATGCTATGCCTGCAAATTATGCCGGCCGGACCGCCCTTCAAGCAGCTTCCGAACGCGGTTATCTGGAGATTGTTAAGCGACTGCTTACCGCAGGAGCTTATGTAAATGATGAGCCTAGCTATTCGGGCGGTCGGACCGCCCTTCAGGCAGCTTCCCAGGGCGGCCATCTGGAGGTCGTCGAGCGACTGCTTGCCGCAGGAGCTGGTGCAAATGAGATGCCTGCAGATTATGCCGGTCGGACCGCCCTTCAAGCAGCTTCCGAGGGCGGCCATCTGGAGGTCGTAGAGCGACTGCTTGCCGCAGGAGCTGATATAAATGCTGAGCCTGCAAGGTACGGAGGGCGGTTCGCCCTCCAGGCAGCTTCCGAAGGCGGCCATCTGGAGGTCATCGAGCGACTGCTTGCCGCAGGAGCTGATGTAAATGCTCTAGAGGGCGAATATTACACCGCCCTCCAGGCAGCTTCCGGGGCCGGCCATTTGGAGGTCGTCGAGCAACTGCTCGCCGTAGGAGCTAATATAAATGCTGAACCTGCACGTTACGGTGGCCGAACAGCCCTTCAGGCAGCTTCGGAGGGCGGCCATCTAAAGGTTGTCGAGCGACTGCTTACCGCGGGAGCTAATGTAAATGCTAAGCCTGCAACTCACGGGGGCCGAACCGCCCTTCAGGCAGCTTCGGAGGGCTGCCATCTGGAGGTTGTCGAGCAACTGCTTACCGCGGGAGCTAATGTAAATGCTAAGCCTGCAACTCACGGAGGGCGGACCGCCGTCCAGGCAGCTTTCGAAGGTGGCCACCAAAAGGTTGTCGAGCGATTAAAACGTGCTGGAGCATCTGTATAAATTATTTACATTGGCCCCTGGATTATATAAACACATAATATATCAGGCCGAAAGCGCAGTACGTCTGAAACCCCAGATTAGACTGTGATAAACGTACAGGGACAAAAGTTTAAATGCTTTCGTTTTAACGTATTAAAAACTTCCGAGGAAGTTGGATAAGGCGTTATTTTATCGTAGTTGTTTTTCCTCGAAGACCTGACTTCCCAAATAGGAAAGTAAATTCATGGGCTGTAAGTGGCGCGTATTGCATGGGCCCGTCTTTTGCCAATTTGTATGGCCCTGGTTTGGAAGCCCTACCTCTTGACCTGACCTCATCGTCGACCAGCTTGGCCCAATTAACCTAGCTGACCCAACCGACCTGACCCGACCTTATCGTTGACCTGCCTAACCGTCGACCCGGTTACTGCCGGCCTGCGGTAGAGCGGGGAGTCCAAAGCCTCCGGCCTCGGGCGACAAGCCACGCCGTCTAAAAAAGGGGTGCCGGAACGTATAAGGCGCGCAAGACCTGATCTTGATGAGGTAAGTCGGTTTAGGGAAAAGGGTGCACCTCCGCTATCTACCTACCTCTTCTACCAAACAAGGTAGGTAGGCGGATATAGCCCCGCCAGCTGACCAAGCCGTCCGGAGGATTTAATAATTAACCGGAACAGGCCCAATTGACCCACTCCACGCAGTAGAATCGGAAACCTAAATCGTGCTAGAAGTGAAGAGAAAATACACAAAACGAAACCGAAGGTAAAGGAAATATGGCCGACGTATACCACCGCAGCGGCCGCGGGGGCGCCGGCAACTTCTACTCGCGGAAGGACATCGAGGCCTTGGAGAAGCGGGCACCGGCGGGGTCGAAGGTCTGCACCCCCGTTTCCCCGCAGCCCCCCTATTCTGTCGCCATCCCCCTCGACGAACCTCAACCCCGTACCTCTCCCCTTACCCTCCTCTTCTCTCCTCTGTATCTCACGGTACTCTAAACCACATCCTAGCTAGATAGACACGCGCATCATCATCAGAAAAAGCTAAAGAACTAGAGGAACTAAGTTCGCGCCCCTACTAACCCCACAAACAGGACCTGGAGGCCCAACCGCCCCGCGACCGCGCCCTCGACCTCGATCCGCCACCGTCGGACCCAGCAGACCCGCCGCCGCCGCTTACTCCTTCCACCACCACCGCCCAGCAGCACGCGCACGGCTACGCGCGCTCGGGCCGCGGCGGCGCGGGGAACTTCGTCGCCGACGTCGCGGCAGCCGTCCCGACCACCGCGGCCACGGCCCCGACGTCGCGGGCGGGGGTCGGTGGGCTCTCGGGGCGCGGCGGCGCGGGAAACTGGGTGTCCGCTCCTTCGTCCGGCGGCGACGGTGCCGGTGCTGCGGGCGACGAACGGGAGGAGGAGGAGGAGAAGCAGCGGCGGCGGCGCAGCAGGGAGGCGCTCGGGCTCGGCGGGAGCGGTGACGCCCGGCGGGACGTGGACGTGGAGGCGGGGGCCGCGCTGCCGAGGCAGCCCCCGCGGATCTACCATATGCACGGGCCCGGGCGGGGGCGAGTGAGGGGTGGGCCTGAGGTGTAGTGGGGGGAGGTAGGTCGGTCTCTTTGGGCTCGGTTTTGTTGTTTACGGGTCTTGGTTGTTGGCCTGATTGGCTTTATGTTGGGAGAGAATTTACGGCGCGGGCTTGCTTTGGTACGTCTTGGGGAATTGATTACATGAAATGGATGGTGGTGGGAAGACACCCTTAACGACGAGGTCACGCACGGGACATGAATGAAGAGGGGGTTTGACAGAGGACACTCGATGAATGCTACGCGTCAGATGTGCAAATCTTCTTTTTTCTCATGACCAAGTATATAGATATTTCCCCAACGCCGGGACATGCCATAAGTCCAAAACAAAACCGTACAGAACGCCATAGCCCCGTAGTTTTTGGTCTTCCTTTCCTCCCGTCTCTCGTCTTAAGCTCCGCGCAGCTCCCCATCCCAGCAGCGGCACTCTCATCCACATCATTCCGACTCCCAGTCGACGTCCATGTCGCCGGCAGCACCACCGGCATCGGCACCCACGGCCTCGACGTCGCCGTCGACGCGGATGCGAAGCCTCTGCTTCTCCTTGCCGAAGACCCGGTTCGCGCTGCTCTTCTGGGCGATGGCCTCCTGCTGCTCCAGCTTCTGGAGCTCCTCCGCGTTGAGCTCCTCGCCGCGCTCGCGCGCCAGGTTGGCGAGGCGCCTCTTCTCGCTGCCCCGCAGGCGCGGCAGCAGGTGGCTGTGGGTGTTGACGAGGCGGCGGGCCTCGGCGAGCTCGCGGGCGCGCTTGCCGGCCATGCGGCGCTTGTAGAAGACGCGCTCGCGCCTGGCCCGGATCTCGGAGATGCGCCTGCGCGGAAAGTGGCGTGCGTTAGCATAGGTAAAATCCAAGGGGAGACGAAAAGGGGTCGGGGAGGATTTTTGCTTACTCCATGGCCTTGAGCGTCTTCTGCACGAGGTCGCGGTTGTAGCGCACCGGGATGTTCCTGCGGGCAGCGAACTGTAATGTAGAGTCGACAACTGAGAATAGCAGGTTAGAGGGGCCCGTATGGCCATGGTTGAACGGCTTGCTGCGTCGCACGTACCCATCTCCTTGCCGGCCGCCTTGCGGAAGGCTTTCGTCCACTTCAGCTTTCTCGGGTTCCGCTTCATTTTGAACTATACAACAACCAGCACCGTTAGCTACTCGGCCTGCGCTAAACATAGCGAAGTTCCTTCCCAGGATCGCTCGAGAGAGACCGGCGGTGAACGGGAAGTGGAAGTCGTCGACGAAGACGAAGATGGACGACGGTTGACGTACGTTCTTATGGCACTTTGACCGGCAGAACCTGAAAGCCTGGACACTAAAGTCAGCACTGTCTACCGAGAGACACAATCACGGGCCGACCAAGACCGTGCGACTCCGGGGGAGTTGTCGTACCTTGGCATCGTTGCGCACGAACTGGATACCCTTCCCAGGATACACCGGCCTCGAGCACTGCTGACGGTCAGTTTCAAGATGGGGACCGAAGGCAAGTGCAGACAAAGAAGACATACGAAGTAGCACGTCTCGATACGCATCTTGGCTGTTCGAGATCCAACTCCCGGAAGATGCGTTTGCTGTTGGTATTATTAGTAAAAGAGGTGAATCTGCACCTGAGTGCTCGGGAACTCAGAGACGCCGCCTCCAAAAATTTCCGAGTACAAAATTTAGCGGGTCTACAGCATTATCGGGCCACTCTGATAGGGAGAGGCGGGCCTGATTATCTAATATGCGCCCCACAGTGGCTATAAGACGCCGAGGGGCCGGGGGGAAATCTCGAGAAAGTGCCACCGGTGGCTCGTGCATGCATGTCCCTCCTTCCTCGCGGATTGCGAAATTTATGGAATTTATGGAATTCATAGCTCGCTCGCCTGCGAATCCCCAAAGTTAGCAAGCATCGATTCGATTCTCAACCCGATCCTACGACGAGAAACACAAAAACCCCGCATCATGTCTTCAGCGCTAGCAATCGGAACCGGCGTCGCAGTGGCCGCCTTTCTCGTACGTCTTCCCACCCATGGCGGCTGTCGCAGCAGCACATCCATGTATCCCCCGGCGAAAAGCCACGGCACGACCGAAGTGATGTGATGTGATGTGATGGAATCCGTAACTGACAAATGAAAAACACAGGGGCGCGCGGGACTCGTAGCGTGGCGGCGATCTCGGGGCGGCGTCGGGGCGCTGGGCAAGGCCTTCTATAAGGGCGGCTTCGAGCCGCGAATGAACAAGAGGGAAGCGTCTCTCATTCTGTCCCTCAAGTAAGTTTCGCCGGCAACTGGAGATGCGGATGGGAAGCGAGTAGCAGCCATGCTGACGAGCGCGCGCGCGAAATAGTGAGAGCGCCATCACTAAGGAGAAGGTCCGCAAGGCCCACCGGACGCTCATGCTGCTGAACCACCCGGACCGCGGGGGGAGCCCCTACCTGGCTACCAAGGTAAACGAGGCCAAGGAGTTCCTGGAGAAGAACGCGAACTAGCCCCGCACCTCCGCGATGCGAACGGATGCCGCATCGGTCGGCCGCCGATCCCCCTGTTAGATATTGTACAACACCACAGAGCATGTATGAGCGACGGCGTTTGGGTTACGGAGATTGGTTTGCATCAATGACGGTTCATAGACTTCGGGTGCATATAGTCCTGTACTACGTACAACAAGAGCCCTATCGGGGCCGAATTCTCTTCTCGGCTTGCTGACACACTGTGGTGAAGCCAACGAGAAACTCCAGATCTTTGCTCCTCTGGACGAGGCAGCCTATAACCGTTCAGCACACTTAACGAGTGCCAAGGAATTACATTGTCTTTGCCAAAATCGTGGGTTGAAGGATTAGCAACATCCCTCGTACGCGGAAACAGCAGAACCAGTAGCAGGGGCAGTCGAAATAGCGGCCCCTGAACAGGGATACAATACAGCCGTTGAATGGGATCCGAAGGGAGCTAGCCCCGTTTAGACCACAGCCTCGCAGCTGGTAGTTCGGCTATCAAACTACCATCGAGGCTCTCGTCTTTGAGTAGCTATTGACGACGTTAGCCGCGAAGATATGCCAAGGGCAGATGTCACTTACCAGGTTGGGCAGCTTTCCGGACACGGTCTTGCGATCTCTGAGGCGGTCCCCCATCATCGAGCTCTCCATCGCTCCACTCCCGCGCACTATAGAAGATGTTAGTCGGTATACTGAGAAAGTTGCATTCTCCTGAAATAGGTCGTACTAACTCCTGTCCCCAAGGCCCCGATGCCTTGCTTGAAAGAGACTCTGACATCTGCCGGAAAGCCATGACTATCATTGACCGCAGTGTGAAGTGCGCATCGTTTCCGGCATTGTGGAAATCATAGCCCGGATAACCGAGGTCGCTGCAGACAGTCTCGAGGCCGCGGCCGTCTTGGGATCGCTTCAGTCTCTGGAACATCGACTTGGTGTCTATCTCGTCGACGATATGAGGCACACGCCATGGGCTATACCCGACTTTCTGTAGGTAAGCTAGGTCCTGTGCGATATCATGGCCGACGAGGATGACCGGTCGCTTGTCGCCCGAAACATTGTCTCCGATGATGTCACCCACTTCTCGCGCGATATCTTTTAAAGAGACGAAGTCTGAGTTGCTGGTTCAAGTTAGCTAAGCCCAGAAACTTGGATGGGTGACGATATCGTACCCAAATGCAAAACTGTCCGGGCAGCCCTGGACGAATTGAGAGTTGATCATGGAAGAGTACTCCTTGATTCTGAAATGGACCGTTTCGATCTCTGAAAACCAGTTCTCCCCATTTTCCCCTGGCGCTACGTCCATGATATCATCAGTATCCAGGACTGCCAGACCAACCTCGGTCACGAGGTCTGCGTTCATTTCGTACGCTTCCACGTCGACACAAACGAACCGCACGGACGAATCCTTGATGAAGGGGGCTGGCTTGTCCGTGTTCCAACCCGATGCTGCAGAGCCTGCGGCAATCATCAGTTTACGGAAGTGGGGAGAACTGATGAATACTCACCGAGACGAGAGGCATATGCGGCTCGGGGTCGAAGACCAAGATATCGCTGAACACGCTTGGTCACTCGGCCAAGATTCTTCTGGCGTTCGATACGCTTCATCTTTACGGTCTCTGGGTTCTTCTTCCTCTTCGGTACTTTAAAGGAGTTATAGACCCTATCCATCATCTCCCTAAAAGACTGAAGAGCTCCGGCTGTAAGGTTCTCATAATCATCCTTAGGAAAGGTATAGATCTTGAAGCTGAGATCTTCGAAGTCCTCTTCACTGTTGGCGCGACCTAAGAATCGAGGAAGAGGGGTGTTCCAGTCGCCGAAAGTGAGAAAGAACTTTTCGCGTGCTTGGCCTCCAGGAATCGAGAGGTTTCTTCCAGTGTTTGCACTAGCGAAATTGAGAAATTGCTCGAACTGAGCGCTTGGTACAAGCAATAAGGGATCTCTCGACGCAGTCTTAGATCCGTTTGGATCTAAAATGTAAAAGCTGCACTTTATGTTAGTACAGCACTCCGAAGTGCTATTACCGTGCACATGATGTTTCCCAGGGGCGGGAAAAGCGAAGAAGCTCTTACAAGTCCCAGGTGCGTTTATTGAAGTTCTCCTTAAAGAAAGCTGCCACCTGGGTAGTCGTTAGAAAGTGACATAAAGCTCTATAGTGGTCAAGTTGCTCGCTCACCTGCATTTGGTTTGACTTGCCAACATAGAGATATGGGTATCGCTTGACAAGCTTGAAAGCGATGAATTTCATGCCTTTCTCAGATGTCTCACCCGCTTCGAGGTTGACCGGGACAGAAGGGCTGCGATTATTGGCTGGAGAAGTTTGGCCCTGTCTACCTCGACCCGCGTGGGAAAGAACTACGCTGGTTGTCAGTGGGTAGCCTGAGCTACCATCTCATGGTGTAGCAAGCCTTACATGAAGCAGCAGTTGGCGGGGGACGAGAAGTCTGGGCAACTGGCGCAGACTTGGTGAGGGATCTAATGTTGATCTCGAATTCCTCCTCGTCATCATCCTCTTCTTGTAGTTCCTGCGGCAGAGGCTTGCGGTGAAGGAAATCTTCAGTCAGAGGTGCAAAAGGTCGGTAATCAGCATCTTCATGCTTGGTCTCGCTGCGGTGCTCTGATCCCTGGTCATCAAGGATTCTTAGATCCCCGACCCGTAGCACGACCTCGTCAGTTCTGTACGCCATGGCTGCTACGTGAGATGCTTGCGGGGAAATATGGAGGCGGGGAGAGATGCGAAAGTGGGCACCAGCTCTCACTTCCAACACGACGAGTGCCTCAAGGCTGTTGGTGTGGCAGGTCTTGTGATCACAGAAAGCTGGTGGAAAAAATGGCTGGGCTTGGACAAGGATGAAAAGGAGTGCACAGGCTGATGATCAAGAACAAGTCTCCACCAGATATGGTGTTAAGTACGGGTAGACATGACTTCTTGATAGGGGGCGGAAGGGTATGTATGGTCTATGGCATTTGTAAATGTTTCTGATTTGTTTGCCAATCTGGGCTTAAAAGATAGGGCGGCTTCAGGGTAGGTGCATTCGTCAACGTGACTGGCTGCCTTGCTTGATAAACCGTGATCGGGAAAAACATCAAACAGCAACATCGTTAATAAAGAAGCCTAGGAAGCTGCCCAGGAGGTAGATCATGGTGCGTATTATAAATTCATATGCAGCCACAGATATATGGAACCTGCTTCCTCTTTCGAAGAACAGAATAACAGCACCAAGCTGATTCACTAACCACACACAGTTCACCGGCAGCGACCACAACATATGAGACATTTGCAAGTAACCGCAAACGAGCTGGGTAAGGTATGAGTTATGACACATATCTAAGTAGATAAGTATATCAATTAACAGCCAATACGCCATGCTTCATAATCCCCAATCCAGCCGTAAGCATCCACCTCCTTCCCTCGCCACATAAGCAATCATGTCTCTTTCCTAACAATATCTTCCGATATATCTCCTGATATCGAGCTGAGGCGGTGGGGATCCTTTATAACGGCGCACTTCCTGCATTAGACGCACATTTACTTCCTGGAGAGTGAGAGGTTGAAGTGCTCTGATTTCCCCCTGCCGCCCGGTCACCTCGAGCTGGCGGCAGAAGATGTCGATCAGAAGCTCGCGGACTGCGCTTCCGCGCGGAGCCCTGGGCAACCAGTTTTCAAGGTCATCCGAGTCTAGCTCCACGTCATCGGAATAATCCAGCATAGCCCGAAGGACGTCGTCTTGGAAACCGCGCGCCCTCAATGTGTCTCCGAGGAGCCAAGTTTCGATGAAGTCATCATAGCCGTCGCAGTTTATAACTTTCCCGACGAGTTTCATATCGCCGTGGGCGTCAGGTCTTTTCATCCAGTAGACGAAGTAGTCCAGCGTCTCGCCGACATCACCCAAGTGGAACTTGCATATGAGTGGTCCTCTAGGGCCGGCGAGTAGCTCTCGGCACTCCTCCGAGTATTCTGCGAGCTTCTCCGCATTGACCTCGAACATTCCGAACCTTTCTGCATTGCTTTCCAGTACCACTCCCTCGGGGTTATAGCTGAGCGGTGACAGTTAGCTCAATATTCAATGGGGTATTGTATGAAGATAGTCCCCCCAGGCTTACCGAACACCCTGAAAAGGTTCAACTCTGCCGCGCATGGTTGCCATAATGATAACTGATGGCTTGAATAATCGTTAGGCCTAGATGCCTAGATCTTATGGACGAACTGTTGGCTTGTGGTTGCCAGCTGTGAGAGAGCTCGAGCTAGGGGGAAGGTATCGATGAGTTGAACGGAGAGTCGACTTTGCAACTACTCGGAAGAACTGGTAAGGCTGGCAAAGAACTGTCAGATCGATGTGCGACGAAGGAGAAATGAGGACTCAATAAAAGGGGAGCTGGCCACAGTTTATAGTAGATGTGAACAAGAAATAAGTACCTGTCTGTAAGCTCGCATTCACAGTTGTACCACTTCAGCCATCCCTGATCTCCTGGTTGATTGCACAATAATCACCAGAAAGGACTGAACAACCAGACATCAAGACTTGGTGTCGCGCTTTGTTGGTCTTCCGCCACTGGCATGTACCCTATACGTGATCCAGTCACTCTAGCACCCACATACCTGGACAACAAAGGTTTGTGTATCTCTCTACTCTTCAGACGAATAGGAGCCTATGACCTATGAACAAGCCCCCTGCTAGGGAGTCGAACCTCGACCTCAACAACTGAGCGGCAGATGGAAATGCTGATTCAACGCTGCCCTCATCCCACGAGCATCTGAAGGATCGTCAGCTAACGCATCTAAGTTGAATGGCCTGCTGTTCGGCCTGTCCTACGTTACTTCTGCTTGCTTGCCTGTCTCCCATTCCTGCTGAAGTCGGCCTCGCAAGACGCCTATGTTTCCCTGCGCCGTCTTAAATGCCCCTTTAAGCAAGGCACGAAACTGAGGCATAGACAACCTACATATCTTCATACCCCGGCTGATTCAGTACGTCCATTTCGAGAAATTGAATCACAAATTAACGTGGGCTCGTTCTCCTTCATGAGTGGTACTCGGCGTGATGTTGTCTATAGAGCGGGTAACCGAATCGGGCTATGAGCGAAACAGGTCCGTTCCTTTGCAGCAACGTCACTTGTGTGAGGCTCGCATCCCTTCTATAAGGCAGAAAAGGAGAAACGCCACTGGCTAAGCTCCACATATACTCTTTCTGGCCATCCGTATTATTGTGATCTTAATATATGCATCATAGTCTGTCTGCAAATCCTTGAACAGCACTCCTTCCAAGGCGCCTAACCGCACAGAGCGGTATCTCGTCTCGGGGTATATAGCAAAAAAGTCAATCAATGGCCCAAAACCCGCGATCCATCATTTCTTGAAGAACTGCAATAATCGTTAGCAGCAGGCAAGACAGTGTGCCATCTGGAGTTTCCGCTCACCTCGACCGCTTCCTCCGGTGTCACCTTCGAGCTTTCTGAAGCAAGTGAATCAATCAAGCCCAGCTTGGCGCCCTTAATTAGCCACCACAGCTCTCTCCTATCACCGCCCAGCTCGCCCTGGAAGAGTCGCTTCTTGAGATCCCTCATGAATGAGTTGTAGAAATCGGGCTCCTCCATTACGATCATTTCTGTTCTCACCACGCCAATGTGTTCGATAACGCGATCGTAGGCGACATCCCCCAAGCTGTCGGTAATGAGGGACCGGATAATGCCACCCATCTGCTTCACGGCGTCCTCGATCTGCTTTATGGCGCCCTCGGGATCCTTTGTCTCCCAAGAATTCTCCACCATCTGTTTAAACTCGGGAATAGCGTTGTCGGGATCCAACGTCTTTCGCTTGTTGTCCTGTGCGAGAAGCGCGTCAACGTCAAGGCCTGAAAGTGGCTTGGGCTTGTTATCCGGCTTCTGAGCTCTCCCTTTCGTTTTATCTGGTACTAGAAGACGGTTAGTTGCAAGAACCAAAGTAACGGCAACTCGAAAGTACCTTTTTTGACTCCGGCCGTCTCGATGAGGTCTTCAAGTATAGTCTTGGACTTCTCAACTAGATCCTCAGGCGGTTGCGAGTACTTGAGTAAAACCGGCGGTATCGGCGGGACCTCTTCACCACCATAAATAGCCCGATGACGGACGATTTGGTTAATACGATGGAGAGGCACGCTATAGACATCTTCGATCGCTGCGTACTCCAAGGTCCGTTCGCTAGAGAGAGTTAGCATAGGTAGGATACGGGTTCACGCAACTCAGCTGCTAACCCGTCTTCATCTATCTCCCACGACGATATGTCCATTGCATCGACGTAGTCGCCCATGACCTCTTGGAGTTCGTTCGATGGTAGGAATCGATCATGTTCGGTAAGCTTCTTTCCGGTGACGGTGACGACTTCGTCAAGAGGGGGAAATTTGTAGCTCCGGACGTCCTCTGCGAAAGGAAGTGGGACGTCGTATAGGCATTCCAGCTCATTATCGATGTGCGGCGCAAGTACGAGGAGCTGTGGCTCCTTGCCGTCCTTTGTCACAATGCGTGCCACCGCATAGGACTCGAGTTCTCGCAGCGAATGGATAAAAGAGGACAGCTTCAACGCGGCTGAATCGTTGAATTTCTGCGCTACTATCATCCCCGCCTCGCCCGTGCTGAGAAACGGCTCGTACTGTGTTTCGTCAGCTTAGAGGGACAATGCTATCACATCCTTATATGCGTACCTTGTCTTTCTGTATGAAACCGATGATGGTGAAGCTCTTGGTCGGCTCGATCTTCGTGATGTTGTACTCGGACTCACTTATGTGGACAGCTGTGCGTCCATATTCGTATCCCTTTGCCAACGATTCAAACTCGACGTCTCGTTTTCCGCCAGGCGCATCTGGGTCGTCGACCTTATACGTCCGCGCGTTCTTCACAGCAGTGTAGTTGCTAGTAAACTCGACCCCTTCCATTGCGCCGCCCGTGGGTGTTTCGGTATCCTGTGAAGGCCCTCTGCTCGGACGGTCAGATTTGAGCACCCTGCTAGCCGGCGGAATCGGCGCCTTATGGGTCTTGAAGTATCTTTCAACACTGATGCTCATAGCATCTGGGTGCAATCCAGGATCGCCAAGGGTGAGAGGGCCATCGTAACTCTTGTACGGCCTGGTGGCTTTGACCCTTGGGATATCTAGAAAAGATATGGCCTCTGCCATGGTGCCAAATTGGCCGTCGCATTTTTCCACTAAACTCTTGAGCAGTTTCTCGTTCCCCCTTTTTTGAGAAGACTTGTCTTCCTCCTTGAATCCGAATTCAGGGTCGTCGAAGTCGACACCCCTGAACGCGTCAGTCTTAAAAGCTCGCCGGAGCGTCTTGAAGCAAACTCACAGGACATCTAATTGAATATCACAGCTCTTTATCTCGGCAGATATATCGTCCAGGTCGTCTCCATCGATAGGGGCCTCGCCATCGGTAACAAGGACGATCTTCCGCCTATACTTGAGCTTCTTGGTGAACTTCTCGATCATATCCACCGCCAGCACTATGGCGGATATGCAATCCCCTGAGTCTGTGTTGCTAGGCTTGATCTTTCCCTGCAGATCCTTTAGAGAAGCTAGGTTGACGGGGCCCAAATCTTGAAGGATTGAGATGTTTTCGTAGCCGCCGTCGTCTTGTAGAGGATTGTTGGTCTCATCGGTTCTAACACCAACGACGCCTACATTCCAGGTCTTGCGTGATGCTGCAACAGTGGTGGATATCTTGTCCCAAACGTAGCGCATGCACCAATCGAGATCGGACTCGACCCGGCCACTGTGACAGTCGGCCATCGACTCGCCAAGGTCGATGATGTAGACTGTGGCTTCCTTGTCCGCCATAGTGAATGTCAGACTCAATCGGCTTTCTGATGTGTATACGAGGAGAGTTGAGAACTCTCCAGAATGTATCGAGATTATTTATTTAAATCCATCATTTTCGAAGGAATATATGACGGCAGCGGAATATCCTGGATATAAATCCAAGACACAGCTTTAGTGGGTCCTCATTAGGCAGAGGTCGTGGTTTGGCGTGTTAGCTCAATTCTTATCAGGGATGCCACAAGGGTCTTCGAGTCCCCAGGCACGCGCGACTTCACCTGACTTCGTTCGCATGGGCTGGCAGCCGGGGATTTATGGGGGCGCCGCTACCAGGTCGGTACCCAGTAACTCCAGCCAATGTTAAGTTTTATCTAACGTTAATGCATCAATCAATTTGGTATGCCTTTAAGCCGCCAAATGCACCAATTGGTACTAATCTATGCCACGAATTGATGCATAGAGACTTTTTACGCATGCAGTCTCTGGACAACCTCCAAACAGGTAGCATCATCATACTTCGTACGTTCAAGTGATTTTAGTAGCTTGAAGTGCTGATGGCTAGCTAGGGCCCGATACTAACCAAATCCGCAAGCTGATAATTCCTTCGTAGGTTCAGCCTCTCTTCACGTTTGACAACTATATCTCAAGATCCATGAGCTTTTGTACAGTCTCCGCTTGAAGAAGGGGGCGCGACGCCACAGTATCGGCATCTGCCAACATGGCGGCATGGCAGGATCTTCCAGCAGAGATCAGACTCATGGCCTTGAAGACCTTGGCGAGGACACCATCCCCGCGCAAGCAGCATTTGCTTTCAGGCTACGCTACCGTTTGTCGAGAATGGCAACATGTCTTTGAAGAGACCAACTTCAGCTCGATCAAGGTACAAATGTATGAGTTGACCAAATTTGACAACATCTTTCAAGGAAACCACACCCGGAGGAGATTCCTGCGGGACCTCCATTTGCGGATCAGACTTCCCAAGTACAGCAAAGAGTGGCGCGTCCCTGAGGATGAGAAGGAACAATACCTGAACAATGTCGTGTTCACCCATAGCATCTGCGATCTATTTGAGATCCTTGCCAAGTGGGATGCGGATCAGACCGGCGAACTTGAGGTAGAACTAGAGGTTTATTCTCCAAGTGACCGCAAAGAATTATACGGGAAGGCGGGACTCGACAGGGATGGGTTTAGCAGGTTCTTTGACTCATTTCTGTTGCCCGACTTCAGCAAAAAGCCGGACATGTTGGGTCCTTACGGATTCCCCGAAGTTGAGGCCGTCACTGGGCTGCGGATACTGAGGCGCACCCGCCGAAATATAGACCCTCGGGCGCTCTACCAGATTCTTGGAAGCCTACCACGATTGCTCCAGTTTCGGTTCGAGCCATGGCACCAACAGGATCAGCGTACACAAGACGACCTTGATCGAGGTTAGTTCCGGCAAGGACCTCGCACCGGACCTCATAGCTGACAAATGTCTAGATTACGTCCCAACCATTCCTCTATGGCCTTCCTCCCTTAAGAGGGTCAGTATATTTGAACACTCAGATGCCTTCGACCGTCATCTGACAGATGCGGCCTCCTACGTGAAGTGTCCCCAGCTTGGGCGAAATCTCGCTAGATTCAGTTTGCAACTCGAGAAACTATTCGTTTCGAACTTCGCTGATGCGCGCTCCTTCTTTGAGTCCTACCTTATCAAACAACCCGAAGCCAAACTCTCGGTCTGGACGCGTCTCAAGCAAATCGCGCTTACATCAGCAATCATTAAACCTGACGGTGACGCTGAGGCGATAAACAATCTTCTTCAAGCCGCAGGGCACGCCGCAAGACGGATGCCTCTTTTAGAGGTGATGGAAATCTACAACGCTAGCGAGACGAGCGCCGGGGCCTTCGCGTACGTGAGGACGGAAGAAACGTCTATAGTAATTTGGAAAAGTACCTGGGCGTTCGAGATGGAGACAAGAGTCCGAAAGACCTGGACAACTACAACGGATAGGCTGACTGGAAGGCACCTTGCGTTTGTCCAGGAGCCAGTCCTGTTGAGTTACGATGGGCCAGTCAACTTTATCCAAAACATGGTTACTGCGGACTCCATACTCCACCCCATCTCTCAAAGAGATCTACTTTAAATATCACGCGTTGATGTTGAGACGTCCCGCCTGACTCGACGCTACTACGGGGATTTTGCCTACCTCAGATCAGCTATTCCTTCTAGGCCTAAGATGTCCTTGATCTCCAGAGTTATATTATATCAGGTTGGGATATAATAACCAGGACCGCTGGGGCGAAGCAAGGAGTTCGGAATCATCTGGGATCATAGGACACTGATTATTCGTTCTTCGGGGTGGTGTATAACCATGTGCGTGAAAGGCGTCAGCGCGAATTTCGGGTAGTTGTGGCCCAAAACTACCATTCATGTATACCAAATTCTCAGACCAATGTACTGTGCTCATTTTCAAAGAGTCTCGGATCATTGCCCATTCACGGGGATGTTCATCGCTGTCCCCAATATGAGTTCCGGGGGCGGCCTACGTCGCTGGCAAATACGGCTCAACTGATTGGCGCAAGGATTGAAGGCCCAGCTCCTTAGCTCGGATCTCCCGAATTCCAATGAACGACTTATGCGAGCACGGGAGTGGAATGGCACTAGGATAGATATTGTGATGAAGAAGGAAAATGGTCAATGGTCAATAAGGAAGATTAGGCTGTGATAATATACTATGGTATGCAAAGAAAATAATGCGGGGCCTTTCTTCTGGTCTGGACCTTGGTGACGACTAGGATCATTGATCGTACCACCCCGTCGCTTGGCTGCGTCATTGCTAACTGGCCTTAGGCATCTGGAAGCTTCAACTGCCGCGGCTACATGGTAGCCCCATTCTAACGTTACCTACTTCACTTCAAAGTTGTTATCTTCATCCGAGAGAATTTCTTGCGAAGTTGACAGACGTCGAGCGGCCAATATGAGTGATCGCTCGCTCCTTTTTTCGCCGGCTCCCTACCACATCCTCTCGTAAGTGTGTCCCGCCTGTCCCTAATTGACTGTTAGCTGTAGCTCCATAGCGAGGGACGTGTTTCCCAGCGATCGAGCTCCGGCGCAGCTAACCTCGCGATAATAGCTATGGAACGCTCCTAGGAACACAGGTCTTCCACGTAAGCGATGTCCTTCTTCTTCCCCTTCCCGGTCGCGCGTCGAAAGTATCATGGTTTGAGGAGCCAAGCTAGCGAGCAAGCGACATCCTCGGTGGAAGAGCTTCCTCTTGTCTGACCTATCTGCCCACCGACCCCCCCACCCCCCGAAACCCAAGACTTCGCAGCCGAAAAACAGCCCCCCATAGATTTACGTAGCTAACCCCCGGCCCTCCCGTGGAAACCAAACAGACCTTCATCAACGCGACGACATCCTTGCGGGTACTCGAGCGTCCGCAGTTCGGGCTCCTGCAGCGCAACTTGTTCCCGTGGTACTTCGGCATCCAGACCGTGATGCCCGTCGTGCTGGCCGTGACCTACCCGGGCAACCGGACGCTGCTCGGCGCCCTTGAGGGGGGCGGCGCCTTCGCCGGCCGCGGCCTCGGCGGCGCGCTGGCGGCCGCGAACCGCTGGACCGTGCTCGTGCCGCTCGCGACCGTCTGTGTCACCGGCCTGATAAACTGGGTCTACCTCCTGCCCGAGACGAACAAGGTCACCGCGAGGCGGAGCTTGCAAGGTATGTTTTCTCTTCCTTTTATCACCGGGCAGCCGCTGGCTGCTGCGAAACCCAACCCTGGTGTTCGAGATCCAATCTGGGCGCGGTCGGTTCTCAGTTTGCTAACGGCACGGTGCTCGTTCGCCGCCCCGTCTATAGAGAAGAAGGACGGCAAGCGGAGCTACGACGCGCCGCCGCACTCCGAGGAGATGGCGGCGCTGAACAAGAAGTTCGGGCAGGTGCACGGCGCCTCGTCGCTGCTGAACCTTGTCACCATCGTCTCGACTGTCGTCTACGGCTTCAGCCTGTCCGCCGCATTGGTGTAGGCTTAATTAATGATCGAGTTGAACACGGGGGACTTGACGACGTCGATGACGGTACACACCCTGCCGGTCTCCGTCGAGGAGGCTCGTCCACTTACCCGGCTTTCCGAAACGCACAGCGTGACCTTGAGCTTTTGACTATTCCTGTGAATGGCGCCATCTCGGTGACAGATGAGCTGTATGTATGGCGAATATTAAATGAATTACAGAAACCAGTGGTAGATCACTCGGTCATCCAGTGATGACTGGCCCGCGGCTATAAATGCCAAATGATGCATATTTCATTTTTAACTTTTGTGGCTTGCGAGCAACCGCTCCATAAGCGCCACGTATAAGCGAGCTTAATAGCCGTTCCTTAGGAGTTACCCCTATTGCCTAGAAATAGTTGTAGTAAAAGATCCTAGTGGGTTAGCAGGTAGCTATCCACGCTTGCTGCAAAGCTGTTGAAAACATAGATGTTTTTGCTGCATTCATTATTTACAGCCAACTGTATAAAGCGGCTAGACGAAAAGGGGGGCAGGCGGATTTGAGAAGAATTGGTACACGAGATAGCATAGTCTCCAGGTAACCTTCGTATTTAGAGAATTTATAAAAATACATGACAGCACGAAACACGTCAATTAAAAACGTATCTACACAATTTCACAAATGCCCTTTTAATCAAGCCAGTTTTTTCTAATATATACCATAGTGTTTGTTACGAAATCTTCCTGAAGTATGCGCAACTTTATGAGCAGTGTGTCATTTCCTCTCAGAAGGGGCCTTGGGGGCTTCTCTTAACGCCACCTGGGTCTATCGACCCGTGCCTCATGTTGTGTGACTTGGTTAACTTATCAGGGGCCCAAACTCGGAAGGCAAGCACACGACATACCCCCAACCGTTTAACCAAACCCCACCACCCCATGCTGACACCCGCCGGCATCGGCCGCCGTCCGCAAGCCAAGGCGCACTCCCCATGGAGTTTCTCCGCGTGGAGTGGGCGGGGAAAAGAACGACAACCGTAATAATCGTGAGTAAGCGGTTCTCGTGGGTATGAACCCGAGCGAATCTGGCAACTGGTGAGAAGAGAATCCCGACGAACTCCCTACTGATTAGGCCAGGGTCACTGTCACGAGACTTCATTCACGGAAAAAGCTTTTTATAGACGACGTCGCTATTTAGAGTGCACATAATGGTTAAGGTTCTTCTGGGGATAGGATTGCAATGGGACGATGACAAATTCTCCCAATATTATACCATCACCTCTAATTGCCTGCGATATACGCTGACGTCTACCCCAGGGCAGCTCAAACAAGTACGTAAAATGTTTTGGTCAATAACATGCAATTTACTCCCAATTGCTGCTGAGGGTCGAGAACAACATATACTACAATCTCGATGAGTTGTACCCTTTATGTCAACCGTTCTATATCACCGGCTGTCCTCTTTCTTCTGTGTACGAAAAAGCGCCCAAAGTGATGGTAAAAATATAAAAACAAAAAACAATCCAAATGCGCCTGGCATCTCCAGCTCCGTGGAGTGGGTATAGAGTTCGGCTCTACAAAACGCCGTCGTGTGAACCACCAAATAGCAGACAGAAACCCGTGAGCTCCGAGTTGTTTTATCTATTCTCTCAGGCAGCCCGGAGATTGACATGCCAGCCTCAATCGATCAGGCAGCGGCCGTCGTCGGTAATCAGTAATCAGGCTGAGAATAAGCCGTTGTATTTCCAGCTCAGCCACTCCTTCTTGGCCTCGGCCAGCGCCCGGGCCCTAGCCTCGGGGTCCTCGACCTTGGCCTTCTTCTCGGAGGTGGCGGCGCGCTTCAGGGAGCTGTGGAGGGACCGGGGCAGCGGCTTCTTGGCCAGCTGCGCGGCAACGTCGATGTCGCCGTCGGGCTTGGGGAACGGGGTGTCAATGGGTGGTAACGGGTTGTCGCCCGTGGGAGAGGCGGAGGGTCTGGTAGACGGCGTCTCCGCGGGAGAGTCATTGCTGGAGCTTATCGAACCCGACGAGGGCCGTCGCTCCGGGAAGTAGCTGGTCGCGGACTCCGAGGGCTGTGAAGGAAGGGCGCCATTGCCGAACCATTGGGATGGCGAGGTTATGGAAGTTGTACTCTCGATGGAAGCCATGTTGAAAGGTGTTTTGTGTGTCCTTCGTAGCAAGATGTAGAAACTTGGTCGTAGGCGCTTGTGTTTTGCGTGCGAGCCGATGTGATATAAAAATCGGGAGTGACTCAATGGGATTCTTCGAACTTAGCAGAGACAATAAGCTTTACTTGGGCCTTTGTGTGTATGATGGTCAGCCACGCGTATATTGTGGCAGCCTCAAGAATCGATATGATAGAGAAAAGGAAAGAGGAATCAATGAGCAGGAAAGGAAGCAGAAAGAAAATGTGTTTATAATTCCCACGATAGCATCAAAAAGGGAACAAAGAAACCCAGGAAAAGTTGGCTCGTTCGCCCACCTACTTGGGTCGAGGGGACCTGCTCCTCCCCCCACCGCAGTCAGCAATATGATCTGCATTCCTTAACCGGCAGAACACAGCTTCACCGCATCGAGGCTTGCAGACCGGACGGCCGTTTCGTGCTATTACGGCCGGTGTATGGGCCGCAGGGTTGCTGCAAGAAGGGTCCTCTCGTCCCCCACAAGCCAGCCATGATTCGTGCCCCAGCCGAGTTTGACATAGCCGAATCGTTAATTGATCCAAGCTAAACGCTCTTAGGCAAAACCAACCGCTAATCATCCCTTGCCCCATACAAACTAAGTGGGCAGCGGCTCAAGCTTGATACTTCCGCATAACGCAACCACCAGTGCCACGACCGCCACTGCAAACATTAAAGCCATGTACCTCAATGGGGGTATCTCTCACCTTACCCCCCAAACTCTTGGGGGGGCATAACCCTAACCCTATCTAAAGCAGAATCTAGTAACTAGCTGTACAAAAGCTCTGTGGTAAAGGCTGAAGTTCTAACTTTTGTTGATTTTGCGGGGACATGGATGATCGCCTGAGGGACTGACAAAAGCGTTTAGCTCAGGTCAATCAACGATTCAACAAGGTCAACCTGGCTGGGGCGATGATTCGTGAGTATATAAGTGGCCAATGAGCGTCGGCAAGGTGGATAGTGGGGGTAACAAATCCGCCAAGAAGCAAGGCCAGGATATCGCGAAATGGCCCCCGTTTTAGTGCATATACCCTGATAATGCCGTGCAGGGTCCGCGGATCACGGGTTGATCTAGATGCTGGCAAGCGGATGCGAAGGACAAGGGAGTCCGTACTGGCTACCGGTGCTCGTGAATCGTGATGGGGGGCAGCAAATCCTAGTCATGCTTCCCGCTGCATTCTTGGGGCCTTCTAGAATAACCCGACCGCCCAGGTACGTTGGCAATATTAGTGCAGCTAGAATTCTAATCTCGCGCGTTAGATTGCAAGTACGTGATACGAAGATAAGCTTTATTGCTTGTTTTGCGCAGTGGAGCGGAGCCCATGACGAATAGGGACCGGTCGCTGAAAGAGATTGCAGCAATTATTAATTAATAAAACATCCAGGTCACGAGTCGCCTGCTGCGGCCTGCCCGGCGATTCCGGCATCGTCTGCGGCTGCATGCTGTAAGCACATCAAGATGGGAACCAACAGCTGTTGCCACCATCGCCCTGTTCTTGCGGGGTTGGTGAAGTGCCCGGGACCCTTTAAGGCAACACCAGACGGTCGGTCATGCGCCGTGATATGAATTAGAAGTGATTTCAGTGTCCGCCCGTGCATAAGGAGTAATAATTGTTGGTCGGTGGCTGGCTCACCCAGGTTTCTCTCCAGATCGTCCAACCAATGTATAACTAGGAAAGATTCCCGCGTCTTACTACATTGCCCAAAGAGCTTGCTGAGTAGTGGGTTGAGCTGCATAGTGTCTCCACCGAACTCGGGCATAGCTGCAACAAGCATCGTCATAGTACGGGCGAAGAATATGCAGCCAACTTCGAAAATCAGATCATTCCAAGACTTCTATCTCTGCTATGGGTAGGCGAAGTGATTCTTGTGCTATTTGACGTCGCGATCCTCCACTTGGGTGTCTTATTTCAGCTTTGGCTTCTGCCTTTTAGCCAGGTCACTTGTCCGAATGACCTTCGGTCCTGGCTTCTGATACGGCTTTAAACTTGGGAAGAATGGGGGAACTTTCTTCTGATAGAGCCCGTACTCAGGATACTTTCCTGCAGTGATCAGCTCTGTAAGCCACGTCGACCCCTGGAACACCATGAGCAAAAACAGGCAGCCGAAACCGGCCCAACCGTACAGAGTCTTGCTCGCATAGCAGCTCCACTGATACAAGACGAACCAGATCGTCTGCTCTGCTGCAAAGTTCGGGTGTCTGCAGTAAGCCCAGAGCCCCGTGGTCACAAACCCGCGGTCTAGGTCTTCCTGGCTGAAGCCGCGCGGCACTTTGGCCGTCTTCTGATATTGCTTTTTGGCAGTTTGGTAGTCTACATGGATCACCGTTAGTATCTGCGTCGGGAGTGTCGGGCTATCTGCATACCCCATTGTTGCTGGTCGCTAAACCATTCAGACAAGATCAGCAACAGCTCAATTGAAAAAAAGCTCAGATCAGCCGTCGTGATCTCTGGCTCAAATTGGGTGGTTAACAAGATGACGTAGGTCGGTGCCGCTAGGAGGGATAGCAAAATGCTCTGGATGAAGGAGATGAAGGTGGCGTTGAAAACGAAGAACAGCGCAGGCGGAACTTTGGCACGGATGATTTCCCTAGATGCTTTGTGAGCTGACAAGCTTCTGGTAGCACGTGCGAACTATCTCCCATACCATCTATAGTCTTCGGATCCTTTTTGATAGCCGCCCTTCCGCCAGTAGTTGAAGGTCAGACGACCCTTTGAGCGACACGTGTAAGCAGTACGATCACGTCGCTAGTTCGGGAGGACGTACACTCCAAACAGCGCTCCAGAGCAGTATCAGGTCAATCCTCCGAGTGGGAAGGTTGTTGAGGCGCGACCAAAGAGCAAAATGGGCATTGTATACCGTGGGCAACAAGCTCCACATGCGATCAACCTGTGAGTAGTTCCGGTTGATCTCGGACACGACTAGGAAGACGGCGCCCAGCAAGACGGAGAAGCTGAACCCCAAAACCAGAGGGTTCGTGTTCTTGTATAAGTCGAGTAGGGAGGCATCAGAGCTCGTCGCAGCATCGTACGCCCGCCAAGGTAGCTCGTAGAGTTGCGGGAGGTACGGTTCGACGACTTTGGAATATTCGGCACAGTCTTCAAGGGTCTTCAGCGATGGCAGCGCCATCGTCGCGATTCTAGGCCTTTGTTCGACCGCACAGGGGAGACCTATCGGAAGATGAAGAAAGATGAGCTATTAGGTATCCCACCTTATTGTCTGGTGAACTTGGGTTATGAAGGTAGTCGGAAGCGAAGCACACAAAGAAGCTCTAAACGGACGTGCTTGCCCAACGTCATCGATTTTCTAGTGATCGAGTTTGGGCTATCTCGAGGATCTAACAGAAATCCCGAGTCCCGGGGATCTTTTGAAGCACAGGCCAATTGCGGGCCTAAGGAGCTGAATGTGCCTCGGGCTGTATTCGGTAGGACGCAGCAGCTGCGCAACTCATGTCTTCGCCATATGGAGAATTATAGTTCGAACCGTTCGAGCATAATTTTTATGTGCGTGACTGATGCTGTGAGGGCTGCCAAGATTTTTGCTCTATTTTACGCAGACCAGACTCCAAATAATTGGCACATCGCGGTATATATTAAACAATTACGAAGCCCCCTTCCTAAGGTGACCGCTGCTCTATCTATTATTACGGATCTTGATCGCTATCTTAACATTATTAACAAATTTGCGGTCAGTTCGAAAGGTCGCGACAGCTACTCCATATAATTTTTATGCAGATTCTGTCGAACCCAACTCCTACTCTACCCCTTCATCTGCCGCTCTACCGAACACAGTCTCAGGGCCTGACACTCGGCGCTAATAATAGGGGCTCTTGTTGTCCGCGAAATGGATTGTACATAAAATCTTCTCATTACCCAAGTTCAAAGAGTTATAGAAAACGAACAAGTTGAGTAACCAAGACAATGAATACCTTTTTGAAAGTTTTTTCAATGAATTCTTTATTTATGTTCTTTTTCTTTCCTCAAATGCCATTTTATATATATTGTGTAATGGAGTTCTAAGTTCTAGATGTACTGTAGGATAATTCGCAATCACTCTTACGGACTGCCTTGGGCTCTTGGCCGCTGGTCAGTGATGCAAGGCTAGCAGATCTGGGAAGCGGCTGGCTACGGTTCAACCAGCCTATTGGCCCTAACCTTCAGTGGGACTCCAGGCTCTAAACATAACAAAAATCATGGACTTTTCAACGTCACTTCATCTGAAGAGGACGGGAGAATTTTTTTAACACATGGACAAGGCAGTTTTGTAAATTGCCCTCTCCGAGTCTTGTGTGCAATCACATCTGCTGGGTATATGCTAACTTGGGCCACGTCCATGGATGAATTTAGGAATGGAGCGAACAGCTGTGATCCCCGTTCCGCCCCTGTAGACTCAGTCGCGTGTCGCTCTCGACATGAATAAGTTCTACTGCTGCTCCTCTCTTCGTGGCAGTAGAGCACGTCGAGTGATAACCAGTAGCATTGCATACCTGTCTACCCACTCTCAGCCATCAATTATGAGGGTCCTCTGCGTCGCCGAGAAGCCTTCCATTGCAAAAGCCGTTGCCGGCCACCTTTCGGGCGGTCAGTTCCAAAGTGTCCGTCGTGTTTCCCACCCAAAATCTTCCGTAGTTCGGCTTGTGGACGACACTCGCTGATTCTAGCCTAGCATAACACTCCCAATCAGTATATCAAGAATTATGTCTTCGACTTTGATTTCGGCCGCCCCTGGGGCAGATGCAATGTCACCATGACCTCCGTGCTTGGCCACATCACATCGGTGGAGTTCCCTCCAGATTTCAAGAACTGGCAGTATCCGCCGCCTGAACGACTCTTCGACGCGCCTGTGAAGACTTTGATATCCCAGGTGGGAATTATTTCTTCCCCTATGTTGTTTCAGCCTAAAGCTCAACCCTTGTTCGCAGGACAAAAAGCAGATAGCGGATAATATCGAAAAGCAAGCAAAATACGCCGGTGCATTGTGTATCTGGACGGATTGTGACAGGGAGGGCGAGCATATAGGAGCCGAGATATGTGAAGCGGCCAAAAAAGGAAATAACCGACTCGAAATCAAGAGGGCCAAATTCAGCAATATCGAGAGAGCGTAAGCTATCTTCTGTCAAGGGGGTTTTCACACTAATGGCGTTGCAGGCACATATTAAACGCTGCCCGAAATCTCGTTGATCTTGACGAAAGGCAAGTAAACGCCGTTGCATCCCGCATCGAGCTGGATCTACGGATAGGTTATGCGTTCACCCGCTTTCTTACAATCAGCCTGAGGGACCTGGGCGGTCCTTTGACTAAACTTGTAATCAGTTATGGTAAGTCATAGGCGTCAATCATTTGGGGGCTCTAGCTGAATTCGCAGGATCCTGTCAGTTCCCAACCCTAGGTTTCGTAGTCGACCGGTATTTTCGCGTCCGGAATTTCAAACCAGAGACGTTCTGGGCCATTAAAGTGATGCACAAGCGGGACAGCATCGATGTGAACTTCAGCTGGTCAAGACATCGCCTCTTCGACAGGGCCTCTGTCATCGTACTGTATGAGAGATGTCTCGCGGCCAAGATGGCGAAGGTTACTAAGGTCCAAGAGAAACCAACCAAGAAGTGGAAGCCGCTGCCTTTGACGACGGTCGAGCTACAGAAGATGGCCACAAGATTCCTGCGCATGACGGGTCAACAAGCGATGGAGGCCGCCGAGAGTTTATACAACAAGGGCTTTATCAGTTATCCCAGAACTGAGACGGATCGGTTCGACTCTGGTATGAATCTTCGAAATCTTGTGCAGAAACAGACACCAGATGGTCGCTGGGGCCAGTTCGCGCAGGCTCTGGTGGATGGCGGGTTTCAACAGCCACGACAGGGACGTCACGACGATAAGGCACATCCGCCAATTCATCCCATCACCTATGTAGCGCCGTCGGCTCTCAACGATAACGAGAGGAAAGTCTATGAATTCGTAGTGCGACGATTTCTAGCTTGCTGTTCAGAGGACGCCAAGGGCGTCGCGACAGATGTGGACCTGTTGTACGGAGAAGAGAACTTCCACGCTCACGGGGTCGTCGTGCTGGAGAGGAACTACTTGGACGTCTATGTATATGAAAAGTGGACTGGCACCGTACAGCTGCCCAAGTTCACGGTGGGCGAAGTGTTCGAACCTACGGAGGCCCTTATGACCGAAGGCAAAACCGCAGCCCCCAGTTATCTCACAGAAGCCGATTTGATTGCTCTCATGGATGCCAACGGCATCGGGACAGACGCTACGATGGCCGAGCACATACAAAAGATCCAGGAGAGGGATTATGTTCGCACCGTTCCCAGGGCTGCCCGCCCAGAGGACGAAGAAGACGAGGCTGAGGACGCCCCAGCCGCACGAGGCGGACGGGGCGGGCGCGGCGCTCGCGGCAGAGGGGGCCGGGGTGGCCGGGGTGGGAGAGCCTCAGCGGGCGGGAGACCTGGGGTGATGGAGTTTATCCCGACCAAACTGGGCGTTGCCCTGATCGACGGCTTCGACAGGATGAATTTCGAGACGAGCTTGGGAAAGCCCTTTCTACGGAAAGAGATGGAACTCAAGATGAGGGCTATATGCGAGGGCCGGACGACGAAGGAGGCCGTCCTCAGCGAGAGCATACGACAATATCGGCATGTTTATATGCAGTCACAGGAAAAGCTGGGTGTTCTCAAGGCAGTATGTTGAGCTAGTACCTAGCCAGTCCTACGAGGCGCAAGACGAAGTCCGAGGTGCTAACCGTTCACATAGGCTTGCAGAGAGTATGTTTTCGGGGATGGCTGAAAGAGCCCGGTAAGGAGACGCCATTGCTGCGAGTCTCTGATTCGGTGACGGTAGATACGAGTTACTCTTAATCTTGCATTTAGCTTACGAATCTGCCCAAGAATTAACTAGGCAGCCCGAATACAGCCGTATATTCTCCGAGGACTGGTGATGAATCACGAGAGACTGTATTGAGGAATTTCCACGGAGCGATAATTTTGACCGGAAAAGAGCTGTGTAGGGCTTAATGGATGGAACGTTCGGCTGTACCACATAGCTGGGACTTTCAATGGGCACGACGGAAGCCGGAGTCGGAAGGGATTTACCCCACCTACTGATTGATCTGCGTCCCGTTCAGTATCTGAGTCACTGGTGAGAACAAGCAGCTCACGGCAGGCATTAGCCTCAGCCATACATGTAGCGAGGTTGATAGATTAGATTCTTGTTAGTGGTGGTGGGTATTCGCATTTCCCACTCTGGCGTTTGGAAGCGCGTTTTGAGGTTGCGTACCACTGCGCACTATTTTAAAACGTGGGAGAAGCGCAGCGGATGATGGGGCCGGCTCCATTAACTCACAATGTCGATCGATAGTGGGGTCGGCTCGAGAGCAACGGGGTTGGATGGGAACAGAAGAATGCAGTGCTTGCGCAGACCCCCCTACTGAGGCGCCCGCCCTCACGGATCCGGTGCCACACATGTGCCCTAGTTAGAACGTCCGGGTCGGGCAAGTATGTATAACCGGGATGGGGGATACGCAATACGTATGGGGTCCATGGAGTCCAGCAGCGAGAACATGTGCCCTCCCGTACTGGCTCCCAATGGCTGGGCAGTTGTGATGGGGAAGAGACTTGATAAGGCAACTCCAGCGGGTCAGGTGGACGGGAGCCGTGATGGCTTCTTCGTCCAATCAGGGCGAAGCCTTTGTGCAACGTGGATTTATATAGGCCGGGCATCAACTTGATCCGAGAGGGGTGTCGAGGCACAAGTTGTGCCACCAGCATCTCACTAGAGTGTGGTAGACGCTGGTCAGTATGGCTTCAGCTTTTGCATCCTCGATCAATTTATACCAGCGATCAGGACGCAAGTTCGAACGTACAGTGGGGGGCGATTGGATGGACTACGGTTGCGATTGATGGATGGACGGCCACAAGACAAGCGATCTAATGCGAGCCGCTCCTATCTGTTTGAAGTGTGGGAATATACCCAGAAGCTATGAAGTGAGGGATAGGAGCCCTTGGCGAGGTTTCTAATTCCGGAGCCTACTTCGTAACATCAATATGGTCATCCGCTCTGCTGCGGCTGGGCTTCCTCAGAGGTAGATCACAAGGTTCGGTGCGTTATTAGTCTAGCCCTAATCTTCAGCGTCCGAGACAAGGCCACGGCGGGTATTCCTCGAGTCAGCCTGTCGGCGTGCGCGATCCTTTCGCTATCGCGCTCATCATCATCCGGACCAAAGGGCTGCTAGAATGTCAGCCAGCCCCTCGTCCCAACAACAACACGAAAGGTGTCTAGACACACCCCCTCGCTTTTTGGGGTTAGACAACTTTATGAGACTTACATCAAGTCAGACAAAATGACATAGTGGTAGTGCTGTTATCAGCGTGTGGTCTGCTAACTAAGCATATAAGGCAGGTGGGTTTCGTAGAAGCTACCCGCCATCATAGGTAATTTGTATGAGAAAAGACGACGTGTGGCTCACTGCGCAATCCACGGAATCCAATATCAAAATCCAGGTTTCAAAGGCGGATGGATGCACACAGACGTCGTCTGCCTAGGTTGTAGGCAAGCTCTAACAATTGCAAAACAGCAACCCTGAATGCCCGACGTCATCGGGGATTTCAGCCAGATTCATAATGCATAGATAGAAAGCCCATCAGAAACTTAGGTAAGCAACTGGTGCCGAATACCGGTGTTAGTCGCGTATGAGAGCATAACGGAAGTAATACTACCAAGTTTGAAACCCCAATACAAAGATAAATAACTTCATCAAATAAGATATAATTATACCTTTTTACTCCTGACTTAACGCTTCTCTAACATTATTTTTTGGGAAAATTTCCATAGTCATATGTGGTGTTATTCATCCCTAGAATGTATGGGATCCAAGGGAAAGGTGTAAACTGCCTAGTTTTCGGCATCGCCTAGTAAGGTACCTACAAACCAGTACAGGCGTAGGCAAGTTGAGCTGGCTTCAGAATAGCAAAGGAAATTGACGGCCTGTTACGCCAAAGTTGCAGTCGCAGTTGCGGTTGCAGGAGGTAGTTAACTGTGCGTGTTTGACATAGCTGAAAACAATCTGCTAGCTGTCTGACCCAGGCCCGCTTTGTTGCTCAGAGACAAGCATGCCATCCAGTGTTGATCTGGAGTAAGCAATACAAAAAACACCTGTACAAGGCCAACAGAAACATTTTACAGGGGTGTTCGTAAAAGTTCGGACTACTAAGCGAAAGCTTGGAAGACTTGCTACCAAGTATTTTGAAAAACCATATGCCAAACCCTCACTCACATGGCCAACTTACACAAATCCCGAAGTCTGGAAGACGAAATGAAAATGCATTTGTGTGGGTGTGGATACCAATTACTGTTGGTCTCTAGCGACACGCCCCTATACTAAGGGTGTTCATCTAGTTCATCTCCGTTCAACAATCATCAATCAGCAATCAAGGCTGTTGCGTGTGATACATCGGATTGGTGTAATACGGAGTACAGGACAATGGACCGACACCCCCCCCTTAACCCCCTTGTCAAAGGAAGTTTGGGAACCAGACCTTTCCTTTCACGGCTATCAATGAGATGCCGATTACATTTAGTAGTTGGGTTATCAGTCGTCACTCACTTCCCAGCTTGGGTTTCTCTCCCTTTCCCTATGATCATCAATAACAAAGAGAGAAACCCAACAACACCGCACTTTTGTATCACAAGAGTCATCTTCTTGTCACAGTCGAGAGAATCGCGTCAGCGTTGCCAAACTGCATATTCGATTTAATCGATTATTTTCGCCTTTTCTAAAGTCGAAAACAAATATCTCGCCATTATCAGCTACCCAGACAGAGCATACTCCGGATCCGTCCTTGTGAGTGACTCAACCCGCTACCGTCACCGCCTCAGCGACTTGTCTGGTTCGACGCGTCACACACAATATCCTGCCAACATAAATACTTACATTGTGTCGCACGACCTTGTAGGTACGTGTCGGAGTTATCAAACACCATAATGGCAACCATGGCATCCGCTTCTGCTGTTCGCGACATCCGTGAGACCTCCCCCGGCCGAGACAACTTAACTGCTGTAGCGGCCGCTCGGAGCGTCCCTGTGACACAACCTCGTCCCCATTCCCTCCCTACTCCTCCCAACTCTATATCGCCAGCCTTGCCTCCCCATGGGCTTAAGGCTCAGCTACAGAAGGCTTCCAAGCTCGACCCTATCGACTCGGATCTAGATCTCCAAGATGATACGGAATCGGACCACGTCGGATCCCCTTCCTTCGAGTCTGCTGGGGCTATCACCCCGGCCCTTCTAGCCAAGTTTCACCTGCCCGAGATCCTCCTGAACCACGGTCCTCTGGCCATTCGCCACATCATGGGTTACCTGACAACCTCAGTCCCGGGCTTCGCCGGCATACCACCACCCAAGGCGCGAAGGCTTGTTGTCGCAGCGCTTGAAGGGCGTGGGCATGGGCATGGGCACGGGCATGGTGCAGAAGATGGAAGACTGAACGGTGATGTGGAATTCGAGAAGGTTGGCTGGGGGCGGTGGGATGCCAAGCGAGTAGGTCGGCCTACACGGGGTCCATCGTCCCGGCGATCATCACCTGTCAATGGCGGCGCTCGATCCCATCCCACCAGCATCCCTATTTCTAGGGTTGCGGGATGGAATGACGAGCGATCTCGGTTGAACCCCCGCGCCTTTAGCATGGGCAAGTCGGCCGTCTTTTCTCACGACGGCCGCGACATGACCATGCTCGAGAACGAGGCCGATAAGATGTCCCTCGACTCCCTGGATGGACCAGCTTCGGCATCATGCACGGAAGTAACCGACGACGACATGATGATGGATGACGATCCAGAAGACGCCACCGACGACGAAGACTGGGCGGCCGTAGGAGCTGCTGCCTTGCGCGCCGCGTCTTACTCGAGCCCGGCCGAGGCTCGTCAGGGCTCCAAGTACCTTTCTTCCCGTGTATATAACTCCGGGGGTTGCCAGTCTTTCACTGCGGGGTCTGGCATGCTTCGCGAACCCCGGCTCGACAACATCGACCTAGACGCTCTTGCGGCATCCTCCGACGCCCAAGAACGCGAGGCGATCCAAGCTCTTCTTCAACTACGTTCTGTATAATAATCTTGCATTGGCGGCGTTAAGGAGAGGCATCCAGATTGGGACGGAATTTGGTTCGGTTGGCTGGCTGGCTGGGCTGCTTGTTTCGTTAACCCATAATCGAGGCGGCGTTCCTCGTGATCAGCATCCTCTGGCATATTCATTCCAACGCGGCGTCTCGGTATTATGGGAATCCAATACCTTTCTTCCGGATGGACGGTGCGTCTGGAATATCTCGAACGATAATCATTTTCGCGAGAAGCGTCACTCCAAGTTTTAATCATCATACGACTTTACGACACATCAGCAGGTGCCTAGTATGGAATACTGAGCACTCGAAAAAAATTTAGCGCAAGAAGACTTCGGCGACCTCGAGCCTGTGGGCTTCCCTCGTGCGCTCGGTCCCTTTTCCTCCCTGGTCGCATCTTAACTTTGTAATGCGTTTAGACATATACCCCATCGCGACGTACATATCGCTACTCTTTGTTCGCACTATTTTTGCTGGCAGAAAATACCCACACTTCAACACTACCCGTGGGATCATCTCTCGGCTCGTGATGTCTCGCAGTCGAGAGGACAAAAAATATTACTTACCACACCCTTGGCACACTAACAGAGGTCGTCTGTGGTGCGTGGGAGGGGATGGCGACTAATGAAACTGAGAAGGCTGATATACTTGGCTGAAATTGATACTCAGTGCTTCGGACCGGAGTGGATGGATGGCGAATGGGTCGAGCGAACATATATAGGCCGATGTGCTCAGCGAGGCATGAATCAGTCCCCTCAAAGGGGAAACTCGCCATCCAGCCGATCCAGTGGTGGAATAAAAAGGTAAAAAAACTGATCAACTTTTTTGAGGATAGTTGGATTTGGCTTTCCCAGACCTTGGAAGCTCAACACTCACGAGAATGAGAAAGTGTTACCCTGTCCCAAATGTCGAATTCCCTGAATGCCTGGATGCTTGTGATATTATGTGCTACCCGTGCAACTAGAGTCATGCGAGACCGTCAAGTGGTAGGCCAGCAGGTAGGTGGCCCACTGTCGCGAAAAAGGGAGAAAGCTCTGGGTGTGGAGGCAATCTTGGTCACTTTCGCTACTTCCCCGAACGGACGCTCGAGGATTGTGGTCATGCCGATGAGAACATATACCGGCTGGACCCCGTGCAGGTTTGTTGCTAATATGTGCAAGTGAATGGTCTAAGATCGCCACCCACCTACCCAAACTCCACACAACGGCCGAGCATCTACTCGTCAATCAGCGTCCTTGATGCCTATGTAGCGATTAACCCTCGCCTCGTCCAAGGGTCAACGCGTGAGTAAGGCCATTACGAACCTCAATCCCCGTCGAACCCCTGACCCCAGCCCAGTCCATGCTTCTCATATTCAGGGGCAACCGTATAGCCTCCGGCGTACACAGCAATCCAAAGGCCACGCCGCGTAATGGTTGTAGACTCTCACAAATAATCCCCCTTCGCTATCCTTAATACTATTACATCCCACTACTTACCTTTCTTGAGAGAGGGGCGGATTTGATTCCTGCCCGCAGCTACCAAATTCAATTTCACTTTTAGGTTTTGCCATCTCCTCCTCTCGTCCCGGTCTTTAACCTTGGAGTCCGCTTGCGGCCGGCTAGCTACGAATCTTATATATCGAGTGAACCTTATATCTTCCAGCCGCGTGGTGTAACGGTTGCACACTCACAAACTTTCCGCTGTATCTCTACTACTTCTTTCCCCTGATGAGAGAGGGGCAGGTTCGATTACTGTCGTGGCTACCAATTCCCTCTTTTTTTCTGTTTCTTTGGGTTTTTCTCTTTCTCCCCTTCCCGGTGCCGCCTATTAACCTTATACCGCCCCGCCCCCTAACCGAGGCGGCCGGCTGGGTAGATATCTTCGACCTTACGAGCTCGCGGGGGGAATCTGTAATGTGCCACGCCGTATCGCAAATAGGTACGACATCTTTCGGCCGGTGCCCATTCAGTATAGCATGGTCGATGGACCCCGTGACAGACAGGACTCCCATGAACATAACGAATGTAGACGTCGACTTCACCGCCCAGTGTGCGTATGAATAAGACAGCTTCGGGAGTAACTACTAGTTAGTTGGCGGCATGGGGCATATGGGGAAATCGTACCTTTCGCAGGACTCCTATGTCGGGTAGGTAGTTGATCAAACCGAGAATCATGATACTGTGCTTTAGTGAATAGTTACATTCCGGTGCTTTATCTGAGAGCTAGGTACATGGGCCTCAAAAGGCCATGAAGCCATGAGCATGGACTCAATTCACGACTGATCCTACTGTCCTCATGACGCCCCGTATAACCTGAGTGTATGCTTCTGATATAGCTCCTGGACCCCTTGGAGTCAATGATCTGATGAATTGTGATATACTACAACCGCCCAAGCTCCTCATCCCCTGAGGTACACGATGATATATGGTAGAACTAATGTGTGTGAATTGGATGCGAGCTGCCGACGAGAATGGACTGCGGGAGCAATGACTAACTACGTGAGAAGGCATGATACTTAGCGATACTGCTGGCGCATGGTAGAATAAAATAGTTCACGAAGCCTAAATAGTATACTGATATAGAATCTTGATAGAATCATCATGGATCATAGTCCCTTGATGAAACCTGCTGGGGCCACAATTTCTTCGAAAGGGGGAGCTTCCACCTCCATGGGCAGACAAAGAGAGATAAAAACATAGGTCACTACCAACCAAACAAGCATCTGTGACTGTCAGAATCGATCTCTCCAGCTATGTGCCTTGCTAGGTGACGTGAATTTACATGTAGTTACCAGAGTTATGAAAGGTACGTAACAAAATCAGTTGCATTCCCAGAAAATGAACTATGATAAACTGCTTGCATCCTCGGACACAGTGCATGAGAAAGCAGGTAATAATATTAATAGGAACAACTTAGAAAATCCGAGCATAAGAAGGAGTGGTCTCAAGGCAGCAACAAAGCATAGGGGAATTTTCAAATGTGACATGTCCCTCACTGACAACCTCTGTCAGTATCTGGTTCCGTCTTTTCCACCACCTTAAGTGCCTCCCTTGGTATTTCCAGGCATCAATCTCACTTCTTCTTTCGCCGCGAATTAAAATTTTCACGTAACTTGTGTCAAACCCCACCGTATCCCCAGAGTGGAAGATTAACCTCTCAAGCTCAGTCTCTCATATCTCATTCACCTTGACTCTCCACATTCAGCCTCCTCTGTACTTCTCCTGCATCGCCAACAAACCCGCAGGCGTTTACTATCTTGTCACCTCACGTTCTTCCCACCAAATCCACCATGCAGCGGCCCCAGGAATTCATCGGCATCTCGTACGCCGGACGCGGCATCTACATCAAGAAGCCGGACACGTGGGATGGTCTCATCCGAGTCGTATCCCAGCGCTTTCAGCTCCCTTACGCGACCGCTGCCTCCCTTCGCGTTATGTATAGCAGTGATATGAGTGGCACTTCCCCGCGCTGGGAAGTGGATGCGTCTGCGTGCGTCGCGGTCAAGCCAGACTCCAGCATCTACCTCGAGATCAAGGAGAGCGTGGAGGAAGAGACGCAAGGCACAGGCCCCTCTGACGAGAACAGTGGTAGGCTAGCAGCAAAAACGGACGCCCATGATCCGACGGAAGTGGTGCTTAGTATGTCCTTCGAAAATACTTAAATCTAGCCTACGCTAGCTGATACTAACGACAGAGTAGATGTCATCAGACCAGTTGGCAGCTACAAGGTCAGAGTCAGCAGAACAATGACGATTGAAAAGTTCATGCTTCTAGTGAGGAATAAGTTCAACCTTGGTAATCTACCTCTCAGATGCTATTTTGCAGGCATCATACCTCAACCAAGCGACACATTCGAGTACCTCAAGGTAAAGGATGGCGATGGGATAATGGTTGTCATTAACCTCAAAGGGGGAAAACCGGCAATCTATCTTCTTTCACCAACATTCTTGGAAGCGGTCAAAGTCTCCGTCTTGCTTTGACCGGAATGGGACTTCACCGTCCTCTACCCCCTCGCACCCGTGACCAAGAGTGCCGACAACTCAACCACTACGGTTTCCTGGACCGTCTCGGTCGAACCCGATGGCACCTTAACCCAGCATGGGACGGGCAGGCAAAGCTCTTACCTCTTCTGGGAGGCGAGAGGCCTCCTCTCTAGCACGTCCCGTCTCTTGTCATCGGGAGAACATGACTCGGCATTTGACCCAAGCAACCCAACGGTGTTCTTCGAGCGATGGCATGCGAACATTACACTTCCCTTTGACTGCTTCGAGCCGTACCTCGACAGCGTTCTCCAGAGTCTCACCCTAACTCCCGCCATGCGCACCGAGTTCATCGTGTACTGGCTGCCGTCCTTCCACCGTATCCGCGATAGAGGACAAGATATTCGTTTCACGTTGGTTCCCCAGGAGGCGTTCAACAAGGCCGCCGAGTTGAGAGTCGAGGGAGCCGTCCCGAAGGCAGTGGCCCGAGTCTTCATGCTGTTCGGCGGAGTCGAGAAGAAAGAATCGAGTGACCCCTACGCGGACTACCAAACTAGCGCCGAAGATGCCCGTGACATCGACTGGCCCGGCGTCATAGGTCTTGATATCAGGGGCATGAAGGATGAAGCGGCCTTCCGCGTGCTAGAATGGGGCGGGATGGAAGTGCCAACGGTGTCCTATTAACGAGGCAGGGAAGGAGAAGGAATATGGACATAACCAGGCCCGTCGACATACCAGGAGGGGCATTGCTTTTGCTAGCGGCCACCTGATTTCTCTGCCTATTAGGCATGCGAGACTTGTTACCCTCGACCACATGGCAACTCGGCGGACGATGTCATGTACCGTATACACGGCAAGGGGCTGGAAGGCGAGCTGTGACAACTGTGTCTCAGGGGCCCTATCTACAAGTTCACCGACGATAGCAAGCAATTTCACCAGCCAGCTCAAGGCCCAGGCCACCCTGCGCGGTCAATTTTCACTGGAGCCACGGCAAAAAGCCAGCTGCGAGGGTTAGGCTGCCAACTCCAGATACACAACACGGCCCGTGGTGTGACGAGTCTGAAGTCAGCATATCGGGATCTTGCTAGCTGGACCCGGAAGAATCATAGACACATGAATACATTCTCCTATAATTCTGCGATGATTGCGACTCCTGCTGCTGTAAAATTTTATCATGCGACTAGCTCGTGCTACGGAGTCAATTGGTTCAAAGTGGTTGGCAAGCTTGCCCAAATGATAGGGAAATGGCTCTGTTAGTGAATGTTTTCATTGTAGGCATTGGGACATAAACCATCACTGTACCGCACAGACATAGCAGTACACGGTATAGGAGTGGCTGTTCTCTTGTAAAATCCATGCTGGGCTTATCCAGAATAGAATGCTACACCAGACAGAGCCGCGGAGGACACGGGGATTGAGCTCTGACCGGATATCTGCCTGCCTTGTTTCCGGCCCGCGACCGAGATTCACGATTGTCGGCAAGGCCGCGCGCAGTAGTAACGGTTGGGGGGGGGGCTGAAACGTGAAACACAGGTAGCGTACCATACCCTCGGAACCGTGACCTGAGGAGGGCGCACACTGCTGCCCGATGGGTCGGCGCGGTCGTTTATGGCTAGGAGATTCCAGTCGGGGCGGCTCAGGCACTTTCTCCACGTCTAGAGGGATTGTAATTATTAGATAGGTAGGTGGTACGCGGATGACGCCCGTCCCCTTTACTTATGCAAAGGCGGTAACTACCTGTAAGGGGCGGGCTACTTGATGCCCATAAGAGCAGTCTCGAATGCGTAGGATTCCCGTATAGGAAGCCGACTCACTTCGTAGCCAATGCATCGATATAGTCGGGTTTTGTAGAGGAGGCTTCGCGGGTCAAACCCACATTATAAAGGCTTACTTACAGCATGGTCAGAAGGCGCAAGGAAGGCTGCGTTTGGCGACTCTCGGCTATTTACATATGCTCGGCAACAGGGGTATCGAACGACGCCGCCCCTATATCAATATGTATGCACTTCAGTATTTCTGGTATTAAGCGGTAACGCGGCAACAGGAACCTCCCAACACCTTGGTACGACTGACGCCTTACCGCTCTCCTCCAGATAGAGACAGCGTCGGGATAACGATGAGCACAGTCAAAGTCGTCGTGGCGAAAGACGAATGAGAACGGGAGCTACAATCTGGGGAATCGAGTGAAGTTTCGACGTTTCCGTCGTCGTCATCCATGGTCTGTGGCAGTGCCAGTAATTCAAATCACCGGCTCCTCAATGAAACGAGCCGTGATTAAACACTCCGGGGTCGTGTCGCGTAGCATGTCTCGGCATCTACTCGCAAGGCTCCGTCGTTTGGCCCGGCATTATCGGCCCCTTCGTGCTGATCTCGCCGGGCCTTAGAATATCAACATTTGAAGAGCCTTCAAGCTCCAAGCCGGCTTCCGAACCTTTCCGGTGCGCATCCTACGTACGTAGGGGACATTATTAGTTCGATGAGCAGGCGAGCAAGTTTGCTTGTGCAATAATCACATGCATGGGAGAAGACATGTGTGGCGCAGCCGCAGCCAAGAAACCTTGATTCCGCTATGACCTCATGGTCTTCTATGGCTCGGCTTGCTAGTTACCTGGTACTAACCCCCTTAACCCGGAGATCCGGCACCTACCATGGAAATGTCCGGGGTAAGCACGGGGCTAAGGAGAACTCGCCCCCATGAGTAGAAACGCTTGTTCGAACGGTGGAAAGGGGGATGCTCTTCTGGTAGTTTCCCAAGGCGAAGAAATTGGCGCGGCGCGCTGTTCTCACTTATAGGTATTCTGGCGCGAGGCCCTTCCAACTCGCGAGGATTGACGATGCTGAAGTATGGATGGCTATCACACGTGTCCACTGGGGCGCAAAGGCAATATTGAAGTGATCAAACGCCGAAAGGCAAAGAGAATTTGTGTGTAGGCTTCATGAGCACGATACAGAATAGTTGAACTTTCAAAAAGGGGGTACTTCCTATTGTCTCCGTCACTTAGGGCCTTGTATGGTATCAAAAGAGACTTTGCGCCAGACGAAGCATTTGCCGAGTTTTCCATCTTTGGTAAAATGCTCACCGACTGTAATCATAGTCCAGGCTTCGACCGCAGAGCTTAGCGGAGGTGCCCGTACGCTATGGTGCCACCGTCGCACGGGAGCAATCAACATTGAAGGCCCGGAACATTGGCGGAGGATGGTGGTGTGCATTTGCCACCCACAACCACATTACCGCATTCCGAATCGTCTGTCACGAGCTCGAACATGAACAGGTGCATCTGGCATGCAAAAACGCCGGCGCGCTTTTCAAGAATCAGTCGAATCGATCGAACAGAGATTGTAACCCCAGTGTTACTAGGGCGTGACCACTGCGTTTGGGAAAATAAAAAGGAGCAAAGTCCTCCGCCGCAAAGTAGCATCTTTTCAGCAGCATATAACGAAACAGAACTGCGCGAGGCCAAGAACTTGGCAGCGGAGAGGAAATCCTTGGCCTAGCGGAAGAACTTCCAAGGCTGGGCATTTATGGAACACTCCTCCGGGTATCTGAAGACGCCAGCTGGATATCGTCTCGGCAGCCTATGGGGTTCGTAACTCGAACTAAGAATACCAAGAATCCCTCCCGAGTAGTCGGCGGAGGGAAATGGAGGAAATGCTCGGCAAGCACCATTGTTACCAACAACTTGGAAAGTTTAATTGACAGCTCGCGTAGATTCGTTGCGTGACGCTCCCTTTGCGTAGTAATATGTAAGAGATGACAACGGTGGGAGAAACGGCAAGACGGAGACTTTCGGGTAAAATCGCACTAGTCAAAGAATACGGAATCAATTGTGTTACGTATTAAAATATGGTATGATTCAAATATGAGAGAAGAATAGGGTTTTCGTATGTTACATGCACTACTATTGGAGTTGCTATTGGGTGCATACATTCTGCTGGTTAATAATAGTACTAGCAGTAGACCTGATTTAAGCGATGTGACAAGGACGATGCGAATGACCAGGAAAAAGGGGGCCAAGAAGGGCCAAGATTACCAGATGCCAAGAGAAGCCAAGTGGGCGCAGTCGGATCTGGGCATGAGGAGGAACTGGCTGCCAAGTTTTATGGAGGCTAGCCAAGCAATTTCATCATAAGCAGGACTCCCTACGCAGACTTCCTTGGGTAATGCTGAGAGAGCGCCAAGGCTTGGCTAGCTTGGCATTGTCTTGGCCTTAAAGTCTAAATGAGGAGGAGTACTTCGATATCATGCGGAAAACGCTGGTAAGATTAGATGTTTTGGAGTATCTCGAGTGGAGAATACTTAGGCGTTTGGACGTAATTCCTCCCAACCAATGATCGAGACTCACTTCTCTCATCCCGGCGGGCCAAGACATAACGCCAAGACTTTCCGCTGAAAGTCGCCAAGCTGCGATGCCCATAATAAGGGGGAACAGTACGCCCATTCCAAACCTTCTTTTCTGTCCTTTTCAAAGTCTCTCGCAGTGAAGAAAACCATTGTGATAAGGTTTTAACATTGTGCATCTTTTTCTCAAGTGAGCAAAGGGGCGTTATTGTTGTCACCTAGTCCCGGTCTGCCTGGACTGTTGGCGTTCCTTATCTCACTTATCTCCAAAGCACTAGCCAAGACTGCTCCAAGAGCAACCCACCAAGAACAAAAGAACAACGTGCACCACCGGAATCGGCCAAACTTCCTTCCTTTCCGCGCTACGCACGGTGCACCTTAATCCTTTCAATCTGAACCCCTGACCCTTGAGTTTTGAAGAAGTCGAGGAATAGGAGAGCAATGTCTGCCCCTCCAGCGCCTGCAGAGAGCACCAACCCGGCCGCCCAGTCGGGAGGTGAGAGCTCAACCTCTAGCGCCACCACACCGGCGACATCGACCACCACAACCGCTACGTCCCAATCAGGCGCCTCCGCTACAGATGAGTCTCTCGTCTGCCGCTGGAATAACTGCCTTGAAAAGTTCAACACCGCCGAGACTCTTTATGTAAGCGCAAACATCACTGGTACCCCTTGGGTATTCAGTTGCGTGATAAAACGCCAACGTGAGAGTACGTGAGCTAACGACCCTTCCAGGAGCACATTTGCGAGAAACATGTCGGTCGCAAGAGCACCAACAACCTCAACTTGACGTGCCAGTGGAATCAATGCCGGACCACTACTGTCAAGCGAGATCATATCACCTCGCATATTCGTGTTCATGTCCCTCTCAAGCCACACAAGTGCGACTTCTGTGGGAAGAGTTTCAAGCGACCCCAGGATCTAAAGAAGCATGTCAAGGTATGTGCTACTCCTTCACCATCTATGGTGATTTTGCCCGCTTTAGTGACTAACACGCTTCAGACTCACGCCGATGACTCGGTGCTGGTCCGGTCTCCTGATCAACATGGTGGTATGAACGGCAGGTTTCCAACTCAGGCCAAAGGTACGAACAGGCTCATTTCCCACCGCCCATTTTTCCTTCGAGGCTAATATTGCCTCTCAGCTCCCTCTAGCTACTATGATCACAATGGCCAGATCCGTACTAACTCGGCTACCTTTGGTCAGCCGCCCCACCCCGCCAATGGTCATAGCAGTTACTATCAGCACCATGGGCATTCGTTTGGCGGCCCAATGTATTACCAGCCACTGGGTGGCCGAGGTGACCATATGGGATATCACGCTGCCGCTGCCGAGTTTGATAGCCGCAAGCGCGCTTACGATGCTTTAAACGATTTCTTCGGTGACGCCAAGCGCCGCCAGCTCGACCCAGCTTCCTATGCGCAGGTCGGTCAGCGGTTGATGCCTCTTCACGGCGCTCTACCGATTCACTCGGGATCGCTCCCGGCGGAGTATCTACCAGCACCTGCCGTCGTTGCTGTCGACGGTCATGGGGGCCACGGCCCCTACCAGCAGCACTACGCTCTACCCCCCATGCCGAATGTCCGCACTAAGAGCGACCTAGTCCAGATCGATCAGATCTTGGAACAGATGCAGAGCACCGTCTACGAGAATTCCAACACAGCAGCTGCCGCTGGTGTCCATCAGCCAGGCTCTCATTACCTGCCGCTGAACTTCCGTCATAGCCAGTCTCCACCGCACTCTGCGGCACCTCCCCAGTCGGCGATTGGAGCTGGTCCATACTCAGCTGCTCACGTGGCCTCGCCGCTAACTGCCGTATCTTCGACTCACTCGAACGGTACGCCAACTGCCACGCCTCCGTCTAGTGCGCTTTCTTATACATCGGGGCACTCGCCGACTGCTTCATCGTCTGCTATGTCTCCTACGTCACGCCACAACTCCACCACATCGGCTCTGTACCCCACCCTGCCCGCCGTGACCTCGGGTTACCCCGGCCAGTCGACGACCTCGACGCTGGGACCGAACTTCGACTCAGACCCCAGACGGCGCTACTCCGGCGGCATGCTGCAGCGCGCCAGCACGGGCCCCCGACCCGCCATCGTCGTGGACCGCGGCGACGCGTCGTCCTCGGCGACACCGAAGGCGTCCGAGTCTGCCGTCTCGTCCGTCAGCTCACCCTCGGCCGAGTCCGAGGCGAGCAACAGCGAGAGCCAGCAGGACCAGGCGTACGAGGCCTGGCTCGAGAACGTGCGCGTCATCGAGTACCTGCGCGAGTATGTTATCGACCGCCTCCGGCGCGGCGAGTACGAGGCCGATAGCCCCTCTGCCTCATCGCACAACTCCTCCATGGAGGTCGATTCGCCCGCGCGGCCGCCCTCGCAGCCCGCGTACCCCGCCCTTCCGCTGCCGTGATTATGGTCCGCGCGCACGAGGAAAGGGCAGAATGGATGGGGCTTGTTTCAGAGAAGACACGATACGGTTGTACAGAATGGCCAGATGACGAACATGAAATCGGACGTTTTGCGTGTATGTCTCTATGTGTGTGCTATGAGGGGCATGGAAATTCTTTACTTTTTACCGGTCGACGAGGCTGCCGAGTAAGAAAAGCTGGTCTGGTTTGCCGTTGAGCCAACGAGGGGTGATTGTTGTTGATTGAGGCTGGGAACCCGCATCCCCATTTGGGCATTTGATTGTTGTTATTTCTGTTCGCCCTTCAACAACCAACATTGCTTCAAATCCCCATGTTATGATAGTGCAGCAGCAGCAGTATAATTCGACGGGTATCTTATTCAAATCAGTGCTAGCTACATGCATCAATTATGTCCTGTTGCATTGTGGGGTTATTTAAGTATTTACTTCATTTGCCTTGCTGCAGTAGTTGTATTCGTAGTAGTAGATATGCAAGCTCTATCGCCTGCAATACCACCAAATCCAACGCGACACTCGCCCTCTTGTCGTGCTATCGCTCCCGGCTGGGGTTTCGCCATCTGAACCGGACACGAATGGTACATACACACTGAAGTTCTTCTCCCCCTTGAAGTTAGGACGGTTTCTTAAATCCCTACCTGCCTAGGCAGACCCCGTCATCCACCACGAAACAAGCGTCGTGGTTGCCTCTAGGTCAAGGAGTACGTATGTATTTGTGTAGGACCCTCAGGTTACAAGGGCGCCCCTGAACCCCCTTATCAGGACTCGAATGACTCCGAGCACTTCAGATGAATGGCTCTCTGTGTCTTGAAGAATTTCCGACCTTCTAGCCTCGTCCCTACTGGCCAGTTCCCCGTCAAACCTTTCGTAGCACTCAATTACATACGCGATAGTTACCGGGCACGTAGGGGTACTCCTCTATCTACATACTCGACGTATGTCGACTGTGCCACAATGGAACTATTACAATCACGGCGGTTTCTCGGAGCGCGGCCGCCCCTTTCGCAAGCTCAACTGCATTCATAGTATGGCCAACTAGAGTGGCGAAATATACTTTTATTTAAATTTTAACCTATTTTACATTTTTAAATCTTCGAGGTCGAATGAGATATGCCTATCTTCGTGTGCAGCTTCGTGTTTGTCTCCCTGTTAAGTCGTTTCCACTTCTTCTTGATTGGGATGAAGCCAACTCGTATGCTTTAAGGAGAGGAGAGGCGTGGTTGGAAATTCGACCCGCCACGTTAGCCTCGTGTACTTCCCTGCTCGGCTGTGGTATACCTCGGACCGTGACGCAGTTGGTAGGGATCTCAGCAGAACGGCGCGTCCTTGTGGTTTTTGGTGCCAATGCTGTGCTTGTCTGAGTCACCGTGCACGACCCCGGCCGAAGTTGGCATTGCAAACGTATATACGCTTTGCCAGGTAGGAAGACATGGGGCCCAAGTGGCTGGTCTCTCCGAGTCGGCAGACACGACACGTGTATAATCGTGTAAGAACCAGTCTCGGCGCCCGTTTATTTCCAGCACTGGTGTAACCGCAGCTCAGCCATTACCCGGCAGAACCTTCCGCAGCGGCCTCTTGGCGGCATCTGGCGCACATGCACCAGCCACCAAGACTACCGCTGGCCCATTCCCGTCGTTGTTGTACAGGTAGTTCGATGTCGCAATAGTGGTTCAGGATCTCCTCGCCTTTCTTTATGCCTCCCGGCGCGTCGCCGACTATTCGCTTCTCTCTGGCCCAGAGTACCATCCGGCCTCCCCATTCCCAGGTGACATTTGGATTACAGTCGTGGTTGGCTAAGCACCAAAATGGATGCACTGCAGCCACGTCGGGTCGTCCATCTTTTGGATTCTTGCGCGCGGAGGCGGTTCCTCGAAATTTGCTGTAAAGAGTATTAAACACCCAGATATCGTAGTGAGCAATTGTAGCGTAGATGTCGATATCCATTTTCTCAAGTATGTGAAGCGGCGACTCGATGTTGTATTTGAAGGAAAATGGAAGGGTCCAATCAGGAGGCGGGCCCGCGTTGGGTGATAAATCGATCTCATTAGCGGCAGAAGCTACAAAGTCACCCCATATATATTTGATCTGACTGACTTGAAGAGGGTGGATGCCTTGATGCGCAGCCATTGCTAGAATGCGGGCTAGCAATAGAAGGTGAAGAGCTTCATCTGCATCTTTGGCTTCTGGGTCCTTGGCAATCGAGTCGACATCTTTCTCGCAAACCGCCGGGTGATAAAGAGCCTGCGCCTTGTCGAAGCAGTATTGGTCGCAAAACACCGTGTCATAACATTCAGGACAGTTAACAGCAGTGGATTCGCTTCCCAGGGCTGGGAGCTCGCCGCTGCAAGCATCGCAGACAGATTCTTTGAGACGATTATTGGCTGTCACTAGTGAATATTCTTCAAGGACGACCTCTCCAGGCGCAATATCTTCCTTGGCAAAAAGACCCAGTTGGTTGCAAGTTGGAATAATGTCGTATTTATCTGTGGGGCTGGCGCCGTCGAGCAAGACAGGGAGCTTCGACACCTGAACAGCACATTTTGGTGCCATCTCGGCCAACTCTCCGTTGAGAAAGCCAAGAGACTCATTGGAGAAGCGGTCGGGCTCATGATCGTTCCAAGGATATACCTCTCGTCGCACCATGCCCCACTCCGGTAAGTCATTCACATGAGGTAGAGGCCTTCGCGTCCTGCGTTCGGCAAATGTATTGATATAGTCACTCGTCTCTAGGAGGTCCTTGTTATCCGGCACGATGGAAAGCCCACGATCGCAGAAGCTTCTAGCGCTTTTCAGACAGCCGCATAACAGAAGGCTCAAGGACAGAATCTGATAGCATCTAATAGATGCGAGTAAAGCAAAGTTAGAGATGTCTTGAGTTTCGTTCCCTTCCAGGGAACGAAGGTGGCTCGAGGCTAGAGTACCATGGTCGAGCACCTTGGGGAAGGGCCCCTGGGAGTATTGCTCGAAAGCTTCAAGAGCTTGCGCATGATACTCGAAGCTTTCATCGCGGACCTCGTCAGTCAACAGTAATGCTCTATAAGCATCGCCGGCTGCCAAGTCGGGATAGCTCAAGTGGGTATGTACCACTGCCCTTTCGAGATAGAGGATAAGGTCATATGGACTGGCCAAAAGCTTATTTGTCAACTTCAGTCGTTCCCGGAGAAGGGATTGGATGCGCGAATCCACTTCCTCATCTGAACTGGTGTCCATGGTATGGCACATAAGGTTGCTAGCTATCAAGTCTCTTACTCAGGGTCTGGGCGGGGCGTACGCGCAGTCTTCATCAGACCGTGTGTTAGTAATAAGTCGCCGAATTTGTAGTGGGTGAGTGCGAGTCCATACCCTCGGCGAAGGGAACGTAAGCCTTGGTCCTGTATTTGGATAAAAAATTTTGTCGCGATCGGACCAGTTGTAGCACGCAAAAGTCGTCTGGTCCTGCGACTGCTTTCGCAGACGATAAGGCAGCTGGACGTATCCTAGCACGCAACTTTTGTCGTCGTACGAAACGAAAGTCGCGCCGAATACATATATAGACCGCGATGAGGGGCAGGGCAAGGTACTCCCAAAAAACAAAATTAAAGAATAAAAACAAAAATCGAAACCCCAGGGTGAAGCAGGACCTCGGCGCCACGGTAAGAACCGTGGCTGGAAAGCTATCAGACTCTTGTATCAATGCCCTAAGTGTACGAAGAATAGATAGACGGCAGCGCTTCACAGGACAGGAGAGCAAATCGTTGCAACTTTTGGAAGGTCTCCAGATGGAAGAAAGGGTCCTGACGAGTGGATACACCTCCCGGAGCGTTCTGCTGAAGGTGCCCCGAACTGGATGGACCCTTAGTTGCTTTCGACCGGGATTGTTTTTCAGGGTCCTGGTGGGTGAGGTGGGCATGGTGCCAATGAGGTTGAATTTGGGCTGGTCTCGAAACTGGTATCTGAATTTCGGGTCTTCTGGATCATAGGAGAAGGGCTGCCAGCTTACTGCCAGTTGTCCAATCATAAATATCAGATGACAGATATTACCTACCGTACTGATGCCGGAGGAGCGGCCTCTACTTCCCATCCGATAAGTAACTGTATTCAACTACCAAAAGAGTCCTGGACAATTTTAGGTTTGACTAAAACCCCCTCACCCATGTCCACTGCACATGCTTTTATGTGTGTGCTATGCGCCGTAGCCAATAATGATCGAGGGTGTTGATGCGGGTCTGCCGAGGGGCGAATATGAGCAGTCGTTGTAGCTCTGTGGAGAGGCCATGATCATGGACGGTGTTAAACAACTGGTCTCGGAGATATGGTTGTGGCCTGATCATGTTCGCGAGGAAGCCCCCGCTATCTTATGTGTGTACCACGTCGTAGGACAAGTTTAACGTCCTAGCCAGGTACTTTTCATCAATGCCCTTTTCGAGTTCTATTTGTATTAGAACTTCAGTACAGCAATAGCGTTAGGCCTAGCGCTAGAGGGTAAACCTGCCGGGGCCGTTAATATTTGGGCCAGACATTCAGCACATGACACCACCGCTTTCATCTTTTCAGCTCACTTACCTTTGGGGGTAGGTCTTGAGTGTAGATCTAGACCTGAGAAGAATTTCCATCGGACCAGGCATCATGACGAAGGCTTCAGCCTTCTATGGCGGGGCACCACACGTGCGGGCCCTGATTGAGGAGCAACATCAATTCACCACGACGACTTCCGGCAATTGTACGAATACGAGGGACTGCATAGAGGACGGCACGGAACGCCGCCTGTTTCAAAGATAGAGACAAAAGCCTGTTTCGGCCGAAGAAGACCATGTCATCATACGGAGATAGGGACACATAACATACCAGAACCTGTTGCAGTTGCAATTGCAATTGCGCGGAAAGTGGCCCTGAACTTCAACTGGGGTTGTCCAGCGGAGAACATCAAGCAGAAAGCATGGCGGCAAGCGTATTAGCAATTCCTTGAGCGAACTCCTCTTCGTTAATCGCTTCGTTCCTCTCGATCACTTCGATATCCGTCCCCCGAAGACCACTCACTATCGCCTCGAAAGTGGCCTGATCAGCTTCTGCAGCCGCGAAAGGCGCTCCCGGCGTTGCGATCATACTGACGCCACCTTTAGGCAATACAACCTTAATCTTCTTCTGATCAAGAGCGAACCGTCTCAGTTTCTCGGCGATGAAATCTCCGACCATCTTGCACTCCTCTGCCGTTGTTCGCATCAGAGTCACCATGCTGTTGTGCTGATACAGCTGTCGATTGGAATATTTATCTGGCACGGTAGCTCGAGGACCGAAGTTTACCACTACGCGGTTAGAGTTAGTACGCATTGCGTCCGGGCAATAGGGTCGGGGACTAAGGTGTCTAGGAACACCTATGGGTCTTGACCCAATACCAGGCTTGAATAAGAGATCCATACTCTCGAACTGGGATTATCGGGCGGGGTTGAAGAGACGCTCTTCGGGGGGGGGGATTTGCTTACTGTCCGTAGCGCCGACTGAGACGACATAGGGTATCCCGGTTTTTGGCGCTGCTTCAAGCCGCGTCTCGCCGGCGCTCATGTTGCCGCCCATTAGATGGTCACAAACCTCTGTGGTTGTAATATCGAGCACAGCGTCGAGTGCGCCTGCTTCGACTAGTCGTTCTAGGGACCGGCCCCCATGCCCAGTTGCATGGAAAATGAAACACTCGCAACCGTACTTCGACTCGAGCACTTCTCTTGTGATGTTGACGCACGGCGTAGTCACCCCGAACATGGTGATGCCGACTTTCTTCTTCTGTTTCTTAGAATCCTCCTTCGCTGATGACGCCCACGCACGAGCCATACCCACGATGGCACCGGAAGCATTGGAAAAGATTCGGTTTAACAATGTATTAGACCCAGCGATATCGACCACAGAGTACATCATGGTGACGTCTGACTCGCCAACCAGCGGTCCAGTATCGCCGCTGGCAATGGTCGAGACAATGAGCTTCGGAAAGCCAATTGGTAGCGCTTCGCGCATAACAGGGGCTGCGAGGGTTGTTCCGCCACTACCTCCAGCGGAGATAATGCCGTGTATCTTGCCCTCTTCGTACAGAGACTGTACATAGTGACTGGCGCATTCCGTTATGATCTTAATGCAACCGCCACGATCCGCCTTCGTGAGCTCTGCCTCCCGGTGGGCTGCATAAGCCGGCGTTTTGTCACGGCTAACGTCGATTCCCTCATGTTGGACTCGGTGTAATCCAACGTCGATCAAGATGACGGATGAAGCCCCCGCTTCAAGAATGAGCCTTTTGAGGTGAAGCAATTCTTGTAACTTGGTGTCACACGTTCCTACCAATGCCACCGTTATGTTCTCTGGGGCTGTCATCCTGTCGTTAATCCAGTTTTCATGGCCAGCATTGATAGTCGAGTTGCTGAGATGGCCGGAGATACGTGGATGCCGGAGGCATTCGCGCTATAATGTGGGGAGGGGTTAAGTGATACCTATGACCTAATATGTCGAAGCAATGCAGGTCTTCCAGATCACGTTACAGCTGCGTCAAACACCCTCCATCTCTTTATGCCTCGGTATATACGTAATCGAATTAACACCGGATCTTTCTACATGAGCAAAAAAAGCAACAGTGGATGGGTAGGCCTTTAATTTTATCCGTTCGAGAATTGCTGACAGGAAAAGCAAACTAAGTACATCTGAAGCTACCAAGCTCATAATGGGACGACCAAGCAACCGTGAAGAAGCCCTTAGTGCGCTGCGGGCTTCCATCTCCGAAGGAAAGATCATCGTGGGCGCAGGAGCAGGTTAGTGGAAACGAGCCCCCGAAGACCGGGGGCGGGATGATGCTCACATTGCCTACCTACCTAGGCATCGGTCTGTCGGCCAAGTTCGTCGAAGCGGGCGGCGGCGACCTGATCATCGTCTACAACAGCGGGCGGTACCGCATGGCGGGCCGCGGCTCGTTGGCGGGGCTGATGCCGTACGGCAACGCCAACGACGTGGTGCTCGAGATGGCGGGCGAGGTGCTGCCCGTGGTGGAGCGCACGCCCGTGCTCGCCGGCGTCTGCGCCAGCGACCCGTTCCGTGACATGCCGCGCCTCCTGCGCCAGCTGCGCGAGCTCGGGTTCGCCGGCGTCCAGAACTTCCCGACCGTGGGGCTCGTCGACGGTCAGTTCCGGCGCGCCCTCGAGGAGACGGGCATGGGCTACGATAACGAGGTGGCGCTCGTGCGCGAGGCCCGCGCACAGGGCATGCTGACCACGCCCTACGTCTTCGACGCCGACGAGGCGCGGCGCATGACCGGGGCCGGGGCCGACGTCCTCGTCGCCCACATGGGTCTCACGACGTCCGGGTCTATCGGCGCCCGGTCCGGCAAGACGCTCGACGAGTGCGTCGCGCTGATTGGGGAGATCCGGGACGCGGCGGTCGAGGCGAACCCGGATATCATCCTGCTGTGTCACGGAGGCCCCATCGCGAGGCCAGAGGATGCCCGGTACGTTATCGATCGCGTAAAGGGGCTGCACGGGTTTTATGGGGCGAGCAGCGTGGAGAGGTTGCCCGTCGAAGAGGCTATCACGAATATTACGAAGGAGTTTAAGGCGTTGAAGCCATCATCATCAGCCTGAGCACGAAGCGGGAGAATGACCTCACAGGTTAAGGCCGCGGCAGCATGGCAATGACACATCGATTTCACTAGATGGAGAGGATAAGGGGGGTAGCCTGAAGAAGAAGATGCGAGCCAGCCAGCCCACAAGGATCCCATTGTCTCCTGGAGGCGTCAAAAATAAAACCAGCCATTTGCTTATCACGAAGCTGCCTTAAACGCCGTTGTCTACTCGGATGTGTCATTCTCTCAAGTGGAATTCTACTCCGACTTCTTGCTCGCCGCGCCCTCCTTCGCCATGCCCTCGCAGCCGGTCACCTCGCCGAGCTTCTGCTCGGCCTTGCCGTACCCCTGGATGGCCGGGTCGCGGGCCTCGCCCGCCGCCTTCATGGTGTCGACCGCGTGGGCCTTGGCCTGTTCGCCGGAGCTTGTCCAGGCCTGCGAGCCCGTGACGCTGCCGATGGTGGACTGTGTGGTTGCCGGGGTTAGCCATGTTCGTTCGCTCCCGCGCACTCCGGCGGCGGGGGGGTGTTTTTTTTGAGAACCGGGTCAGTGCTGGTTGATGGCGTGACCCGTTCGTTGCACTCGGGTTTAACTTACCTCCGCTGCGCCCTTGACGTACTCGGCGTGACCGCCGACGAGAGAGGGCTGCTGGTTGGAGTTGTTTCCGGACATGTTTGATGATCTGTTTTAACGAGTTTCCGGTTCAAGAGTCACTGAGTTCTGTATAAGCTGAGCCTTGTGTGTTCGTCGTCGTCGAAGTCTTTTTGTGCCGTTCATGTAGGTATTTTTACGATATGAAGCATCCCGTTTAGTCTGTGACATAGCTTTACACATATGTGTATGACATATGGGCGGCACTGACGTCAGTGACTCGGAGGTTGCAGCTGGCCTAACTCAGCAAAGCTGGGCAGCAGGCCGGGGATGCTCGGCGATCTCCCTAGTGGTTATCTCTTTAACGATATGAGGATGTCGGCGAAGCCATGGATGAATGCGGAATGGCCGCTCATGCATGCCCCGCACGCTACACTTTTGGTCCCTTGAAGCCTAAGCAACCACTACGCAGGTAGTCAAGCCTGGGCTATTCAATTTATCAAGCACACTGCGGGTTTAATGGCGCTGCCAATGCAAGATGGTTCGGTAGAAATGCATAAATAGCTGAGTAGGTAGAGTTACACTTTGACGTCTGAGATGTGCCTTGATATTCAGCTGCTGCCCGTCTGACTCGTTGGTAAGCTGTTCGGACGGTTCATCAATCTTTCTTGTCCAAGCGAGCATCATCCTTTGCTACGTGTCTTCCTCACTTGTCTCTAAAATTCCGAGAAATCTATCAACATGACGAGCCGAGTTGGCCTTGCTCCGCCGGTGCTCGCACCCTTGTTGCGTGGGTTGCCGTCCCCCCTCTTCCCAAGCTCTGCCAACGCAGCCGGCTAACGACGTATTCCGGGGAAAACAGCCGTAACGGGCACCTTCGCCCTGCCGTTCGCGCTCCTGTCCTCGCTGCTGAGCTTACGCGTGGTGCAGTATCGCAGGGCGGACAAGCAACCCCTCGGCGACAACTCGGCCAAGGACGCGCAGTCGCTGAAGACGAACAAGCTCTTCCTTGCCTCGCGCTGCCAGACGAACTTCGTCGAGAACGTCCCGCTGGCCCTCATCTTCGCCGCGGCCGCGGAGCTCAACGGCGGCAGCCGGAGGGCGCTCACGGGCGCCTTGGGCTCGCTCTTCGTAGTCAGAGTCTTGCACAGTGAGTTCGGACTCCTCAGGGAGGGCGGCATGGGCCTCGGCCGGGGGATCGGCTATTTTGGCACCCTTAGCATCCAGCTGGGTCTGGCCAGCTACGCTGCTTACCTCGCCAAGGGCTACTGGGGCTTTTAGGGTTGGATAATGTTGGCTTTGTTGGATAAGGAAAAGGGGAGACAGACGAGTATTTTGACGCCGGAAACAATTTGGGAACTAACTTCAGATCATTGACGGCGTTTTGCAACAAATCGCGCAATCTCTTGTATCTATGTCAACAAGATGGAGCCTCATCTCTTGCAAATTCGCAATGCGGCCTGATTTCAGCGATGTTATAAGTAACTACAGTCTTGGTCCCTACCTACCCTAAGCTCTATGAGCTCTATGTAGGTATGTAGATGTTATTGTCGATCGGGTCGAGTCCGGGCGATGAGAGCCGATCCGTTAGCGCTGGCCCAAGCTCCGGTTTAGCGTTTGGGGGCTGCTGTCGATCGCCCCGGGGGTTTAGACTAATGCTGAAATAAATTGATCTTACCAGTAAGCACTTCCGTTGTTTCCACACAAAGAGCAGCACCCCATCGGAATTTTCTAATCCATCGCCATGTCTCTAGAACCCGTTGTAGACGAAGACTACGCGTCTGAGGAAGACTCGGATTTCGCGCCCGACGCTGCTCCCGCGGCAGACGGCTCGGACGCCTCCGAATCCGAAGACGAGAGCGACCAACCGGGCGCGACGAGAAAGCGTAACAAGCGCCCGGCCGATGACGATGCTGTCGATGCCGGATTCGAAAATTCGGGCGATGAGGCTATCATACAGAAAGGGAAGAAGCGCCAAAAGAAAGCGAGGCGGAAAGATGACGCCGTGGAAGACGACGAGGAGGCCGGAGAAGGCGGACTCATCAAGACGCGCAGCATGCGCGCGACGGAGAAGGCGGAGCGAAAGTCGCATGCGGTCACCGGCCCCGTGACGATCGATGTCGACGATCTTTGGGCGAAGATGACCGCGGGTCCCATTTTGCCTTCAAAGGCAGCAAACTCGGAGCGCGAGAATGAGAGCCAGCAGCCCCTTGGGGACGGTAGCGAGGGGGAGAAGGGACGCGATGCACAAGCAGGCGAGGCCGGGAAGGAAAAGGTGGGCGGAGCCGAGCCTCCGGCCATGATCAAGATCAAGCGGACCTACAACTTTGCCGGCAAGGTGCACACGGAAGAGAAGTTAGTGCCCCGAGAGTCCGCCGAGGCGAAGCTATACCTCGCATCGCTGGACCCGGACTCAGCAGAGGCTGCGGCGGCGGCCGCCGCCGCCGACTCGGAGGATGCCCAGCCCAAGAGAAAACCCCGAAAGGCCTTCCGCTCCAGGTTCGAGCCCGTCGTGGAGGGCCTGACCCAACGCTCCGACCTGAACCTGGGCATGGCGATGAGGTTGCAGCTGCGCGAACAGGCCAAGGAGGCGAAGGCCAAGAAGCTGAACGTCGTCGAGAAGAGCCGTATGGACTGGGCCGGGTTCGTCGACAAGGAGGGCATCAAGGACGAGCTCGAGCTGGCTGGCAAGTCCAAGGAGTCGTACGCCCACAGACAGGATTTCTTGGCGCGTGTGGAGGCCAACAGGGTGGAAGAGGCAAGGAGGGCTAGAATCTCTGGGCGGACCTGAGAACCAGGCGGTACCGGTAACGCTCGAGTGGTTTGGGGTCAAGTTCCGACGCCGGTAGTCTACGAGTCGGGACCCAGCCTTCGAGCACAAAACAACTACGCGGTATCCCTGCCCCGAGATACAAGAGCAGGAGGCTTTTCTATCGAAACCAGCCTGGCGTGGGAGACTTTCACCTCACGTTTGCGCGGAGCTTCCGGAAGCCATCCCGCTGCCCATGATGTCGACGATAGAAAGGCCAGCATCCGTGCTAGACTGATGGGACACCCGACTTCTCGAATGATCGTCCGTCATTTCTCCGTCTAATGGAGACATGCAGTCTTGGGCACGAAACAGAACTAGACGCCTTTCACGTGTTATTCGGGCATCTAGGGCTACGGAGCGTAAGAAGGGCATGCGGACACGACTGGCTCGATGACTCGGGTGAACGGCGTTCTTTACCTCCAATTCGGGCTTCCTGCACGCGAACGAGGAATCGTATAGGAGGAGGCTGAGAGGCTATCGTCATAGCCTAGTGTCGTTACATACGTTCCTCGGTGGTACGAGCCTTGGCTAGAAACCCCAATCCTATAGCGGTGTGTGTGATAAAGGGGAAACTGCCGGTAGTTAGCTTCGTAAGTGAATCATCTAGCAAACCACGGCAACGTTTACTTATGCCCACATAGCGTCAAGCATGATAGAATTTATATAAATTGCTCATTGAGCTTCGCCTTTTTAAGTATATTGAAGTCCTAATCGAAGACCTAATTGCTACTCCAAAGTTGGCCCTGTTCAATTTCATCTTTCTTGTCCCCAAGCTCGTCGCCCTTAAAAATGAGTTACCGACGCTTTAGCAATACCCGGAATTTTCACGGCATTTCAAATTACCACTAGGCCTGCGATTCGAGATCTGGAGTCCTACCATCCGACCGCCGCACGATTCTGGCGTACACACTGTTTCAGCGCATAAGAAAATTCGAGGAAAGCTGGGAAGGTCTGTGGGAAAACCGCGATGGGGGTATAGACGGTCACATGGGGTCCTAAACCATGGCACATCCTCCAGGCGCAAACTGCTCAAATCCCAACAGAGTCGCTTGGGCAGACAGTGATCCGCCGATCTACCTGGTCGACGGCAGCCTCTGGACAGTCTATAAACAATCGGGAGATATTATCGAGCGTTGGCTGCGAACATATGATACAAGAGATTCTTTGAGCTCACCAGTCCTCTAAGGGCTTCACGGACAACCTACAGGCTAGAAACTCCCACGATCCCAGCACCAGGCTGGGTTGATAATATAACTAAGTGTCGCAACCACGGGTTACATAGCAATAAATCAAGCACCGCCCGAAAACTCCCGGTGTATTCCACAAGAGGCCGGATTGGGCCTGATGATTCTCTTGGTTCTTTTATCAATATAATAAAACAGGAATATGAAAGATATTACAACCTACGATAAGGTTACCGCGTTGTGCAAAATAAATTCAATATACCGAATGACATGGCCCTTTGGGGGCCCAGGGGGGGAGGAGGAACGCTCTCGCTCGAAACGAGAACGACTGCCCAGACGGCACCACAATTCTGCCCCACACTAACGTTAGCTACTTACCAGCATTTGTAGCTCCAGGTCCCTGGTCCATTGTCCCTGGTCCCTGACGAAAGTTGCCCCTCCCCCTCAGAATGCAGCTTGTCTGTGCAGCGCCCACTCGCTAACAACAAGGAAGTAGTTTCAACTCCAAGCTTAGATTCGCCCCCCTACAAAACGCACAGGTGAATCCTCGATACTCCTATTCATCAAATTAAGCAAGCGCACATCAGTTTCCCTCTCTCATTCCTCCCGCAGAGCAGTAACCGAACACTACACCAGCCCGCCAGGGCCACCCCACCGACCGAAGCCAACGAGACGGAATAGCAACAACGAATAATGGCATCGACGTCGCAGGCGCACAACAACAACAACGACGGCAACGGGAGCAGGGCGCCGCCCCCGCCGGCCGCCGCTGCGGCCGCCGACGACGGGTTCCCGACGGCGGCGGACCTCGCGCGGGCGACGGCGACGCACCGGCAGGGCGCGTTCGTCATCGCGAGCCGCAAGCTGCCCATCTCGCGGGCGGGGCCCATCGCGCGGCTCGAGGCGTCGCTCGGCATCCCCGTGCCCGAGATGATCTTCGGCGACAACGCGGTGCGCGTGACGCACGAGCCCACGGGCTGGGCCGTCGAGTTCAACGCGCGCGACGCCCTCGACGCCGTCGACAAGACGGGCGCCAACATGCTGCAGGTGGCGCACGCGCGGTCGTGGACGGCGAGCCGCGAGAAGGGCGGCGAGGCCCTCGTCGGCGCCGCCGGCGCCAGGTTCGAGGTCGTGCGGCCCTTCGACTGGAGCTACAGCACGGCGTACCGGGGCACCGTGGTCGACGACGGGGCCGGGGCCGGGGCCGGGGAGGGGCAGGGGAAGAGGAGGGAGTTCGCGTATTCCGAGGGGGCGACGAGGCCGATCCCGCTCGCCCTCCTGCGGCGCCGCGACCCCATCCTGTTCTTCGACGAGGTGGTCCTCTACGAGAGCGAGCTCGACGACAACGGCGTCAGCGCGCTGAGCGTCAAGGTGCGCGTGCACGAGCGCCGCATGCTGCTGCTCGCCCGCCTCTTCATGCGCCTCGACGGCGTGCTCGTCCGCGTCCGCGACACCCGCGTCTACGTCGACTTCGAGGCCGAGGAGGTCACGCGCGAGTACACGGCCCGCGAGGGCGGTTTCGAGGACACCAAGAGGGTACGTCTATCTCTGTCTGTCTGTCTGTCTGTCTGTCTGGGGACCGTCTTCTTTTTCGATCTCTCTGCTCTGCTTTTCCTTTCTTTGCTGACCAGGTGCCTGCAGGCATTGCTCATGACGGGCTTGAGACCCGACGAGATTACCGTCGCCCTGAGAGATGCGAACAGGCTCTCCGAGTTGTTGCCCATAGTGGAGCAGACGCTCGAGAGCGTCTCGTTGAAGTCCTAAGGGGAAGCCGTGACATCTGAGCGGAAGGAACGGGATCCGAAATCGGGGATCATGGTTGTCGTCGAGCATATTCTGGCGTTATGTATGGTAAGGAACTGATCAACTGTCTCAAGTATGGCGGGAAGCATGAGAACGGCGTTACCGGTTTTACGTAGGGGCTCACTTCTAACATCTCCTGGGGTGTCTTGGCAGTATGCAGGATTAGGAAAGGAACACGATGGACGAGGCGGAGGTTACCCGTGATGACTTTGATCGCGAACTAGCATTGCCTGCATCAGGCAGAGAGCTATGTATGCATCTCCTAAAAAGTACGCGTCCCGGTCGCCCACCCTTTCTCTTGCAAATAACCAGTAGATAGCGCCAGCAGCTAACAAATAGACAGAACTCGTCAAAACACATCATTACAATCAAGAACTGTCCCCTAACTCCTTCCCCCTAGCCCTTTTGCAGAACATTGACGGACGTTCACTACACACTGCGGGGTATTGTCAACACCATCACCGAAAAGGAAGCGGAGAGCTGCTCTGCGTTATCTCCTCGTATGCCAGCGCCCACTTATCCACCTCCTGGAACTTGCGCTTCGCGTTCTTGAGCTCGTCGCCCATCTGCGCGACCAGTTCCTGGCTGTCGTCTCCGGCGACATTGTTGCCCGTCTGTTCGAGGCTCTCCTCTTCCCCCTCTTCGTTGTGGTTCCGGTTCTCTTTATCCGACGACCGGCCGTACGTCCTCGTGGACGGCTTCCCGGATGCCGGAGTCTGCTTGCCCCTCCCGCGTTGCCTCGAACGCCCGCGAACCGCGCTCTGGCTGCCGCGGGAGGTCGGCCCCGCCAGATGTCTGCGGGCGCGGACGTCGAGGTACGAAAGCTCATCCTCGTCGTTGCCGAGTCCCGAGGCATCCACCTCGGCGTCCGATTCGTCACCAACCGTCCAAGGATCACCTCTGGCATTTCGCTGCCGCCTTCGTGGGAGCATTCCCGCGAGGTCCGCAGTTGTGACTTTGGGCTCTGGCTTCGGCGCGGCTGCCTTGCGAGTGGTTCTCTTAGACTGTCTTGGTGGTGGGGATGTCTCTGGGTAGTTGGGTGAATACGTAAGGGAGGGCGGGGACGATATATCGGAGACGTTGTCTTCGGGAACCGGGGTCCTTCGCAGCACTGCCGAGGCCGCACGCTTTGTCCGGCCTTTTGCGAGCGATTGCAGGGGTGGCCAGATCTCCGGTTCATCATCCGATTCTCCGCTGCTCAGAGGCGGGGCCAGGAGCTCTTCGTCGTACTCTTGTTCGGGCGTGGCTGGGATGGTTTGGTCATGGGGAAGAGGCGGCAGTGAGGGTTCCTGGGATGCAATATCTGAATCCGACTGCTCTATAGATTCTATAGGATTGCTCCGTCCGTGCCCGTGCGGTGGAGATCTTTCACGGCGTTCGTGACCTTCGTCCGATTTCCTCTTGCGTAGATTGGCGTCTGTCCGTGCGGAAGCGCGCCGAGCTTCTTCGACTTCTCCAGAACGCTTCTTAGTGTGCTTGAAGGGAGTCGACTCGGCTTCAGGGGCAAATTCATCTTCCTCGGCTGCCTCTTCATGCTCTGACGACTCGGACTCCTGTTCGTGCTCCGGCTCGGTTCTTTGTGCTAGTGGCTTTCGAGCGGTGCCAAGGATACTTGGTTCACGCGCTCTCCGCTTAAAAATGCCGATATTGAAAGTGGAACTTATTCCGGGGGTGTTTGGTCCAGCTCGGCTACTAGGCCTGATGGGACCATCATCTCTGCTTAGAAAGCTCCCGGCTCGTGGCCGTCGCCTGAAGTGGCTCGTAGAGAGAGTCGACGTATCAGCAGATCGCTGCGCGCTCGCTGGTCCAGCTGTATTAAGGGTGGTATCTAGGTCATCGAACATATCGTCGTCCAGATCCAAGCCCGACAGGTTGGTCATTCGTCTGTGCGCCGGGGTGGCATCTACTTTTCGCCCGAGTTCAACGGATCCGTCTGAGTGGTTCGCGTCGTCGCTGGTCGTGCTTGTCATGTTCTCGAGCCGGTGCATGGCTGAGTCGCGCCTCTGCCGCGCCGCTTCTACTGCCTTCGTCTGTAGCGAGCTCGCGGCGGATAGCGAGCGCGTGGTACTGGAAGGGGGCTTGGCCTGTCGCACCGATTGGCGTCTCTTTGCCGCTTTCTCCTTCTCGCGATCGCTGACATCGTAGATATCGCTGCTGGGCTCAGATGGCGGTGCTGGCGCGGGCGCAGGTGCAGGTGATGGGCTTGCTGCTTTGGTGGCGGCGGGCTGCGTTCGCCGTGACGCGACTCGCGTTCTCACGGCTCGTCTTGTTGGAGGGCGCGGCATTGGGAGCGGGGAATTGCTTCGCGTGTGGAAATAAGGTAATAAACCGGATACTCTAATTATTTAAGTGATTTGTTCAGCACATCGAGCGCAGCTTGAACAATCCCCTGTTAATTATGAAGATATACTACGGAAGTTGTAGAGTGGGAGGGAGGGAAAAGGTGGGAGGGGAGGACAAGAAGCAGCGCCCGACGCGTCTACCGTGTTTGGAAAATCAGTGGTGGGGAAGTCACGCTTCATTGGTTGGTAAGTCGCTGCTGCCCCACTATAGCTTCGAGCACTCTGCATACCATGCAATACCGATATTGACGTACCAAATCTTAAGTTAACCTTGGCTTTTAGCAGTTTATCAGGGTGGATTTTAACTAGCGACTTTTTTCCAGCGACGACCTGTACGACTGCTTCCACACTAACTGACATACAGCGCCTGCGATATCAATATAATCGAGGATCATTTTCCCGCCAAGTCGGGTCCTGTTCTACAGAATAGTTCTCTCATGCTATAAAAATCGTTGTCCAATTATTAACGTCAAGCCAGATTACTACAGTACTGTAAATGGCAGACGTTAAGTAGCAGACATTCTTGGGGTGGGGACCACCTCTGACTACCAAAACTTTAATGGCCCACCGTTACTTAGAGTTAAAGGTTCTGTTGCTAACAGTACATTGTGTAAAATTTATCTGTCACAAGGATAGAAGTTACGATTTATTCAGTATACCGAGCAGTTATATCGCTATTAAATACTCAGTACGGGTAAGCGTTGTCGTTCCGGCCGAACTCTAATCTCCAAGCGGCGAAATGATACGGACATCGTGATCGAGAAGGTCTAGCGTGGCCACGGAAGTCTAGCGAACAAGTCGTAATGGTCTTCCTCTAGTTACTAACTTGGGTATTTCTCATTCGTACACACTAATCGCTCAAATGGATCCTGTCCCGGCATTCCAAGTGGAATAATACAAGTTCAAAACGTCCAGAGGAGAGCGCTGTCATTTCTCATTAATATTGTACAACATGATCTCCAAGCTCACCGCCAGGACGTATGTACAGTAAGTACTTCAGTATGTAGTCTCTTACACAATATAGTACAAGCCCGCCTAGCCGTACAATTTCAACCTTCCAGGTCGCCCTTCTTAGATCAGTGCCATGCCCATGTACATGCTTTCTCTGACCTCGGCAACAATATCCCGCCGGTCATCTTTGCCTACCAATACAACACCCCTGCCTCTTCGGCCCATACGACCCGCTCGGCCCAGCCGGTGGATGAAATCGATGGTGGTATGAGGAACATCGTACAAGATAACATGGCGAACTGCCAGGGTATCGATACCCCTGGAAGCTAAATCCGTCGCCACGATGACCTTGGTATTGGGTAACCTCCGGCCTTTGATGCCTGCCGCAATGGGGTCGTCGACGTTTGTCTTCAGCGGCTCAGTGGTAGTGAAGGTCTCGAGCATCTCGGACTGGCGCTGTTCTGGCGTGTCCCGGTGGAGAGCTACCGCGTCGATGCCCTTCGAGACCAGGTACTCGGCGACCTCCTGGGTCTTCTCCCGTTCGTTGACGAATACCATGATGCGCTTGACGTCGATCTCCCCGGGGACGGAACCCTCGTGGCGCGCCGCATCCTTGCCAATGGACCAGATAGCATCGGCGCAAGCTAGGTTCTTGTTGTTGCGGTACGGATCTCGGGATACGTCGATGACTCCCAGCTGCACACGACGCGGAATAGCGTGCAGGTTCGGCGTCGTGATGCGGAACATGTCAGGGAACTGCGCTGCGATGTAGTTGTCGAGTCTCTTGGGAATCGTGGCTGAGCAGAGTATCAGCTGCTTTAGGGACGGCAACGCGCGGTCCAGGATCGAGGTCGTGACAGGCGAGAAGCTCCGGTCGAATAGCGAGTCGGCCTCGTCAACGACTAAATGGGTAACACGTGATAGAATGTTGGGATCCGAGTCGGCCATGGACGCTAACAAATGAGGGGTCGAGACAACCAGATCGATACCGCCGGGAGCATACATGTCCCTCTTGATCACCTTTGCCGATACGTTGGCGGAGAAGCAGGCCGCTTTGAACTTGACGGCATGTGAAAGGCCTTTTGCGAGTGAACCCACTTGACCGACCAGTTCAGCTGTCGGTACCAGGACGATGACCTTGGGCCGCGCCATGGTCGGATGCGGGTCGAATTCGCGGGGTCCCGTGTAGGCAGGGTCTTTCATGGCCTCCACCTGCTTTGAAAAGTATTCCCGGTAAGATGCAATAGCAGGATCGGCCGCCTCCGCCTGCTTGAGGGCGTGAACGACTGGTAGTAAATACGCGAGGGTCTTGCCCGAGCCCGTCTCCGCCGCTAGTAGGAATTCTTGCCTGCCGGACGTACCTCTCGTTCGAGGCCGGCGACCCATGTCTTGCCCAATCAAAGCCGGTATGGCGAGCCTCTGAATAGGAGTTGGCTTCAGGTCCACCATGCCCTTGAGAACCTCGCCTGAGATGGCCTCCTTGACGGCCGGTAGTAAATCGAGCTGGTCGAACGATTCTAGCTCGCTGATAGTCTCTTTGATCCGAGATCTATGCCCGTAAGAGATGGTCGCCAGAGAGCTTTGCATCTTCATGGCTTTGGTCCTCCTCTCGTCCTTCTTGCCGCGCTTGTCCCTGCTGTCCCCCCGACTAGTGCGTGACGGCGAGCTCTGCCGTCTATCCGGCAGACCATGAGCAGACGTCTGGTTCATGCCTCCGAATGGGCCCGCCGACTTCCGCAGAGGTGATCTACTCTCGCGACCCTGTTCACCAGGTCTCGGAGGTCGCGCGACTCGGTCGGAAAGCACCATGCGCGAGGGTCTGCTCTTCTGCCGGGTCGACATGTACCTCTGGGCCGCTAAAGATTGTCGCGCATTCTGGAATGCGATTCGACTGGCCGCGGTAAACAAGCAGGACGGACATATCGGACCCGAGACAACGGAGCGCATCGTTTGAAGCTTCGAATTGCGCGGCCGAGGGAGGCCACGCTTGACATTTATTAAGATGCAGTTTTGCGCTTCGAGGGCGTCTATGAAAATTCCAACAGAAAAATTCCACTGGTGAGCGAGCTAACGATTTTCTAGGGGACTGTGGAACCACTTTTAGCTCCCGCTCGGAGAACCGTGTGACCTCATCGGCGCATCTTTAACCGCTGTGCTATCAATTCTACTTTAACACCAACAGCTTCGGTCAATGGGATTTACTCCCATTCCGTCACATAAAAGCTCATAACCCTGAATCCACCGTTTGATGATAAGAATCACCTGTGATGCAAGACTCAAGATGACTTTGACAGCAGAGCAAATTCAAGAAATCAAAGCCATTCTACCAGGAGGCGACGTACTTGAGCCTGGATCAGCCGCGTTCACATCGCATTCCCTACCCTGGTCATTATCTTATGACAAGTCTCCCCAACTCGTTGTGTGCCCGTCTACCGAGCCACTCCTCCAGAATATGGTTAAGTATCTCTACGGCAGCGACTTGGACTTTGCCATCCGGAGCCGAGGCTTGGGTAGCAGCTCTGCGGAAGATGTCATTCTCAGCCTGCGCGGTTTCGATGAGATCAAATTTGACCCCGCCGGGGAGATAGTTGAAGTGGGCGCTGGGCTGAACTGGGGCGAAGTAGACGCGAAACTGGCAGTGTTCGCACCGGGCTATCTGGTAGTTGGCTCGCGTTGCCCTTACGTCGGTGTTGGTGGCTCGACGCTGGCCGGCGGTTTCTCCTGGCTAAGCCACGAGTTTGGCCTTGGTTCCGACCCGCGGAACCTGCTCGACGCACGGATTGTTCTCTCTGACGGCAGCGTGAAGTGGGCTAGCGAAGACCCTGACTTGCTATGGGCATTACGAGGGGGCGGAGGGAACTTCGGCGGTAAGTTATACTCTCAGTTCGTGACGTCTAGATAACCTTATATCATCGTACCTACCTACCGGGCAGTCGTGACACAATTCCGCCTCAAGGCCCATAAGTACAGTCCGACTATTTTTAGCGGGATGATATCCATACCTTCTGCCTCTCTTCCAACTCTTTCGCATGAAGTATCCGCCTGGGTCGAACGCTGCCATGACCCGAAGATGGCACTACACGTGTTTGTTCTTGCCAAGCAGGGCCTACATGGCGATGCCATTGAACCTTTGCTCCTCGCACTCCCCTTCGATGCGCATGGCGAAGAGCATGGCCGTTCTAATGATGGATTTAAGTGGCTCCTGGATATACCCGGGGCTGAGTGTCGCGTCGGGCCGATGAACCTGAGTGGTGTTCACGAACTCCAGCGGGAGCACCAGGCTTTGCACGGTCTAGCGCGTACGTGGCTCGAGGCAGCGCTGGTGCCGGATCCAGATCCGGATTTCTTGATACGCGCGCGGGACTGGTATGTCGACATCGCCACCAACAAGCCGGATTTCGCATTTGGCACGTTCGCCCTGCTAGAGGTCATGCAAGAACCGGCAATCTGCTCGTCGGGCTCACCGGAGGCGACTGCATGGCCTCATGGCGCGAAAGGGCGACAGCACGTGCTGCAGCTCAGCACCGGCGGCTCGCCCGAGGATAAGGGTGACCTACCCGGCTTGCAGGCCACGGCTTTAGAGATATTGAGGGAAGCACCCGGGCGCATTTGCGGCAGGCCACATCCGCCCGGGGACTTCCTGGCCAACTTTTTACTGCCGACGCACGATCTTGCCGCCGTGTTCGGTGGGAACTGGAGCAAACTGCGACGGCTTAAGAAGATGTACGACCCCAGAGGCAGGTTTAACAAGGGGATGTTTATCCCACCCGCCGAGTAGTGGCTCTTAGATGCTACGCTGCGCAGCGCTGTCTGGCATACTGTTATGGTGTATGCAGTACGAGAGACTTGGGGGGGTATGGTGCAATGAGGCCGAGAGGCATCTAATCCCTGTCAGAACGCTCTAATGGACGTTAGTTACGATTTTAGCTCTTCAGTCGTTATCGCCCGGCATTATTTTTTGCTTTTCATACGGCTTAGTCTCACGGGCCCCTTACTTCCCATTCATACTCCAGAGGACGCCTGCAGGCGATCTATCGTTAGATAGTGCCATACAGACACGTTTTATGTCTCGTTTTTCAATCAAAATGCATGTCTCATCAGTTTTTAACATTCCCCGGATCCTGCAGTGTTACCAACGCTAAGTTCTATCTCGCAGGTTTAGGCGAATCTTGCCTGATGCCTTATCGTGGCTATTTTGGTCGTTTCCCGGGTTTCCCGATTTCCTTACCCGCGACAGAGAGGGCTGGATTAAGAATCTTAGGTAGCTGCCGTAGGCGGCCTCGGCTAAGATTGCAGGTAAGGCCGAGTCAAGCCGGGGACTTCGATGTGGCAGATACGGACTACATAGCAGGGCAGAAAAGGAGATCGGCGCTCCTGAAGAGGGATAACCCCCGACATCTCTGAGATGATGAGGTAGCCTCCAGTGAAGCTACTATCGCGGGTTGAGTTCGATTCCTGGCACGACTGAGTGTTACCAAAGCCGATAAGAGTACGCAGCATTGGAAAAGTAATCAAGACCTGTTTCAATGAGCATGGGGCTACACTTGAATACCAATACAACAACCAAGTTCACACATTCACCGCCGCCGTAGAGCTTCATGAGTGGCGACTTCGAACTCGACTGAGCGTTAAAAATAAAGGAGTTGACGGCCGTGCCTTGCGAGTTGACGAAGCTGGCTGTGTTGGCAATCCGCAAGGGCTGTGAGACAAAAGACAGCAGTGGCCCACCATACGGACCCCCAGAGACTTCGGCCCGACTAGGGCGATTCCGAGAAGCTTTACATACCCGGATATCGAAAGTATTCGCGGTGTGGTAGTACAACAGGCAAAGGATCTCGAGCTGGGGGCCTCTACAGGGCAAAAAGCTGACCATGGTAAAGGATACTCGAGCCATCATTCGAGATCTGACATATCTGTAAGTCTATACCGGTCACGCTGCATAGAATGCTGCCACCAGCCCACTTTCCAATTTTACAAGAGTGTATCTATAGAATAATATTGAATGTCAAGGGATACAGATAAATCGTAGCTTCGTAACCTAAGCCTGTTGGCTCGCGATACGTATGACCTACGCACTGAACGCGACTCCGCGATGACCCTCTTGCAAGTAGAATCAGTAGGAAAGGGATCAGCTAGTATCCTTAACAGAAGGCGGCATCACTACTAATTACCTACTCTATGAGCGCCACCAGGGTCTTCCTCACGCCTCACCACATCAGACACCAAACCGTCCCCAGTCCCGGAGCGACGGATTTCGGCAGCCCGCCCCGCACAGTGGTAGTTTTACGTGAGCAGCTTCAGAGATCTCGTTCGCATATGACACGTCGGGCGCCTTCATGAATCTTGTAAGAATGGCATTATACCACCAAGCCACGAACTTCCGCAGAACATCACCAGCCCTCTTACCTGGCTGGCTCGATGATATTACGCCTTTATTCCGATCGACATCGCACCGGCGAGGTTTCCAAGCTGCACCCAATCGCGTTTAGGATTAGCTCGTAACTCCAAACTTCGAATTTCTCTAGAACTAATTTCAGAAGCCTCGTGAAAGCTAGCCGAAAGCCATAGGAGAATGTTGACTGAGACGAGGCTCGGACCGGACAAGGATAGCTGGTATTCTAGGATGCTTGCTCGTCGACCAGCTCACTGCTTGACGAAGCAACCGGCTTTCCCAAGTTGAGAGGACACTATCCAACCCATCATGCCGCCCCTGGAGCTCTCTCCAGGTGTTGAATAGCATCAATCTTACTCCCAGCCGGATGGCGCTTCTGAGCCTCGGACGCTCTGTACCCCCTGAAAATTCTTCAGAGCTTCCCTCAATCTAATGCTAAGTATACGACTCTGTGACGTTTCTGCATGGTCCTCAATACTGCATGGTCGTCGCAGCCAAAAAGTACCGACGGAGTGCTGGACTACAGTGTAGTTGTCTACAAGGAGCAGTACCCGCATCTCCAGCAGCGTCAAGGCTATATGCGTGCTTAAGCGTATAGAAGAGCGGATGCAATCACGTTACCTGTGGCCTCGGGTTTACATGGACGACCCGGGGGTGGGATAAGACCTTAGGCAGCCAGCCCAACCCGTCTCAGGGGGGGCATTTCGACGTCTTGACATATTCGACAGCGTGCCGATCCTGCAAGTGATGTTGGCATCCGGCCCTGGCCTCTCGGGATTCAAAGACGGGAATAAGACATAGCTGCATATCGCCAGCTTGCATACGGGTAGGTGTCTAATATGCAATATAGACTACGGTGAAGTTGCTGCGGCGAAGAGCAAATTGGACTCATGACCTTGCTTCTTTCTGGGGATGGCAAGATATCTCTCATCCTCCATGAGCTCGGTCGTCAAGCCTTCGTCTACTTTCTGAGATGATATACGCCACAACAGTAGATAAATGACACGATTGGATGAAGCTCCCTCAGCCATCCAGCTCAATAGTCCCAAGGCAACGAACGCATCTATACGAGAAAACCCGTACCGCGGCCGCTGGGAATAGCCTTCCGTATACGAGAATTCAGGGCTCGCTTGTCCCTAACTGATTCAGCTCTCATTGAGACTGGAAAGTGTCTGATGGGCTATGGCCCGCGTGCTCGACGACGTTGGAAGCTCCGATGTCCTTTGACGCCAGTGCAGTACAGATGTGCTGTCGTGGCCTGTGTAACACGGTACCAAAACGGCTATGGTACTTTATGTCCCAGATATCGGCGATAAACCCGCCTCACTCGATTCCATTTGGCTGCATGCATAATAACGAAGTTGTATCCCGCTCTGCTTGACTGCATCCCACCAATTCCAGCTAGCCAATGATATGAGGGTTAGCGGAAGGACGAGGACCGCATGGGGGTAAAATCTCATTGGATGTGAAAAGTGGTATCGATGGAGGTGCATTAGAGGGCTTTGTGTCGCTCGAAGCAGTGGTACTTCCTCCCTACGGTTTCCCGTCGCGCAGGTCACATTCTACACCATGACCACAAGTTGTCTTTATACAAGGAGGGCTGAGGGCACCAGATCGAGGGGAGAGACCCTTTCAACTTGATCCAGCCTAGTCGTGATACTGGGTTAGAATGCACCAGTCTAGACCATGGTGTTGCCTATATAAGGAAGGCAGACAGGCTTATCCGAAATGAATACACTCTTTGGATGCTTAGAGTACCTCGTTTTAGTCGCGACTTCGCAGATGAGACACGTCGATGTCAATATGAGCCTGTCAACTAGGGGGACAGAGTATATACCCCAGAGACACACGAGATATATGTTTCAGCGTTAGCGCAGAACTCCAATAGTAATGGTTCGTGACGTCTGTTGCCGGATCTCTTCATTGTCAAACACTCCAGCGTACGCAAATATGTCCTCGCGTCTCCAAATCCACCTATGGTTCTGGGCTATCACAGCTTAGTCGTCATCTCAGTTCTTAACCAGTAATTAAGCCCATGGAGAGATTCGAAGGGCAAGCAATGGACTGGAGGCGACCTGGCTCTCTCGCCGTGTTTCACTTGGTGTCACTGTCTCAAAGGTTGGCATCTATTAGATCCCCGTCGGTGCTCCAGTAGAGACGCTTTTCCCATCGATCCACAAGCGTGAACCTTGGACTGGTCATGCCAGGTCATAATGGCGTTTTCTTGGCCTGATTTCCAATGCATTGGCCTACCACTTAGCTATTGAAACCTGTTGCGTGTCGTTACCGTGTTTGGGAATAGGGGCTGGCTTGGATGACGAATACCTGTCTATTCTGGATGTCGGTCTGAGTGTCGAGGGTGAATAGGTTGTTCAACTGCTCGTCGAGACCCGGGATATCTTCGTCCTGGCAGAGATTATACGAGATGTGAGCGAGGATCTTGTCCCGGTTTCCGGCGGCCACGTCCCTACCGCGGACAATGATGGCGATGCATGCTAGGAGGCCCCCGGTGTACAACGTTTTCTCCGGCTTGTTCACGCCTAGATTCGCCGATACCCACGTGGGCTCTCCTGGTAGGCGGGTCGCCATGGGCTGCTAGAGCGGCTCTATGCTCTTTGCTGGCCACCACCTCGCCGTTGACCCAGCCGTACTTGTGTCAGTCGCTACGACAGACTTGCATGGTAAGGTAATGGAGCTTACAGAGGAACAGGAATGGACTCCCTCAAGGACGGGAAGGCTAGCAGCCCAAGAAGAAAGAAGGATTTAAGCAGCTGCATTGCGGTTATAGGTCGAGGCGAGCATAGATGTCAACTGATGGTTGCGTTTGATTCTCATTCAGACAGCTAGGGTGGACAAGAATCCACCTCATATATAGTAGATAGTGCCCTCACAGCTCAGCGTAAACCCCGATGGCTGATTACGTGTTGCCGGATAGGAGGGCCCGTCAGGCGCGGAAAGGGGAAGGGGGGAAAAGGGCTATGTCGCCCGATGGATCCGACAGTCCTGGGACGGGGAGACATAATATGACAAAAAACTGTTATCATTCCTTGGATGATACAGGAAGGTCATTGTGGATAAGGGGCAGGGGATGCTGGCGGGAGCAGCACTGAGAGTTACGGATGGCCTTGATGCAAAGCCTTGATAGTATATTGAATTAGGGGGGCCTACGAATCATGCTTTTCAGAAATAGTCACGTCGATGGAGCTATATAGTTACTCGATTACTATAGTATCCCCACTTAGCAAGGCGCGCAACACCAGCTAACTAAGTACACTTTCAACAGGTCCTCTTGGCTGTTTCGTCATGCCACCTTCGTATAGACAGGCTTTATGTGGGGATCACAGGGAGAAGGTCCTTTATGCAAAGTTCGCATTTGGGCCGTTATACGCTTTATACAGGATAATCAAGAGATCATGCTGGGTCTTACTGGTTGGAGGCTTGGCCCTTTTCTTGTTCTATAAAGTGATTGATTACGCCAAGAGGTAACATGAGCCTGGGGTCCAAGGAGCGCGAGTTCCAATAGATGTACTATGTAATTGTATTAGGCTGCATGACATCACTCCAGTTCAGCAATCACCATAATGTGGTTAGAGTAGAGACGCAGAGAAAGGTTGGCTAATAGCCACCATTGCTTACAACACCCGTCTTCCCTGAAAGTCGGGGACACTTGTATAGCACGGGCTTTCCTCAAATCGCTTCAGCACTTCCCCTCAGTAGGATTTACGCAATGTTCGTGGTCAAAGATGTCGAACCAAATAAACGGCGTGCTGCAGGCGCCTATCTGCCCAGGCGATTCATGGGACTTACCGGTTCCCGACGTGAAGTATTACCCAGATCATCCTCTGGTGAAGCAATTAAACGAAGCCTGTACCGGCGGCACACTTGATGAGGCCAAGAGGCTGGTGACAGTGGCAGGATATGCGTGAGCCTTCACCGCCCCCGGGCCCAAACCACTACCCACTTGGCACGCTGGAGCCCGTCTTGTATCATGCCATCCAGAAGAACCGGGCCGATGTCGTGGCCTACTTACTCTAGCAAGGCATCAAGATGAGCCGACTAGCAGTAAACGAAGCTCTTTCGCACAAGTCCACGGCGCCTATGTGGCAAGTATTCCTAGAGCATGGCCTCGATATCAATGCGCCCCTTGCCGACTCGGACGCCCCCCCTTTAACGCACGGGCTTCGCTGCTCCGTATCCTCCATCTTTCCCCTTCTCGATGGGCTTTGCTAACGGATTTCTCCAGCTATGTGCTCCAAGACGGCAGTGAGACTAGGAGGCGCCTGGCTGTGCTTCGCTTCCTGCTCGACGCGGGCGCCGACCCTGATGCCCGGAAGTGGGCGCACAGCAGCCGCGGCCGCGTGAGCGACTTTGACTGGGGCTCCGGTTTGAACTTGGCCCTGGTCAACGGCTTCGACGACCTGGCCGAGGAGCTGCTGCGCCGCGGTCCGCGCACCGATGTGCAGACCTTCAATATTGTGTCTCGCGGGGAGACGGCACTAGACCTTGCTCGGCGGTATGTTCTGCGCCTGGTTCCCATGGTTAAAGAGTGCAGGGAGCGGGAACTCGCGACTCAGGAAAGATAGATGCTGTCGGAGTGGAACGAAGGCTTCCCATACATTACGGCCTTTTCGTGCCCATGAATAATCTGCAGATGTTAAAGAGGCATTGGAAGCATCCGACATCACATGTTACTTTCGTGCTTTGAGCTTGGTCGTTCCTCCGGATATTGATAAGGTCCAAAATCATTTCATAGGGCTGAACGAGTCACATTAATCGGGACACTTTCCTAGAGAGCACTGCGCAGAGTGCTGTTTGTTCAGCACAATACCTTTTCGTTACTGTCCTGTTCTGTATCGACTGTTTCTGTTGAATTATCCATCTTTAGCGTACAAGAAGATGCAGCGTTCCCATGCCGAAGCCTGCTAGGCTTCATAAGCTAGGATATTAGGGGGTGACGATATCAAAACTCATCGTGCCACTGCCAATGTATTCAGACAGCCACTAACTGCAGTCGCACAGCCACAAGTTATATGGCCCTCAATCCTCATGCACGCCACATGCACAGACCTTGACAGGTGGTAGGACTGAGAGGCACACTTGGTACCGTCACGACCGTCACAAGTTTTGGAAGCTTGTTGAGACAACAAGCCGTGGGTGTTGTTGACGTTCATCCCCGCATCCCAACTGCGAATGCTCTCAACCTTAGGAACCCTTAGTCATGGACGCTAGTTGATTCCCAAGCCGTACGTTCTACGGCTGAAGGGCTCTCGGGCAGATGGATTAAGTATCTGGAGCAGAACCGCGTCGACACCAACGAACGATATTGACGGCGCTAACTCGAAGGTCATCAATGGGATCTTCGAATTTGCGCAGCGCCCTGCAACTCGTGAGAAAGGATTATGCATGATGATCCATGGTTGTAGGAAGCCAACCCACGCATCCAACAGTCAAATTTCTGACGAAGGAGAGCGGCTGGCCGACTAGCTGACTGGTCGTGGTGGAAAGGTAAGCCGACACACGATTGCTTCCCGAAAGGGCGATGGTCAAGGTATTCCATCACTCGTGATGGACCGCGCCACTCGGGAAGAACCTCTGGAAGATTGAGGAGACAGGGCACTGCTTCCATTTCTTCGATCGGCCACTTACTTCTCAACGCCACGCCTCTCGCCTGCATATCCAGGAGTGGCTGGATTCGACTTTAGCGCCTTCTCATTATCTGCATGGGCTGCTCGAATTGGGTAAGCGGCCGAAATTGACATGCATGACAGGTGTTGCACGCTTATCGGTGGGGTACTCGAGTCAACGACACGAGCATATGTTACTCCTTTCATGGGGGGGTCGCGTTGACAATGACCCTAACTATAAGTATCGTTGAGGAATGTGGAACAAGGGTCCGTGGTCCGAACGAATTATCACGCCTGACCGGGCCGAGATGGTGTCTCGACTTCGTCGAACCGTGCCTCGAACCCCACAACATCTGATCACCCAATAAACTGAATAGCTTCATCCTTCCTCGCGCTTAATTCTTGCAGGACTAATTTTCGCGAATGTTGTTGGTCTCTCTAGGGTTTCTGTGAGGCATTGTCCATGTTAAGCGCTCGGCTATGGATTCGGTTGGACAAGCCTCTTCTATAAATGGAAGCGCAAGCGACACTTCTTATGGAAGAGAGGATGGCAGTGGTCCCGGAAATCTTACATGGTGGGAGAACCAACAGCAAAATCTGGCGTGATTCCAGTCTTACTCTGCCTCTTATCCTCTCTGTCTTTTGCCGAAAGTCGCTCACCCCCTCTCTGTATTTATGGGCCCCGAGCTTGTTCAGCCCTTCACCTTGTCACTATCATGGGTTTCCATTGGCTGCGCGGTCCCGGCCGTCTGGTTCACCCAGGAGCCACTATAGCAATCGCGTGTCTCATCACAGTGTGAACCGCGCAGAGCCTGACACGATGGAGCAAGCGGAGAATCAGGTTAATAGAATAGCATTCTTTTCCTGACTGCTCGAGGACACCGGAAGGTCGCCGTCCAAGAGTAAATAGACGATCCCTATTCACGTAATTTCCAAGATGCGTAACGGCATACTACTTACGACTAGCCGGCTCGATGCTGTGAAACGCGAGATGATTTATGCGGGGAGTTATTGCCGTCAGTTTTAGGTCGCATCGGGTCTCTGAGACGGTGTGTACTATGTCCACTACAGAGTCAGCAATCCCTTGCGCCATGGATCATCCACTCACGTATCCGCAAGGACTGACCGACTAGTCCTCCGTCGCCACCAGGTAAGTATGGCACACCTGCCACCCCGTGTCCTGCTTCGGGCCATCACACATTCTACCGGGTTATCTCTCCTCAGGGGGCTTTCCTACCCAGTTTAGTGTCTCAGGCACTGCCGTCCCCCACATGCAAGTTCTCTCTAGTTGGGATCTAATCAAAGTTGTACCGCCGAGATCGAGGCTACTCCATCGCCAGCCAAGAAACGGGCGAACACTCTCGTGCTACTAGCACCCTGGGGTGTTGTTGCATGGTGTTATTGTCTGCAAGAGGATGATCACCAAATCACGTTTCTTTTCCGGGGTATGAGTCTCTGCGTCGGGACATTGTTGGTCTATATTAAACCCCAGACTACGACAAACCCTGATGATCCACACGCCTATTCATACAGATCTCATAAATTCCCATAAGACGTCAGTTGCCTCGTCCTATTACGAGACTAGCGTTCTTTACGAGCAAGGTCCAGCCTTTTAGTTATCTCGCCTTCATTTGCACTTCTACAGTCTCGGATGCTATATCTCGGCGGCACGATGAATGTCTGCGACCCAGCGTGCTCAAGCATGGGGTGGGCTTCGCAGGCGGCAAGCACTGAGGTGATGCTCTCTCTGAGAGCTCTTCAACTGGGAGAACCACAGCCCGTGATCAGCAACCTCGACATCTTCCAAAACTCTAAGCCGATAGAACGGAAGCACAGTGACGCAGTACGTCCAGAGCCTGCTGCGCATTCCCCGACATTGTCGACGAGAAGCTCGATATTCTCGCAAGACACTTGCTGCATCCGAGACTCTCGCACGGGCTCCGTATCAACCGTAGTTACCCATCCGTCGCCACCACAAACTCCCATAACTAACCCCGAGTTGGACGACGCCGTTCAACTCGGCACCGTACCCTGGAGGCCACGCGTCAGGCGCCAACATGGATTCTCAATAGGCAGCTCAACGGCTCTCAGTCTTCCCGGCGTAGATGATCTATTAAAGCACCAATGGACGCACGGTAGCCGCGTATCAAGCCCCCCTGACAGATGGGCTACACCCAGCACCAGCCCTGAACCGCCCGCGAAGGAAGAATATACGTCTTCGACGAGCATGCCGGCTGTTATTCAGAGCGATGATTTGGTGACACGGAGCCTCAACGCTTGGCGAGACAAAAGGCTGCGTCCGCTCCCGCGGCTTTGGCTGATGAGTGAACGACCCGCGTCGTTCGACGAGAGGCAAACCTTCGTTCAAGTCAAACGCCGGGACCCTCATAGCCGACATGATCCCCTCCACAAACGAACTAGGCGACCACTATCGCCGAGGAGGCAGGGGGTAAGGAAGCCGCGAAGCAATCCGGACGAGCCTCACCTCAACGTCAAGTACATAACGGAAGAGCTCGACTTCATCCGGTATCACAGGTGCGACCGGCCAACCAAGTGGAAAGAACTGACGGAATCCTACAACGCACAATTCCATCTCCGGCGCAGGAGGCAAGGAGTCCAGGGGGGCCTCTACCGCCAGAACGACGGGCAGGTGCCCCATCTCGTCGACGACGGGCGTCGTCTGGACTTCCTCCCCAACGGCCACGTCGCGCCCAGCAAGACGAAGATCCGGGACCAGAAGGATAAGAAATTGTTCCGCCTGGTTGCGCTGTTCCCAGAGCGGGCCATGCACTACAGCTGGGTAGACCCCGAGAGCCGGCAGGAGGCCGCCAAGCTCGGTAAGCTATCGACCGCCCCTGTTTTCCATCCGAGAGAATGTGATCGAGGTCCAGATTACTCACATACTGTGCAGCCAAGGAACATGCAACCCAAAAAGAGCAAGCGAAGCAGGAAGCCATCCGCCGAGGCACCTGGGTCGAAAAGCCCGAAGAGGGCACCTGCGCGTGCTGCTTCAAAGAGGACAGGGAGAGTAGCAAGCGTGCAGCGAGGACCAGCGAGGACCAGCACATACAGGGAACCAATAGCCTCAACTTTGCCATCAGCTACAAGTTATAATTGGGGTGATTGATCTTCCAGGCAGTCAGTTTATCTCTTTCTTTTTTCTTGGGGGTGGCGTAGGGGCAGTCTTGGACCTGGCATACGGCGTTCTTAGACGAAATACCGATATGGAGATGACACGAATACTTGGACATATTATGTACGATTTACATATGCACTATTAGGTGCCTTTGGTGTCCCCGTCTTGGTCCCATGCGCGTTGCAGCTCCGGATCCTGCTATTAAATACGATCACGCCTTTTTCTACGACGCCGCGCTTAATGCTAAGAATACCCCCGAAAGACACTCGACGACGTTTAGTATCTCGGCGATCTTACTTTTTCTTTTACTTCAACGGATTTCTATCTCATCTCCTGCACTTATAGGTGTTGGAGGGCGTCGAGGGGCTAATAGGGGTTGCTAGGGGCATAGGGCATACAAAAAAATTGGGTTTCTTCGTTCTACTTTCCTCCTCTTGTGGATAACGGGCGGCGAGGAAATGTGACGCCACTGTAGTTTCCCACGCCCCGCGATGCTTCTCATTCTAAGCGGGCGTCTGTTCTGCAGCGTTCAGTTCGAGCCTCGTTAGAGGAGCCCCTAGGGCGTGGGACGTTTGCATTTGAGTTGTCGGTATATTGCTATACAAATTCACATCGGGCACACCTGCATATCTGTCATCACCGCCGATAGGGGAGAAAGAGTGTTTCAGTTTCGGGCCTGCAAAGTCGATGTTGGTTTTACTGCCGATTCTGACGGCCTGGATTGGCCCTGGTGAGTAACTGGCCTGCATTGCCACGCATTAACGAGAAAAAATGCCTGCGCCGTAAATAGACATCTGTGCTACCCTATAGAAACCCGAGTTTGGAGGACGTGTTTGCCAGACTATGCGGGCTGCGATTTTGCTGTTGGTTCTTCATCAGTGTTCACTAGTGGTGGGCGGTGGTGACGAATCAAAAGGGGTTGGCCTTCTCATGTGACTTGCTCGGGACCGGCGGGGTGGGTAGCGAGGCTGGGGCCCCCCTAGGATTCCTCCAGAAGCAACGTTATTAATAATAATAACACAGCAGGCTGGGGCTAGAGCTTTCGGCGGTCAGAGTGACAGTTGCAGTCGGCAACCGATCCTTGGAACGTACATCTGTTCCAAGGCCGGGGGAACCTGCCCTCTGCATAGGGCTGTCCCTGAGCCAACCCGCATGCTTCCACAGCCTCTCCTGCAGTGCCTAACTCGGACTTGATGTTGGTGGATGGGCCCAGGTATGTTTGCTCACCCAACTGACTTGTCACCCAACTAGAGGAGCCCTGTGCGGGAAAAATGACAACTGAAATGTCTTCGTAGAGCAAGTGATCGCCCGCTCGCCCGCTCGATCGCTTACTGCCTTATGCGCTGCCCCGCGTCCAATACCGGACGAGCTGGGTTAATTAGCTTGATTCTACTCGCCGAGCATTCTCGTTTCTGACGTGCATCTAACGCTAACCTCCCCAGCCAATTTTTTACCCGGTCACCGGGACGAACTGCGAAGTCGAGGGATGGGCAGCGACCATTTCCAAAGCGTCCATCCAGCACACGGTAGGGTCCATTCCATGACTGTTAAAGCGCACGCTGCGAGAGGTCTCTTCGGCGTAGTACCTATTCCACCACCTCCCGCCCTCCTCTCTAGTAGAAGTAGAAGCCGGTCGAGGGAGGTATCCGGCATTCATCATATGTTTGGGGATGCCTCTGTGGCCGAGCTCTGTCGTGCGAGGAAACCATACATCTACTGATCCCTTTCGCGTTGCGCTTTGAGAAATCCCGACAGCAATGACCGCCATGGGACCGATATCTCCACCTCCTCAATGACGACGAGGATACCGTCGAGCCGCACGGATCTCCTCGTACCGCAGAGCCGCACGTTCTGCCCACATACAGAGGGGGTGGTCGTCATCTGCCTGTGCAACCAGATTCTCGAAATGTTCTCTGGCCAAGCGCGGCCACCCTGCGGACTGAGTTAACCTGAGACTATGCCTTCATTGGCGTATCATTGAAATGCTACGTTGCATCTGTTCTTTGTCATCCTTGGCCCCAAACACGACCAGACTATTATCGTGCTCACAAACCGTCTCGAAGTCAAGCATGATATCAAGGCCTTTAGTGATGAATGGATACTGAAAGTACGAGAAGCCTAGACGTTCGATCGCGGCTCCCTTAATATAATGCAGGCGGAAAGCGGTCCCAGCGTTCTCCCTGAAGGCGCGGGAGACCCCGCGGCAATCCAACCAGGCCTGGGCAAGTGCGTGCGGACACTGGCGTGATGCAGCCGATGATCATCGTCCAGATGTCAAGTGGGCGCTGTGGACTTCAAGAGACGACGGAGACCGTGGTGGAAGTAGCAACATCCGGACGCTGAGTAGGGCTGACCATGTTGAGGTTATGTTGCACCTGATGTGGGAATGGATATGAGTCCGTGGGGAGAAGATATTTCTCAAAGGACATGAAGAGCGGCTTCGGGATTGAGAAGAAGTCGTGGAGAAGCGTACGAAGGAAAGGTTGCTAAACTGGTAGTGATTTGCGCGAAATGCGCTTCGTTGATGGTACACTAAAGATTGAAGTCGGCAAACTTGTATGTTCATGGAATGGTCAAACCTCGAACCCAATCACGAACCTGAAACGTATTGTACTAGGAAGTGAGAGAATATTTGAGTATGCAGTTTGACGTGAAGTGGTTGTGGAGAGTCGCCCGAGACTCGCATCCCAACATAGGCCAAAGCTAACTGGGTAGCCGGTCTTAAGTTCTCTAGGATTCCAGGGAAGGGAGGATAGTGATAATCGCCAAAGTCAGGATGCTTGGAGCAGGTCCTTTACCCACACAGGAAGTGAGTCGACCTGAGCTACAAATATGAACCTACACGCCTCACGGCTCCATCTCACAGTAGGAACGTCACTTCCATTTCGTCAATTATTTCTGCATCAATTGACGCTCCGTCATGTCTACCGTGCTCACAAACTTCTCAGCCTCTATAGGGTATCATCATGAATCTCACTCCCCGCCTGTCCCCCACCAAGCATGACTCATACTAACGTAGTATCCATAACTCGAAACCTCACAGATGATTCGTCGTAAAACCGTTCCTGCCGATGTAAGTCTTGAAGCCGCCCTTTACATCGTCAGAGTCATAGGCGGGATCATCGTATTCATCCTCTATGTCATACTCCTCTAGATCGGAGGCATTTCCAGTCCGATAGGCGTAGGCATTCATGTCATATTCATCGTCGCTCGCAACTTCGTCGTCGGGATAATCTGCCGTATAGTAGTTCTCGGCTGTCTCCGGTCAGTAAAAGTGGGGTCAAGTAAAGGGGGTTGCGTCGTATAATCACCATTCTCGTCCTCTTCATCCTCCGCCCACTCGTCCTCGCTGTCACTACCCTCACCATAGAAGTACGCGATGTCGGGTTCTTCATCGAACACCAGTAAGCCCACATTTTGTGGAGGCACGTTATCTCCCATCTTGCTGGCGGGAACGCGGATATACGTTTCAATGACGTACTCCTCGTCGTCGGTTTCACTAAGACCGACATCGGGACCGGTCATTTCTTTGTCCGCGGACTCGGCAGCCCCCTGGGGTGCGGACTCAGGATGCCGCTCCGAGTATCGCTTCGTCGGTGCCTTAGGCTTGTATTTGAGCTGAGAGGTTGATTGCCCTCCTGTTGGTGACCTGAGCCTCTGTTTCTGCTCTTCCTCCGCCTTTTGGAGGTTGAGTCCGATTTGCTCCAGGGCGAATGCGTTCATCTCTTCCGCCATCCGATCCATGTCGACGTTCCATCGATTTGTCATTGATTGCGGTAGTTGGGTTTTGGCTTCCGGTGCGGCCCCCTTGCCGGCCAACCTCGCGACACCCGGTTTCTTGTATTTTCGAGGTTCGGCCTCGCCTACATCGGTACCCCCAGACGCGGATGCAGTACTCTGGGAACCAGACACATTTTGCTCTGAAGTGGGCGCGACGTCTTGCGCAGTTGCGGTGTCCGGGGTAGATTGCAGCTTTCCAGTCGTTCTCGAAGATAGCCTCTTGATCCTGCGTTCTACGAAGAGTGCGGGAGCCGAGCGCTTCTTCGAAACTCCCCCATGGGTTGGAGTGGGATATTCGGAAGCTGACAGCATAGCGTCCGGCCGTGATAAATGGAATCTCCGCGGTTCTGGTGCGCTAACCGTGCTCGTGCTTCCAGTAGCGGTGGTTGTCGGTAAGTGGTTGGCTGGGCCATTGTCACTCGCGTCTTCGGAGGTGTTTCGTCGCTTGGGCCTCTGGAATGTTGCGTCTTGGCCATTCGGCTGGGATATGTGAACGACGGGCTTCTGAGGCGGGGTTGGAATCTGGGCGAAAGGCGCTTCATCACCCTGTCGCCTATAAACAAAGACCTCGCTCCTGTGTCTTTTGTGATCTTGGAGTCCTATGAGAGAGGTCAGTAGGATGAGTGGTGATGTAGGCCTAGGTTTCCCTACGAAGGTACGAGACCGGGGCGTCCTCGGTCGCCTTTCGCTTAATGCGAATGAGCTGTGGCGGCAGAGACATCGTTACCACATCAATCTAGGAAAGGCGAAGCTGTGTCTTGTATGATACGCAATAAATTTTAATTTCCCTCCTCTCATTCTGCGATTTTGTGACGTTGCCGAAGTTTGCAAAGCAGTCACACATGGAATTTGTCTATTTGCATACACATACGCTTAACGCCATAGGATGACGAAGTTGGCCGGATAGTAGCATTTGACTGCCTGGCAAAATCGCGGGGCATTTCTAACTCACAAACGTTAGTGGTATTCGATTACATAACGAAATTCACATGTAGGATAGGTACCCGCTTTTTAAGCACGATGGGGCGGCTTTGCGGCGCTAATTTCTCCGACGACCCTCCACCCTCTTTTGGGAAGAGGAGAATTAAAGGGACGGGTGGGCCTAAAAATGCAGTGAAGGGGATATCGCCGATGTTGGGCCCGGTTGTCCGGCCAAGGAATGACTGATACGTACATAAGTAGGCTGTCATCTGCGGGCATTTGCACGCTTTCGTTGGCGACTAGTATGACAGCGTTGCCTTGGTGCGCCCAGTAATCCTCGTAGAGACGAAAGCAGGCTGTCACATCTAGTTCCTCGTATTCGTCATTGACAACGGCATCTTGCATACCCTGAATAACGACTGTATAGTTGAGCTCAGGGGGGTTGACCCTATACTCATTCCAACCTTTGTCTCCCTTCCGATTCGCTTCTGCAGTGGTGGGACTCCATGAACTGTCCGTTGCAAAAGAGTCCTTACCAACCGCTATCGTGTAGTCATTTGACGATAGAGACCGGAAGACCGCAGAGTTATATCCGGATGATATTAGCGCATTCCCCCAAGGGAAGTGGGAGGCGGGCGCAATGATAGTACGTTAGGTGACGGAACGTAGCTGAAGGCCAGCAGAGCCCACGAGAGGCGTCTCCCGAAGCTGATATATCTCAGATTGCGCAGGCTAGGGACGCCGATATCCAACCACTTCCCGTCGTTGTCAGCGCGTTCAACATCGGCCCGCGTCGGAGCAGCCAGTAGCTGCATGCAGTAGTTAGACGCAGACAGCATGCCTGTGCTGAGGAGGTTGATGAGCAGGTGAGCCCAGAGGTCGAGGGCGCGGACCGTGTCGCAATCGCCGTCGTAGATGAGTCCCACGCCGTTGCTGCTCCCAAATTGCGAGACGGCGAAGACGGTCAGGCCGAAATTTGTGAACAGAATCGTGGCCATGAGGATGATCTGAATCAGCAACATCCGGCTCCGGCGCGACAGCCATATGCGCATGTCGTTCGATTCGTCACTGTGGATCTGGGGAAACCAGCCTGAAGTCGCTCCGAGAGTTTCCCGCTGTATCATCTTCAACGCCTTGTGGCCTTGCTTTATCTATCATAGGAAGAAGCTTAATAGTCTCGATAGGCTTGGACATTGCAACCTGTTCCATAATAAGGGAGAGCCTGTAGTACGGGGAGATGAAATATTCTCACAGCAGGGGCATCCGCAATATCTATTCGATTCCTAGTGTAGGATAAATATACCTTATCCAGCGCCAATTATTGCCATAAGGATTCCGCAATTAGGCATCGTGAGATCAGCTGCAAAGAGCCGTAGCCTTGGAGAGTCTCGACTTGTATAACGATTCCTTATACGGTTTCCCCAAGTCCCCCTAACTCCGACCTGAAATGGGTGGGCGTTTCATAGCCGCCGAATACCCCCTGTCTGGGCTTGCTGACATTTCTTCTTAGACCTAGATACCCTTATAACAAGGAATACAGTGGTTGTACCCGACATATTATCTGGCCGTGACTGACTAACTGTTTGGTAATTTGTCTGCCTGCTGCAGATAATGTCTGCCTAAAAGTCCAACACAAAAGGTTTAAGTTCATAGGATACGTATAACCTAAAATAAGTAGTGATGTTAGTATGTCCATTGCTGCCTTACCCTAACGGCATCATGGATGTTCGCTACCCCTGAGCTCGGCATTGTTATAAGTGCTCTACCTCATGTGGCCTAGTATCCTAGAAGAGAGCCTGCAAGACTTGGTCGTGGACTACAGCTGCGTTTGAGATCTATGAAACACCGTATAATCCTTCGTTTAGCTTTCGCTTTATGACGATTTCCCCATGCAACAGGGAACTTGAACCTGAGTCTGGTTTTTCAGCTACTGATACTCGCCCTCGTACTCTCTTCACTTTTGTATAAAGAGTGATGCCATTCATAGCTTAGCTTGTGTGGTGATCGTAACACTCCGTCATTATGCCCTGCTACCTTTTATGTTTTATAATACTTTGTATGTCATAGGAAAAATGGTGGTCTAAAGGGGCTCCAATCAGACACCCGTAGAGCCCCATATACGGGCCACCAGGCTCTATAAAAGGTTTCGATCAGCCTAAGTGGCTTGAGAAGACCTATCCCTCCATAGAGCCAGAGCTGTCAATATAGCCTTAATTTCTTCTGCGACATTATAAGACTTTGATGATTGCAGTAACAAATAGTCGGGTTACGGCCAGTTTATCTGCATCTTAAAGTTATTTATTTTTCCTATGCGGTATATATAAGTGAAATGGGAAGCATGAAAGGTCGGAAGCATCACCGCAAATAATGAGGGTATTGCTGAAGCTAGTGTGTTGCATTTGAAACTATAGTACACCAGGTGAGCTTCTCTTCCGTAATAGGGCTATATATCAAACCCCCAGAAATCACCGCCAAACCAGTGGCTTCTGGGTAGCTTCCTCTATGGTGAGGAAACAAAACCTTAGTTGCAAAAAGAGTGAGTTCGCTGACGTTGAATTTCTGCCCTTGAATCTAAGCTACCAAGGTGAAAGTCACAAATATCGGGCCGTCAAGTGTGGGACGGGGCGTTGCCAGGTGCAAAGAAATGCCAACGCGTGGTTATATCCAAAAACCTTAACTGTGAAGAGCATCACTTAACTATAGGGCCAAGGCTGCGTTAGATCCGTTCACAATGAGTTTGTGGAAAGCCCTCGCTCAGAAATCCTACGGAGAGATAATAAAGAGAGTGCGAGAAGGTCCATTTCCATTATTTGAGTTGAAGCGCAAGCCGCGTCTTCGACCAGCCAAACACGACTTCTCAAATTTGGAGGAGTATCTCGCCATATTGGGGGTCTCTGCCAAGATCGAGCAAGGACTCAGGGAAAGAAATCAGAGATATCAGTTTCAGGACAATATACGAGTCCTGCCATCAGAGACGAGCAACAAGTCGACCGTGTTGCTCGGTATCCCGGAGCACTGCCGAGAGTACATCTTACCCGGCGACAAGGCAAAGGTCTATTTCGAGGCTGAAGGAGATTCCGCTAAGGCCGAAGAACGGCCCGAAGAAACTGATGAATGGTTTGGAGAAGTTGGACAACTGCCCGAAGAATCTGGAGAGCGGGTCGAAAATTCCGGCCATGGCAGACAATTCGAGAAGAGATACTGGGACTTGAGATTCATCGCGCCTTTGCCATTCTCTTCCCCCGGCATCATGACAGGCATTCTGCAAAGACCTTTAAGGAAAAACACCACTGCCAGTACAGATGACAGCAAGTATATTGTCCCTCCCTATATTCCGTGGCCGAGAAACCGAAGTGCTGTTGAAGCAATGTCCTACATCATGGAGAATCAGGGGGTCAAGTGCAAAGTTAAGACCGTCCCTCGGCAGAGCATTTACCCTTACGTATTCCAGGCTTTGGAGGAACTGCAGCAAACGGAAGGCCAAACCATGCCAGAAGTCGTTGCAGATGCGGTAGATGTATTGATACACCGCAAAACGAAACGATGTGTGCACGGCAAAAGGGGAAGGTACGATATCTATTCCACTATCCGCGACAAGAGTTTTGTCTCGGAAACGAAATTAGGCCTTAACCAGAGCCAAATGGAGGCTATACGCCAAGGAAGAAAGGCACCTGCAGGCTTCGTCATCGTCCATGGTGGGCCAGGGACAGGCAAAACATAGTAGTCTACATCCACCTCCCTTGTGTAATATCGAGAAATAACTGACATGCCGTAGTTTCCTGGTCAGAGCAGTCAAGCCCTTCTTCCTTGACACGGAGATCTTCCATCGCATCTTGCTCACTTCTGCGGGCAATAAGGGTGCTGACTCCATGGCAGCTGCGCTCCATAAGCAATTGCAAAGCTTACATAAAGAATCCTCGACTCGAAAACATTCTTACGTTATTAGATTGTACAGTATCAAAACGGGAAGGGAGATCTTCCTAGCTGATGCCCAGGCATCCAGGCGCAAGAAACTGAAACCCAAATCTGAAATGATGCCAGGAGCAATGCTGCCAAGTTCTTCGCAGGAGACGAGGGATGCAATCACAACGCATTTCCAAACATATGCCAAAGAAAATTCGAAGGAGTCGACGACGAGAGAGTGCAAAATATCGAACTGGCTCTGGGAACTCGGATGAAGCAGATGGCCGGAATACAACCTAATGATAACGTGCCTATCATCCAGGATGAGCCGTTCCTGAGTCTATATTCTCGCTTCAACGATGGTGGAGATCTTAGCCCCAAAGAGACGGAAGAGTTCGAGGCAGGTATCGAGCGGTTGATGGGCCATGCTATTCAAAACGCCGCAGCCATTAGCGCAACCGTCACTGGAGCCGTTAACAGCCTGGCTACCCGAAATTACCGCGAGGCAGAGTTGATTGTTGTTGATGAGGCAGCCCGCGTGCCCGAGTATCAATGGTGGCCTCTGTTGGTATTCTACCCCAATGCTGTCGGCAAAATCATGGTTGGCGACCCGGATCAACTTCCGCCCTATGTCGACGAGGGGGAGGTTCGCAACCCTTTCGGGTCCCAACTAGGGCTTTCGTTGCAGGCTCGACTTCAACCACGTCTCCCGTCCACATTCCTCAAAACACAATATCGCGCAGCGCCAGTAATTGCGTCTATTTACAACAACGCCTGCTATGACGGTAGATTAGAATCTGATAACTCCACCAAACCGAAGCGTCGTCCTCTTGCGCAAGATATTATCCGCCACAACCTCAAGTATAAACGAGCTAGCTGTGTCGTGTTTTTCGATCTCCCCAAGGCCAAGGAGAAAGGGGACGAATACTCGCACTCGAAATACTGTGACGAGTCCGCTCACTGCGTAATGGTGTTACTTGAGGACCTCCTGAATGCGGGTTTCAAACCATGCGAAACACGGCCGTTAACGATCGCCATTCTGACGCCGTATAAAGCACAACATAAGAGGTTAAGCTACGCGAAGACGATCATGTCCGAGCAAGGCTTTCCTGAGGCAGCCGAGGTGGCCCTAGAGACGATCGACAAAGCGCAAGGGATGGAGTACGATATTGTCATTGTAGACATGGTTGTGACGATGTCTCCGGGGTTCTTGAATAAGAACCGCCTCAATGTCATGTTATCCCGGGCTAGGTGCGGACTGTACGTCATCGGTAACTACTCAGCATGGAAGGAGATGAGGAGTGATGATTCCGTCCCTCTGAGGAGGTTCGCAAGTCAACTGGGAAGATTTCGGACGCCGTGGCCCTCAGAGCAAGCCCGCACGTCCAGATTCTACCCCTCCGACTGATGCAACGATCGACTCAACGACGGAGATTGAGACGTGAAACCATTTCCGCCCATAAGACGTTGCCAGAGAGATATTTCAGTGGCCTTGACTGTTCTAACGTCCCCCCTGAAGTGAGAGCCCTAGCAAGGTGGCAGTCATATTGATTGTCACACCTAACAGGGGTCCTGGATCTTCAGCGCTTGAATTATCTTGACCACCACGCCTGGCATAGAGGAATTCTGTGACCAGGCATCCTAAACTGGCTGGCATTTGGCGCAGGTTGAAGGACCTATGTAATCCTAACAACATTCAAATCCAAGAAAGCCAAAAGGGGGCGTGTGTGGAAGGGAAGGGAAGGAAAGGACGAAAAGGACCTGGAACATATTCACCCCGACTGATATCAATGGCTGGAAAGCCAAGATATTGAAATGCACAGAGTATTCTAATGTTTCCCCGCCTATATGCCAGTTAGATGGACACGAGGCAGTTTGCACTGACGTTGTCTGTAGTCGTGTCAATATTTCTGGCTTGTTATGTCCACCAGCTTACCTAGATTACGGATCCCCGAGCTAGTCGTCCTGGATGGCATGCAGGCTAGAGCATCACTTAAGATACTGCACCGGGTGAGTGAGCAGGAGTCTCAGGAGGTTACGCTACGACCTTTTTCGGTTGGGTGGGGAATTCTGCTTTCCTTATCTCTATGGAAAGTGTGACTTTCGCCATGCAGAAATTATTAATCCCAGCAGATAAGAGTTCCGCATGGGAGACACTCGCGGCTCGAGTCCCTAGTGAGCATCAGGGTCGAAGATCAACGTCCCTGCCAGGTACCTCCTAGGATCAGGTTCAATGTCGTGGGTATACTGAATGTCTGATTCATATAGAGCTCGAAAGGTTAGTTTATCGAAAATACCGGACAAGGATATTAAACTTGCCCCCCTACGACGGAGTAGAGGAGGCGATAGTGGTCGTAGTGAGTGAGGTCTGATGTCGTCGGTAGTTGATATCTGATTGGTTTATCAGTCACGCTAATTGGGCTAATGGCGGGGGAGTTACTCCGCTCCACACTAGGAAGCAACGCTTAGCGGGCACGGCCGGCTGGCGGGCGGAGGCAAGTCTGGGCCCCGTCGTAGTATACTCAGTAGTAGGTCCAGACTTACATATGTTGGGTAATTCACATCCCGTCTGTTTTGGGTGGCCGTTTGCCAATCCTGAAGGCTGGCGAAGCGGGTACCTTTCAAGATGCACGTACGAAGTTGGTATGCATCCCCAACACAAGCAAGCGAGATAGCAAGCGAGATAGCAAGCGAGATAGCAAAGCGAGATAGCAACCTACAGCTACAGATGCAGAGCGGCCTGTTGTGGCTCAAAACATCATGCAACGTATGTGGAGCAGTGGAGCAAGATATGCCGGCCTAGTGGAGATCGTCAACAGGCCCCCCTGCCTTGAGATCTGTGGAGTCCCTCTAGATCATTCGACAATTGCACGGTCACTGCTTGACGTGTATTAAATGATGTGCATAAATGAAGCCATGATCAACAGAGTTTACTACATCATCATTCATCCAACAATTTTGATTCCAACCAACCCGGGCACCCGATTCATGATCAAGCCTTCGATAGGTACGAGGCCGGGAGCTTCGCTACCAGATTCTCCTGAGCCCGGCATCCAATGTCACATTGATTGTTACGAAGAAAAGATCTGCCACATTGCGCCGAGACACCGACTATGGCCGCACATTCATTTTGTCTCGGTAGTGACTAAAACCCACCTCCTAACAGACGTACCTACATACAGATGAATAGCAACTACACTACTGTCCGAGCGTTCACATACACAGTGCGCACATGCATACACTTTTTCAGTCTATATATACAGGTTTTCTTCAGGTAGGTATGCATATGTCCACTTGCCTGCGTCTTGACACGCTGTTGTGTATCCACTCCTTACATACGCCTATCAATGGCCTATCATACCTGTTCTTGCATTCCTTGTAAATTTTTTTTTAGCTCCAAAGCTTGGGGAGCTTCCAGCCTTGAGGGTGAACTTAGCATAACAAATGCGTAAGTGGTACGAACCGGGAAGCGGGAATATGCATCATCACCATCATAATCATCCAATGTCCTTACCGCGTAAATGGTTTCTTGGTTCTGTGATCTTCGCCCTGCATGTATTCGGGTAGTACATAGGAATGCAGATTCGCAGATGCTACTTTATATAGATACGTGTTCCTAGGAATTGTCCATTCAATGCCGTGCCAACAGTATGTGACGATTGGATGGTAGTGATACCTGCAAATGAATTCCAATGAGCGCCACCCCTGCCATAAAGGCGAAAGACGGGCATGGCTAACATGAACCGACAAGAAGGATGGGTATCGGTTTTGCCCAATCGTACGAACCGATTCCCTGATTCCTGTGGCAATTATTCATACATACACCCCTTGACGTAGGACAAGCTTACTAAAACTTCCAATCAAAGGGCCGTTCCTTCCCACACACATAGCTGGGAAGTATGTGGGAGCTACAAGCAGTGACCAGCAGCAGCACTTGAACTGCCCCCCAGGTGAGGGCGTGATAATCTTCACGTCCTTGACTCCTGGTAAGCTGTATCAGCGATCGGCAATTCCGACACCGCCTGGCATTCTCAACGTTGAAAGTTGGAACTTGGACCTTCCGCCCCCTTCCTCTCAATCTATCCCCTCTCAGAAGCTTCCAAGTCATCGTTTCCAAGCTTCACATATCCACCACCCACCACCTAGACCACTACTACCTACTCCCTACCTGCAGTAGTAGTGCATACCATTCATTGCCTACTGCTCCCGGCTGGTTTTGACTACCTACCGACTACCTACTTCTTACCTCACGCACGCTTGACTTCATCCATCTTCTCCAACCTCCCACATGTCATGAGCCTACATCGTTACCTAACAACCGTCTTCGTTCATCATCATGGCTTCTCAAGTTTCTGTTAAACTAACTTACCAGAAGGATGACACATCCCCCCCGGTCTACGTTGCTGGCAGCTTTTCAGATCCGCCATGGCAGCCCTTGGAGATGGCCTGCTCTAAAGACGAGCATGGCCAGAACCTATTCTTCAAGGATATCAATGCCAGCGAAGGCGCCGAAATCCAATACAAATTCCGCGTAGGGTCTGAGAATTGGGTATTGAGCGAGAGTGCGGAAACTGGTAAGCTTCGCCTCAGACGCCAACGACATCTTTAGATCTGCGATGGCATCGACGCCATAGATGCTGACTACTAGTGTCCAGTCGACGATGGCCAAGGAAATGTGAATAACATCCTCAGAGTACCATCAAATGCGTCCGAAGAGGCTCCCGCTAAAGCATTACACCCCGGGGTTGCACAATCGAAGGCTTCGTCATCTCACGATGGTGCAACAACTCCTGACATGGCGAACACTGCTGCTGAAGTTGCCGATTCCGCAGCGCTCCTAGACGGAGAGGAGCCCGAGGCAGAGATATCCGACCATCAAGCTGGCGAGACAGGGTCTAGGCCTTTATCCGAAACACCCGTCGGGGAAGTTGGCGAGACCGCTGAAGAAGCCGCCCCGTCTGCAGCACCGCTGGATGACGACAAGCCTGCCCCTATCGGTGGCGGTGAGGATAGTCATAAGGATCCGTCGCAGCAGGGATGCCCAATGTTCTCGCATGAATGTGTTGCAGCTCCTGACGAGGATGAGGCATACGGCGAAGGCCAGGCGGCTCCTCCCGACGATGACAAGCAACACGAACTCCCCGACACTAAGCAACATGACTATGCCCAAGATCCTGACATAGACTTCGATGACCCGACCATCGAAAAATTCCCCTCTGATAGCGCATCTATCATGGCTGCAATCCGACGCCTTTCGACAAGTGTAGACCAGGACCGCGCACTACCCCAGGGAATTGCACCGTCCGTCGTAATGGACTCATCGAGGCCTGCGTCTGCGGATGAATTGCCTGATGACCAGAGTCTCGCAGTACCTCGCCCAGGACAGCCTCCTCATGGCGAGCAACAATCCCATACTGAGAGGAGGAAGAAGAGTTCCTTGACCGCCTCTAGGGACTCGGTCACTTCTCTGAATTCAATCGCTGAGGCGGACGATGAACGCCCTGGCGATGATGATGATAGTGCGATTGACGCAGCCGACAATGACGCGACTCGAATCGTCGAACACCCCGGACGTGCTGTAAAGTCAGTTCCTAGAGGTGAAGTTCTGGCAAGTAGCGACGACGACGACGAAGGGATTGCTATGTGCACTGTAGCTAAGAAGAGAGCCCCAGAAGGAGGCCTTAACGGATCGGACTTAGTGAGCCCGGAACCTATTGGCCATCCTCGCTTGGTCCTTTCACACATCGTCGAGCCAGTTCAAAGCTCCACTCCCGTTCCACAAGAGGACCCCGTCGACTTGGCCGAAACTGACAATCCCAGCGCCCTTGCTGTGAACCATGCACGGGCGGTCAGTCCACATATTGTTGTCACCTCGGAAGAAGACAACAGGGGCGACTCCGCCGGCCTTGTGGATCAGAACGATCTACAGAAAGGAAACGCAGATCGTCCAATCAGCCGCACAACTATGAATCCTCTTCACGAAGCCAGTAACAACGACGGGTTGCTACATGCTTTCTTCCGGGTCTTGCTAGTGGACTGGATAGGCAACTTTCTATCGAGGCTCTGGCCCAGCAAAGCTAGAGCATAAGTCGCCCCCCCGCCCTGAGCTCGGATTGGAAATGATTGCACCACACATCCACGTTCACTCCTCCGGCCATATCAGAAGCAACGAAAGGAAGGAAGGCTTGACTACACTCCACGCTAATAGTGGCGCATGCCATGAGAGAATTTCGTGTGGGGCGACATCCTAGGAAACAGATTCAACCTATCTAGGCCCCTGGTGGTACGCTTAAGGGATGGGCTAAGCTGGTACGGCTTCGTATTAGGTGAACTCAGCGACTGATTGTGTACTTAAGCTGAGAAACCTCTTGCAGGAAGGTTTAATAGTGGCAAGGGTTATCATCTTGTAATTGACTGTGGAGGAGGTTGTCATGGAGGAAAAATGCCGGAGTTTTGAGGACTCGTAGGAACAGCACCGGCATGGGAGATTGGTTCATGAATAATAACCCTGAGAGCATTGGTCGCCTTGATCATTACGAAAAGAAAAGTTCTTAATACGCCTAGTTCACCCCGCGAAATGATTGGAATGCCAATGACATTCGAAAGCTGGCTGGTACGATCATCTCTCGATGTCTGAGCAATAACAACACCGTCTCATGTGGCCATATGGTCTGACTGTCTGCTAATTGCCGTTGTAACCATGGCACGTAAGCCGGGAAGTCTGATATCCCCGGGCAAGCAACTTCACCGTTGATATAGTAGGGAACTGCCACGTCTCCAAAGTCTTGCCTTGCCTTGCCACCTTGGTAGAGAGCGTTATTGACGTTGCGAGACGTCCAATGCTTACATCCACACACCTAATGTTACAAGATTACGTGATTGCGTTACAGTCTTTATGCCTGCCTGCACCAGGTCTGCTACTGATGCGCTGCTCGGGATAGCACGGGTCTTAGGGCAGCACGTGATATCCCGGGGTCCCTGACGTGCCACGACATAGACACAGCGGAGTTGGCCCCTGGAGCCGTTCAGTGTATATGATTCTCCGAAAGAGGTTTGAAACGCCACCGTTAATTATCCTAAGTAGACTTAAGTACAGGTTGGGCTGGCCCATCCATTTATCTTGGTATGGCTTGGAGACTGGTCGTACTTTATTGTGTAGCACTCATGTTGCGTCTCTGGAGTTGCACTCGGTGCTCACTCACTAGGCATGTCATATCGTCGAAGAACTTGTAACATTGAGGCTGTAATACAGTCTTACGCCCTGGCTATGCATGGGTCTACTGGAAATTGAAAAGCGATCGAAACCCACCACGTCGTGCATACGCACATGATACAGGGGCTAGAGACGGAGGGGGTGGAGATGGAAAGGGAGTTGGCGGTTGGGGCGAGAAACAAGGACACGGAGCACGAAGCGCCAGAAAGGATGTTGAAAGGAAGGAAAACCCATCCCGTAATGCTCCACGAGCTACGGAGACAAAAAGGTGATGGTGACGGTGGAAGGGGGGGAAGGGCAGGGTAGGAGCAAAAACAACGTGACGAAAACACCATTAAAACAGAAGAAGAAAAGCTCAAAAAAAGGAAGGAAGGGAACCGTCCTCCAGGCCCACGGACTCCTAACCATATAGGCTGGAGCCCTCGTGCGCCCCTCTTAGCCGTCCTTTTCGGCCGGTCATCGGAATTTGTTTGCGACTTATCTTCATCCCGCCTTTCGGGGGTTCGAACCTCAGCCTCCCGGGGATGGGAGGTTTCTTCATCGGTAAGCAGTCGTGTCTGAGTCTTACCACCAGGGCTACCTGACCGCGGATCAGGCTTGCGCCCCTTTCAGGGTGGGCTGATGGTTCTCGCTTCTATTGTGCACCATATGGCTGGGTTGACCTGCCTTGGTCCTGCCTGGGAATTGGGTTCGGTTGCCTGAGGAATCAGGGCGCGCGGCCTGAGGTGTCGGGACGCGGTCTGGGGTAACGCGCCCCAGGTACCGCGGGCACTGCCGTACCTTTTCTACCTGCCCTGACCTCCTTACCTTCCATTGACTTGCCAGCTGCCTTTGTGACTATTGGCATGGCAACACCGGTGATTCACCCAGGAATGTATCCATCCCGAGTTCCATAGACCCTCGAATGCAATACCAGGACCATCTTCAACACGCGTACGTCATGCTCAATTCTCCTACATCGTAGGCCGGCCACCTTCTTCACTTGTCCTCATGGCGATAACGCGAAGGCCCAAGAGGGTTGGCTGAACCAACCACATGCTGCGGATTTGAGTCCATGTTTCGGGGCGCTCCATTGTATCTGTCAATCCTACCAACCATAGCGTCTATGATACATATCCATGATCAGCCACCTTCTAACATCCCGGCCCCTATACAGAAACTTGCCTCGCTAGGACTACACGCTAACCGCTCTTCTCTATTCAGCTCAGGAATGGCTCGCTCTCTCTGCTCCTACCAGACCCGCGGCCCGAATATCTCCCCGGGCGGCAGTTTGACCTCGACGGCCGTGCCCTGGAAGTCCATAGTCGACCTGACGACGGTATTGCCCCACCACTGCGGGGGGTTGATCTCGGTGAGGGTGAGCACGAAGAAGATGAACAGCGTGCTCAGCGCCAGCCCGAGGTCGAGGCCGGACGAGGTGAGGTAGCACAGCCGGCTCCACCAGCCGAAGTACTTCTTCTTGATCCGGTACTGGAAGATGTACCCGACGATGCCCCAGGATAGGTAGTTCAGCGGCGTCGCCGGGGGGATGGCCGAGGCGCCGCCGAATATCAGGGGCGCCATCAGGTGCTTGGCGGGCGACCGGGGCCACCTCTTAGCGGCGAAGTAGATGGCGATAGGCGTTACTGCGCCGACGAAGAAGAAGACCATGAGCCCAGAGTAGATCTGTCCCGGAGAAAAGACCCGTGCTGGACCGATAAGACCCCATATCACGGATGCTAGGTGACGGTCAGTTTACGTTCGAGGTCGGAGCTTGGGGACTTCGTGGGGCTCACCGGAGAAAAAGACGCGGCCTCCAGGGCAGGTGAAGCGCTCAGGTTGGGTCACTTCGCAGACGCCATCGATATTCTTGAGTGCCAAGTTCAGCACGGCAATCTGTATGAAGCATGAGAACGTCGTGGCAACGACTTGGCACATGAACATGGTCCTTGGGGGAATCTTCATATAATGTCCGAACTTGAGATCCTCGACGAAGCTTAAGGCCTGAGCCCTGAGAAGACGATTAGCCGTAGAAACCAAACATGACAGATATAGCACCTACATTGTGATGTAACCAAAAGTTTTAAATCTAACCATTTGGCCAGTCAGCGTACTTCATAGGACGGCTACAGGGGGCACAGTATCCCTACTCACATCATAAGGGCTAACGGCCTGCCCGGTTGGATATATCCGTAGATAAACTCGGTCAGGACGTTAAGTCCAATTTGGTTATTCGTGACAGCTTGGATGATACCGATCGGCAGCGCGAATACGAAAGAAATGGCCACAGCCAACAAGAAGGCCCACCAAGTCATGTTAGTAGGATATCCCAACACAGCGATGAACCCCAGCAATAAGACCTGACTCATATTCAGCATAAAGATATACAGGGCACCGATAGTAGGGTTAACGTACGACGCAAAATAGCGACATATACCAGGAGGTTGGGGCCTCTATATACTTCCTCATGAGCTTCATATGGATATCAGGCTTTTCGCTAGTACTATTTTGGTATTGAGCCCATATAGTCTTCCTGTGGTGGAGGTAAGTGTAGACAACCAGAGAGGAGATGGCAGCGAAGGAAAGACCATACGACAAAGCGAAGGTCGTACTGTATGTTATGTTAGTCGTCCACCGGAGACCATATGCATGCGATATCTGACCTGATGAACAATGGCGAGTATGACTTGTACGCGTCCTCGTCCAACCTGAAATCTGGGCTTAAGACGCGAGAGACGTTGTATGGGGCGCCCGTGTTATCGTACGTCAATGAGTCGCTCATTGGCAAGTACTGTGAGTACCACATGCCACTAAAATGAAAGATCACGGTGAGGACTATGTAGAACCAGACAACACCGATGAGCGTGTTCCCAATAGCGTGCCTTAAGATCCTGTTAGGGCTCGAAGATAACGTACGTTCAACATGGGGAATGCTTACCATGGCGGAATCAGTGGGGAGCCGACGTAACCAGCGATCTGTGTCCAGTCGAACGTGATCGGTAAAAGGGAGAGTCCAGTCATCCCTCCGAACAGCTGGTTCACTACTGGGTTTTGCGGAGCGATCCATGTTGCAAAAGCGAATACACTAAGAAACTGCGCGAAAAACCCCGGAATGAAGTAGTAGAGGAAAGAAATAAGTGTAACAAGACCGAACCATCTGTATCGTGGCATCGACCCCCCGAGGACGGTTGGGTCAGCCGTCTGGTGCTTCTCGTGCATCGCGTTCGTCAAGGTTACTACTGCTAAAGTCCCAGGCCAGATCATGGAAGCTGGGTAGACTACCTCGAATCAGCTGCGTATTTCGGGCTGCGTTATGAACAGAACTTACCTAAAAACTTGCGCATCATCCCCGCGATTCCATAGCCTAGGGACTGGGTCGAGATTGTAAGTAGCAACTGGAACATGATGCCGAAATCTTGCTTATAAAAGATCAGTTGAGCGAGAATCTACGACGTGTTAGCGTCGAATGCCTAGACCGGGGTTCCGTGCTTTCAAGGTATCCGAGGTATAGGCAACCATGAGAGCACTGGCATAGAAGGTATTACTACGTACTAGCAAGAGGTCAGCATGGGTTGCAGAACGAACAAAAGCCTTCAAGAGAGTCCGAGGAAAGGGATCTGGTAGAGTTCCATACATACCTACGTCAGTAGCATATGCCACGGAGAACGAAACGCCAGCCATAACCACGATACTGCGATAGTTATTATGTAAGCACGCGATCCAAATAGCGTGATGGGGAAACCAGGAGCCATAAGACGCCTTGAGAGTAAAAGGTCCCCAAGAAACAGTAATGAGAAGATCTTTTACTCTTACAGAGGGATTAAGGGGCCAGGAGGAACTTTCGAAAAACTCACATCGAATGTTCTTTGGCATTGAAAGGGCCGGGGTTCAGACTCCAATGGATACCAAAAGTCCGATAATGCTTCTGTGGCATGTATCTCTCCCAAGCCCGACCGATGGGATATGCTATTATCTGTGCGATCAAGGCACCAAGGCTAATAGGGGGACTCCGTAATGAGAAAAGCGTGTTCGCAGACGCGCCGATAACAACCAATCCGAGTCCAATAGTCCAGGCACGTACGGTATTGCACGGAAGGTCCTCATCGTAGTTGCGTACGGCCGCACGTACTTCCTCATATGGCGAGTCCTCGAGCTCCTCGGCAACCTCGATAGAAGCATCGTCGTCATACATAGCCGAGCCAGCACTGGCGGGCTGCTGCCCTTCAACAGAATCCTTCTCCGGGAGACTCGGATCTAATAAACGTTCGCGTTCTTCTCCCTCTTTGTGGTCATTTTCGCTTCGATCGCTAAACTCATCCCACTCTGAGAAGCGGTCGACGTCATCCATAGGACCATCTCGACTTGTGCGAGAACGCATATGCGTTTCCCCGGATCTCGACAACGCTGAACCTTGCCTTACCTCTCGCCCACTGACAAGTCCCCTCCCTATTTCTCGCAACTCGTGATTCTCAGACATGGTCTAGACGCTTATAGTGTAAATCCGTTTGCAGGCGCATACGTTTTAATCCCTGACTGGAAGAAGCCTGGATCCGGCCAGGAGTAATCAAAGCGCTGTAGGCCCTGGGAATAAACGGTGCTAAAAAGCAAGTGTGAATAGCTCAGGGGACCTAGGCATGCGGAATCTTAAACTGCGCACAAACCGGATTTCGAACAGGCTTGGTGTTTTATTTGAGAGCGGGGACACGTTTGACGAGCGGCAATTCAGGGCCCTGCTACTGAACTTGGAGCATCTCTAAGCTTTCACGAACAAGCCACTCAACGCAGGATGTCAATCATCGAGTTGTGGGCTGACTCTGGCTCGCTGCGGATGGAGTCCCTTTTCACAAAAGGAGAGCCCTTTGGGAAATGGCGGCCTGAGACTTGTTGAGAGAGCTAGGCGCAGAAACCGGTTGAAGCCTTTCTTGTTTTATGAAGGAGCCAGTCGTCCTTCCAACTCAAAGTTGACAGTGTCTCAAGCTGACTACTCATGAAGTCTCTAGAGATGAAACGGGGCAGTTCTGATGCGGCCTTGTCGAATAGAATTGAGCTGCTGGTGGCATTCAGAGTACTGGGCTAATATGCTGGTTAAATATTTGGTGAAAGAGAGTTTCTCACGATGTGAAGACCTTACGTTGGAGGTATGGTTCGTTGATGCAAGTGACAGATTATTCCATTCGATAAACTGAAACGTGTTCCCAGCCCCCTACTGCTGCGTAGGTACTTGGCGTATCTCCCCTAAGCTCGGTAATGCATCCCCGGGCGTCGCCCACTTTGATATTCGATGTTCGAACAGTATGAGAAGTTATATGAGATTCATTCACAATTGATTGTGTCCTGAGCGGTACCGTAGATGATGGAGTTACTGTGTTCAGGTTCATCTAGGAGGTTGATGCCTGTCCTGTCGAGCCTGAGAGCTGACGGTTAGTGCTGTTCCACCAGTGCTGTAGCGCTGTGGAGCCCCGCTGTGATTTGCCAAGTTGTATTGTATTGTCCCTTCAAAGCTAATACAGCCCCCTGATGCATTATGTCCCAGTTCTACCTCTTATTGCATTCATTTTACAGGTCATAGGAGGGAGCGTAAGCTAAATTCGGGAAAGCGTAAGATTTGCCCAATCTAGTAATATGGGGCTCTCCGCCGCTTAACCTTTTGTAGTGGTGGCCTCGCAATAGCTTTGGAAGAATTCGTCGAGAAAATGCGGTACCCTTTAAGGCTTTAGCCTCATGAGGCTTAACGACAAGGGTTTACGTAAGGCTGATGATTGTAACGACTCGAAATTTCGCACTACAGGAGTGGCCGTGAATCAATAATATATCTGAATATAAAACTGGCCACAATCAACAATAGGACGCGCCATTTCCAGTTAACGTCACAGCTCAGATATTGGCTGAGCATGGCCCGGCAATGCGTCGAGTTGTCGTGACAGGCCTAGGGGCCATCACGCCCCTAGGTGTGGGTGTGCGACAGTCCTGGACTAGACTCGTGGAAGGGCAATCAGGTATCGTGAGCGTCGCAGATTTCGAGCCACAAAAACGATGGCGTGAGCTCACAAGCACCGTCGCGGGCATCGTCCCGAAGGATGGTACGGGCGGCAGCGGATGGCGAGCAGACGACTGGCTATCTGCCACGGATCAACGTCGCATGCCCTTATTCTCGCAGTACGCGGTTGCGGCCAGTGAGATGGCGCTTGCGGATGCCTCCTGGAAACCTACTGACCAGAAGGGACTGACGTCGACCGGCGTTTGCCTGGGCAGTGGGATCGGCAACTTGGAAGAGATGTATGCCACTACCCTTGCATTCGAGAAAGATGTAACCTTCACCAAGCCACTGTGATACGGAATCTGATACTGAGACTATGCATAGGGATACAAGAAGGTCTCGCCACTTTTCGTGCCGCAGATCCTCATCAATCTCGCTGCAGGCCACATTTCTATGAAGTATGGCTTCCAAGGACCAAATCACGCTGTAACGACGGCGTGCACAACTGGAGCCCACTCAATAGGGGATGCATCGCGCTTCATCGCGTTCGGAGACGCTGATGTGATGGTAGCCGGAGGTGCAGAGTCCTGCATACACCCCCTCACATTCGCGGGATTCGGAAGGTCACGGTCATTGTCTACGGCCTTTAACGACGACCCTCCTTCGAGCTCTCGGCCGTTCGACCGCCGGCGCAACGGCTTTGTAGTCTCCGAGGGAGCCGCCGTGGTGGTGTTGGAAGAGTTACAACACGCCAAGGCGCGCGGCGCCCGAATCTACGCTGAGCTCGGAGGGTACGGAACCAGCGGTGACGCTCACCATATGACGGCTCCCCACGCGGACGGATCGGGGGCTTTACTAGCAATGAAAAGGGCATTGAAACACGCCGGAATCAAACCTCGTCAAGTTGACTACATTAACGCGCATGCGACCGGGACGGCCGTCGGCGATGTGGCGGAAGCATTTGCCATCCGCTCTTTGATGTCTGGGGAAGAGGGACATGCCGACGAAAGTCAAGTTACAGTGAGCAGCACGAAAGGGTCTATTGGCCATCTTCTTGGTGCAGCGGGAGCTATCGAAGCCATATTTGCGATCATGGCTATTACGGAGGTAAGCGAGTCCCTTCCATACTGTTTCGTTGTGTGACCAAGATACATCGTAGCTAATCTTGTATAAGAACGTGGTTCCTCCCACGCTGAACTTGCACGACCCTGATATTGAGCCTAGGTTCAATCTCGTCCCCCTTGAAGCGCAGCAAAAGCAAGTGAATGTAGCAATCTCAAATAGTTTTGGATTTGGGGGAACGAACGCGACACTGGCATTCTCGAAGTATTGCTAAATAAGCAATATGTATGATTACGTTATATAAAAACATAAGCCACCTGCTCTACGCATGCACACGGCCTCATCGGCATTGGTCTATGCGATAATACATATTCGCAACTGACTCGATCAATTCCAGACTTCGTAGAATTTGCTCTGTCGACATCCACATCCCATGATGAACTAGACTAAGTGCGCTGGGGATGCAAATCATCTTGCCCTTAATTGGTCAGAGCCCTGCAGCACACCCTGTCAGTGATCAGCACCCGATAAGCTTCCACTATATTTTTTCTAATCATGAAGCGCATGTCAATAATGACGTCTACAACTCAGCTATCGTGTATACCTCCTTAGCCCCCCACCGTGAAATCTCGACGCGCTGCATACGGATAGCCGATACTGGATGAGGGTTCAATGGTAGAGGTCGCTCAAAAAGTCCCTGCATATCTACTCGAAATCCGGTAGCAATGGCGTGCCGCAGCTGCAGACGGCAGCTGAGTCTGCTCGGCCGACAAGCAACTCTCGCCGCGGAAGCTCAACATGCTGCCGCCGTCTTCTCTTCTGCGACTCAACACATACTCCGCCAACCGAGGCTTCAAACCTTCCCGAGGAGGAGCTACCACAACACAGCCCGACGTTCCGGAAAAGTCGCCGAGGCTATCGGCAAGGTGTTCGCCAAACAAGTCGAGCCGTATCGGGTGGTGCACGCTACTGAGGCCATCTACAAGGCATGCGCAAAGGAGGCGCTCTACAAGATCAACCCTGCGGATATAAAGGCGGGCACGATACCCAAGACGCCAGAGGGCGAGGATATTGGCGAGGGGGCGGGGATGTGGCATACCGGTAGGAACCTTTCGACCCCCCAGCTAGCTAGCCACCTACCTATTGGTTTTCAACCTGGAACACGTATGCGTGCGTTTAGCTAACCCCTATCTTCTCTCAAAAAAACTAGACTTCAAACTCCCGCCAACCTTCAGCACTTGGTCGCAGGTCACCATGCTGCACATGTACCTCGTGTTCGCGCGCCTGCGGAACCTCGAGCCCGACGCGGCGCGGTCGTGGCAGAAGCAGCTCGTCGACCACTTCTTCTTCGACGCCGAGGACAAGATGGAGCTCAACCACGGCCTGCACTCGCGGGGGCTGCGGCACAGGTACCTCAAGGACCTCTTCGTGCAGTGGCGCGGCGTCATCGTGGCGTACGACGAGGGCGTGGTCAAGGGCGACCCGGTCCTGGCAGCCGCGCTGTGGAGGAACCTGTTCAAGGCCCGCGAGGACGTCGACGTGCGCACGCTGGCCGCCATCGTCAGCTGGATGCGCCTCTGCCTCAAGATGCTGGACCAAATGCCCGACGAGGCCCTGTTCTTCCAGGCCCAGAATAGCTTCAAGTGGCCCGCGAAGAACGAGCTGGCCACCGTGGACATACCCGCGAGGGAGCTCGAAGGGCAATTGGCGCCGTCGCCCAAGCCGGCTCAGAAAGCTGCCGTGTAGATCGTGTATGGCTGTTTAACGACATTGCATTGGGTGGGAATTGGTCCGCTCTTGTGCATGTAACACTTGTCTCGTGAAGAGATGTACGATTTCGAGCATGGGATTTTATAGATAAAAGTTCTAATCTACCCTCTCCCACATTTGGAACTCATATTTCGTCCCGTTCTCCTCCTGTATGCCTTCTGGCACCGTCTCGCCAGTCCACGCATCAAGCTCCTCCTTGGACCTCTGCACCCATGCACCCCCGGCCTGAGACTCCGAAAGTTCCAGGGGAAAGAACGTATCGCACTCGAAATCATCCATCACCCTCGTCAGCAGCACCCTCCTGGCCTCCCTCAAGCGCAGCGCCGCGCCGTAGATCTGAGCCCCTCCGATGACGAAGACCCGGCCGGTCATCGCGGTCTGGCTTGTGCTTGTGGTAGACCCGAGGTACTCGATAGCCTGCTCCAGCGAGCCCACTCTCACGGCCTCTGTCTCGGCGTCCATCTCCCGCGCCGGCGGCGGCGCCTGCTCCGAGTGAGAGCGGCTGATGACGATATTGAGCCGGCCCTTCAGCGGCCGGAACCTGGGCGGTATGCTGTCCCAGGTCTTGCGGCCCATTATCACGGCGTTCATAGCCGGCGGCTGAGCCTGCGATCCCATGTGAGCACTTGTTCATACATATTGGCTGCCGGGTTTCGTTGGGTCCGGAGTGAGGATTCGGCATTTACAGTGCTTGGTAGGCGTTTCGTCACTCTCGCGAAATATGCCATCTCTTTCTTCAGCCCGGTCCATGGCAGTGTGCCCGCGCGGCCGATCCCCATGTTCCGAGTTGCCGCCACGACGAGCGTCAACTCGAGCGGAAGCATCCCGGCCGGTGCTTCATTGGACATTTGCCCTCGCGCAATTCCAGAGCAGGATTCAATCCTTGGGAACAGTCTCGGCCACTATCGACCTGAATGAGTTTGAGATCGCTCTCAGGAGTTTCTCGTCGGTAAACGAGCGCGAGCTTAGGATACAGTAGAAGGTGTATGCAAAATTCAGGTGCATTTTTGCCGGTGAAACTACACGCTATAATCCCAGCGGTTCGGGCGCTAAGAATTCCTGCCTAAACCACCTAGTTACACTAACCCAGCATATTTAAACCCCTAACCGAAAACAACTGAACACCCGGACTTGTGATGAAGAAATTCTGACTCTGATTCTTACTGCAATTTACTAAATACGTGTATTACATGGAAAGTACATAGCTTCCCCGAGACGGGGACACTTAGGGATATCGCAGTTCAAGCAGATAATGCCAGCCCATGCCCTCCGAAGCTCCATGGAAGCCATTCTCGAAGCTGGGTGGTCTCCATCCAGACAGAGCCACCACCGTCGAACGTGCCGTCTGGACAACTCAGGCAGCCACATTAACGTCATTTCTCAGTTCCTGCAGCCTCTTGAGCTCCTCGCGCCTCATCGCCTCCTGGATGCGGAGCCTCTCCGGGACGACCTTCTCCCGCGGCCTGGTGATCTTCCAGCCCCTCAGGTTCTCCTCCCCGATGCTCCGCATGGTCTTGAGCTCCACGAGGCTGTACCGCCCGTCCTCCCTGTCGAAGCTGTGCGGCTCCCGCAGGAACACGGGCGGGTTCGTGATGATGCGCACATTCCGCAGCGCGTTCGTGCTGGCGCAGTGCACCATCATCGGGTGCAGCAGGTAGACGTCCCCGACCCTGCCCGTGGCCTCGACGAACGAGTCGTCGTCGCACCCCCGCACCACCTCCTCGTACCACTCGAGGGCGCCCTCCTCCGCGAAGGCCGGGTCGGACCTCGTCCGCATGCGCGGCGAGACGCCCTCGGGGTGCTCGTAGAGGTGCCGCGCGACCTTGGGGATGGCGTCGGGGCACAGCACTACAGCATCCGGAGTCAGTAAATGCACTATTCCGATCAATTAGGCGAATAGCCGGGGGTCGTGAGACATGTTTCGGGAGCTATCGACTCCTGAAAGTCCGCATTTGGGAATTTGTGCCCTCGAACTAAAGAGGATGGGGGAAGAAATAACTCCGGGAATTGCTTACTGGTGCCGCCGCCGCCGGGCACTATGTCGGTGAACAGCGGGATGACGAGCAGCGCCTGGTCGGGGCTGTCGAGGTAGTGGACGAAGAAGTCGCCGTCGACGTGCCACTCGTCGAGGTCCTTGGGCGGGGTGGGCCCGCGACGCTCCGCCTCGGGCGTGCCGAGGTTGACGATCAGCGAGTCCCGCCACTCGCGTGAGCGCGGGTCAACGCGGTCCTCGCCGCCGCAGAGCTCGCAAATGGCCCGCCACGCTCGCGGCGCAAACGTGGCCGCGTCGAAGGACCGGTGCGACCCCATGTGCACCCGCCCCTGCGTCCACGTGCCCTTGTCCGTCGGCGACATGCCGAGGCGCGTCCACACCCCCTTGGTCATTTCGTCCGCCTGCTCCTGCGTGAAGCAGTTGCTGAGCTTGATGTAGCCGTTCGCGAGGAAGAACTCCTTCTCCGCCTCTGTGAGGGGGGCCGGTGGGGACGCCATGGCTGACCGCTGAAAGGATGTAAACGTTAACCTAAACTTGGAGCAGGAATTTCATTCACCAAGCAAATTCGGGGCGAGTGCGTGGGTAAGTGAGTGCAGAGGAAGTTGCTCCGTCCAGCTCCCAAATCCCCGTCCATATGACGCCTTCACGATTATATATAACTTCACATAAGTCAACGACTACCTCCTCGGTACAGCCGGGACAACTACTTTGCGGGGAAGTTGGGTTACACGGGGCATCGGAGTATTCCAATTGGGTAGGAGTTGCGGCGATTTCGGCCAAGCTACCCGATTGTCTGTAGAGCAATGGGCGTTACCCTACGCCCTTCGCCCTGGGGCATCCTGCATAATGTCGTCGGATGGGAATTCTTTCCAAGGTGTCTATCGGGATTACGGCTATATCTAGTTGGTCTAATCTAACGATACCGTCTAGCCTCGTCTCCTTTGATCTAGCTCCTGAGCGTAGTTCTATAGTACAAGTAGCGACCCAACAATGCTGCGAAAGCGTAAGGAAAAGTTGCCATATGCATATCATCCGATCGTGATCGCGAATCCCAGCATATCTAGACGTAGTAGCACGAATACGGGGTTCTAATCACGACTCAGCAGCACGAAGGTCGCTCAGCTTATCCACGTAATACGCGGGCACGACTTCGGCGCCTTCCTTTTCCCAGTGCTCTTTCGTGCTCACGCCCGTCAAGACGGCCAGAGTTCCACCGAGCTTCCCCTGGATGCCAAACTTGATATCGGTGTCCATGCGATCCCCGACCATGCAAGTCCGCGCCCGATCTAGCTGGAACTTCCCCTCGATGGCGTCCATCATCGCCTGGCTGGGCTTGCCCAGGGCGATGGGCGTCTCGCCGGTCATGTTGACCAGCGGGACGGAGATCGACCCCGCGCCGGGGAAGAAGGTGTGGCTCATGGGCAGCGTGCTGTCGAGGTTCGTGGCGAGAAACTTGGCGCCCCGGCGGAGGTACTGGAAGCCCAGGGACAGCTTGAGGTAGTTGATGTGGAAGTCGAGCCCGGCGAGCACGACGCCGACGTCCGGGTCCAGGAGGGAGCCGTCGGCCATGCCCCGGAAGTCCTCGGGCGTCACGTCCCGTCGCAGGGCCGGGTCGGTGCCGCCGACGAAGGGCACGCCCTCGGTGCGCAGCTCGTGCTCGATGCCGCTCTCGCCGATGACGAAGACCTTGTTGCGCGGCGCCGGCAGCCGCAGGATGCGCGAGATGTAGACGGCCGACGAGTAGGCGGACGCGAAGATCTCGTCCACCTCGCTCGGGATCCCCATCCCCGCCAGCTTCCGCCGGTAGTCCTCGCGCGACTTCGTCGAGTTGTTGGTCACGAACACGACCCTCTTGCCCCGCGACCGCAGCAGCTCTAGCGTCTCCACCGTGCCCTCGAACAGGTGGTCGCCCGACCACAGGACCCCGTCGCAGTCGAACAGGAACACGTCGAACTTGTCGATGAACTCGTTGATGGCTGCCGGTTTCCCGGTGAGGTACTTAGGTTGCGATGCCATCCTTTTTTATGGGGTTTTGATATTTTTCGGGCGCCGTACCTGGTAGATACGCCGGTGCGATGATTGCAGTGAGTAGCGGTCGCCGGCGATGAGTTCTACAAACGGATTTGCCGTTGGTGCAGGTCGGTTGCGGCATATAGCTACCTTTTAACGGAAAACATTGGGGCCACTCTCCGGTTAGCCCGGTGCATAAGCCGACGGATCTTACTACATGCGAACTCGGTGCATTCACTTATTGCGTTCGCTCAATCAGCGTCCCTACTCTTATTAGTAGATTTCGCGATGCTTACTTGCCATGTGACGTATTTTTCTTCTCGAGGCATGATACCGCTCTCACTAAGATACAACAGTTGATCGAATATGCTGTAATAGCTTAGGTGGTTTGGATAGTAGGCATGACCTCCCAGCCTGGGGAGTAAGTCCGATAAGGATTTAAACATTTGGGGGAGCAACGAGCCATCAACTAACCGCCTTGCAACCATTAAGTAGGCTTTGGGACTCTTGATACAAAAACCGAGGACGGCTTGTGATGATAAACTCCTGAACGTCTCGTGGCGTCAACCCAGGCCAAGTCTTGTCTTTGTAGGTCTTACGGAGAGTATTTGACGGACATGACATGTCAAGTGTGTCAATTACCGCGGTCGGTAATGACAAGGAAATAGACTCTTGCATTGCATGGTTCAAAAGCGACTTACGGCTTATGCCATGCAGATTCATCCATGGTGCATGTCCCTGCATCCAAGTGCTGTACAGATGGGCGAAGATGGTGGGAAAGAATCAATGTGCCGCGAATGGAGATGGTTTCTCATTGATGACGGTGACGGAGTCCGAGACGACGAATAATCACCTACACGAGATAATGCCTGACGAGTCTCCTTCGATCGGCACCTCGAGTGCAAATTTCCGCGACTCCCCCATGAATGCAGGCCAGTTGATCCCTGAAGTCCTGCTCGATACTTCTTACCATCCAGATAATACCAATTGCCGAGAGCCACATCTCGGTCGTTGTCATTTTCAAGCAAGATGGCGGGACGGTCCATGCAGGTAGCAGGGTTCACATCAATCCCCAACTTTCACATGCGTTCTAATGTTTCCACGGAATTCTGTATATCCCACACTTTCTCCGCATAGTCTACCGAAGAGGGTCAGCTCTGCGAACCAAAGACGGCCGAATGCTGGCCTACTCCTAGCATAGTAGTCGAACCTGACCGTCAGTGGGACAATTGGGAGTAGCATAGCTTGGATACTGGGGCCTTCAGGCACTACGGTAGATCCACAGGTCAAAGAAAACAATGCATGTCTTGCATGCATTGCAGTTCGGCCAGCTAGTTTATCAAGCCTGCAACCCAATGTTCATTGGTAAGAAGATGGATGGAGAGTCTTCCCTTGCCCAGCTCCCGTATTGTCCCGGGCGTCTTATGTGTCTCAACAAAGGCTTTGGTAGCCGGGTTCAACCCCGAATTATCCTTGGGCCACTATTACTCCAGGTAACAGTCAAAGACTCTGAATCCATGTCAAGCCTCAAGCCCTCGGAGCCTCAAAATAAGGCAATGAGCAACACAATAGGTTGGCCGCAACTCCGAACGGGCTGAGTAATAAGTGATCGGGCAAAACATATATGGACTTGTATGTAGGTAATAATGATTCACACCTTTGCCAAAGATCACCGATTGGAGGGTTCCCGACACCCTCTTGTAAGAATTGCGTGGGATTTTGGCGTTACATACACCAACTTGACAGCGATCGCCCTACTCACACCACACGCCATACTTAATAGCGCCTTTGGAATTGCTACCTAGTACTTATCGATAGATAGTGGGGGTATACAGAAAAAATAACTAAAAAGAAGCTCCGTCACCCCGCCATTGTCGATCGCCACCCCCAAATTCTGTTTGCACGTTCAGTTCGTCACGATATCTCTGCCGCCAACCCCACCGGCGCTACTTATTACTACCTAACGTAAATTATCACACTCACTCCCCCCCCCGCCTCCTCCCACCTCCCACACACATGACAAGTTAACCGGCCCTTGCACAATCAACTCTCCAGCCCCGAAAAGAAATATGCCTGGAAAGCAGCCGAACTTGTTCGCCTTCGAGAGTGCCGACGCTCTGGCGCGGGCGCTGCGCAGCTACGTCATTGAGTGCCAGAATGCCGGACTTGCGCGCCACGGCGTCTTTAAGCTAGGTGTCTCGGGCGGTTCTCTGCCAAAGAATCTCGCCCAGGCGCTACTGGCGCCGCCGCGCTCGCCCGACGACAATGTCCAATTCGACAAGTGGGAGATATTCTTCTGCGACGAGCGTGCCGTCCCGCTCGACCACGAGGACAGCAACTACGGCCTGCTCAAGCGGGACCTGCTCGACCGGATCCCGGCCGAGCAGGGCCGGCCCCTCGTCCACCCCATCGACATCCAGTACCTGAACGACACGCAGGAGCTCGCCGATCAGTACGAGCAGCTGCTGGTGCGGTCCTTCGCCAGCCGCGACTCGGTCAAGCTCCCCATCTTCGACCTGCTGCTCCTCGGCGCCGGCCCGGACGGCCACACCTGCAGCCTGTTCCCCGGCCACCCCCTCCTGCGCGAGTCCGACGCCTGGGTGGCGCCCATCGAGGACTCGCCGAAGCCGCCGCCGCAGCGCATCACGCTGACCTTGCCCGTCGTCACCCACGCCGTCAAGGTCGCCTTCGTCGCCACGGGCGCCGGGAAGAAGGACATCATGAAGAGGATCTTCGAGGTGGGCGACGGTCTGCCTTGCGCGCTGGTCAACGAGGCCACCGGCGACCGCTGCAGTTGGTTCACGGACAACGCGGCCGTCGAGGGCGTGAGCTTCCCGAGGCGCAGTTTTCTGTAAGGGGTGCGCTCGGTCGGATGTGGGAACGTTTGAATTTCGCGGTACTACCTATGCATAGACTTTCCAGAAGAGCTCTGGGCTGGATCCCACAGGATGAGGGGGTACTTCTCTGGCTTTCACGGATCTGAAGCACCGCGAGGGAAACGAGGGATACCAAAATCTGTTCTGTCGAGGTTTGCAACATGCGGAATGCTTGCTGATCTGAATAATGAAGAATGAGATACTGAATATAGAGATGTTCACCAATGCTTGCCCCCCTGCAAGCTCCCTACTGATACTTTGCCATAGTCGGGTGCTCTGCCAGGATCGCGATATACCACCAATATCCGCATTCCACTAACCTACCAGAAATATAGTGTAACAATTTCCATCTGAAGAGAGCCAGGCACCAAGGAGCCGGTATTTTTCGTAAACATTTCGCAACGTCACAAGATAGACCCAGCTACCGTTGTACTACCTCGACAGCTATGTACATACACAGCTTTGCTAGGTTCCGTTTGCTGGGGTCGATATTACCCCCCCTTGCATTTGATATTATAGGCCTTGGTTCGTTACATCGCAAGCTTAATTTGTATAAGGCCCTTGGTACGTAGTTGTTGGGAGAAGCTGTTGAAAGCAGGCCTTGGGCTCCAAGGGCCTCGCGTTGTAATACCAGGCATCTGGTCTGGGTATGTAGCATATCGTGCTCCTTTTGACTTGCGAAAGCTACCCTGTCCTGTAGATCATCACTATGTCAAGGTCAGACAGTACGCGACCTGGAACGACCCGGACGAGTGCCGCAAGGCTTTGAAAGGGGGTCAAGACCATGCAGTTTATTTAGGATAGGCAGCAAAAGCTAAACAACAGCGGGTAATTGAATAGAATGGGACACACACACATGTAAGCTACGCTACTCCAGGAATACTCGAGAGCGAAAGTGAAGTGTTCTCTTTTAAGCACATGGAGCTCAAAAAAGGAGAGATAGGGGTAGGGGTGCAGGGGCCAAAGGTTCTCGGTACAACTCCAGGGATTTGCTGGCCATTACAACACAACTAATCTGGCCCGATCTTGAAGATGGCGGAAGAACGGTAATGGTTGTTCTGGGAGCTTACAGTCCAAAGTGAACCGTCCTGCTCTTATCTCAAGTACACCATATCATACATAGCCTCCATGTGATCAGCCCGCCCCTAGTCAAAACGGACATATCTGAACAATTGTTGACCATAAGGCAGATTTATATCTAATCCCGTTCCCTTGAGATTGTCCTAACCGTACATCTGCAAGCCATTACGTTTCATACAGTAGTTAATGATTCTCAGCCAATGCCACGTCTAGTTGTCTACTCCATCCCCCTATTTGCTATTAGGTAAAACGCCCACTACAACAGTGATATTCCAGTTTCTGTGGTGCCACAACGTTTGCCTCCTGACGCTACTCAGGGTTACTTCCATTCTATTTTAATCACAGCACTCTACCAAAGGCGGGTAGAACGTAAGTTTGTGATATAGCAGTAATATAACAATCCAAAGCTGCTACATCTCGATTGATTGGCGGTAGCCAGAAGTTCGGGGCTGCATGCATTCGGTATGGGCCGAGCCGCTACCGCCAAAGCCTTAGCCTGTGTACCCGCAGAAAGCGTGATGTGGGTACGAACACCCGCATTCCACATTCTTAAGGTACTCTTGAAGACGGCAACGTCATACAAGGCATCCAATGACTGCTACAGGATACCTTTTCTACTTCGGGAGGGGTTGTCATGCATGGCTGCTCCGCCCATCCATCGAAATATGCAACAAATGCGTTATCTTAGGTGGCTGTGTTATATTTCGTAAGGGGCTGAAATAAATCGATGGGGCGAAATAACGACCTCTCGTTCTCGTCGAGTAAAGAATCGTGCCATCATACCTTTCCGGGCAACTGCTATATATTTTCTAGTCCTGTCGTTGACGAGGTTCCCATTAAGTAGTCTCAAGGCTTGATATATGCTACCCTCGCCTCCCCAAGCTTGTGTGGCGACTGGAGATTCGATACTTCAGGGCAAGAAGTTATCAATCATGCGTTATATCCTTTTGTATTCCTCTCCCAACTTATTACAGCCGAATACTGATATATACCATGGGCAATACAGTTTACCAAGGGATATGGACTGACTGGTCCCGGGGGGTTAGTATTGGGTGCCACCTTTATTACGACAAGATTAACTGGAATTTTTTTCACTGAATCTACGGCCTTTTTCATCGTCTTTGTAGCTGCCCGTTTCTGGAGGATCCTTTGTTTCGTGACTTATAAGTATCTCTCAACCCCTGACCTTCGGGACATTATCCCTTATTAACGTCAGGTTAGTACTATGATAAAGGGTATTGTCCGGGGGGAGCAGTTATCTTAATGCTTATAAACAAATAAATCCTTCGAAATGTTTTCCTTACTCGGGGGGGGGGGGGGGGGGGGGGGGGGGGGGGGGGGGGGGGGGGGGGGGGGGGGGGGGGGGGGGGGGGGGGGGGGGGGGGGGGGGGGGGGGGGGGGGGGG